>LR991032.1:24198203-24798203 GCA_905163495.3 Cosmia trapezina | reverse complement strand
TCCTCCACGAACGATAACAACACAAACAAACACAAAGTGAGGCATAATTAAAACACACGTTACCATTACAACTAAATGCGATAACGTACGTTTCCATTGTTTACAAAATAAACAAGACGGTTATCGACGCGAATGAATGGAACACGGCGACCGACAAACTCATTACGAAAACGATTAATCGTATACTGGCATTCCGCCAATATTCGTAAAATTTGCTAAAAACTGGCGGTAAGCCAGAGCGATGACATGGCAGAACGTCGGATCAGTCACTAGGCTGTATCGGACGAGACCTGTGCCTAACTTTAGAAATAATTAAGAAAACATAATAACAATGGTTTCCCGCGCGAATGTAGGATAAATATGGACGATGGTAAAGTTAATATTATCGAGTGTTGTGTGTGCATGGTTTGTTAAAAAAAGAGTTTTGGTGGTGTTTGTGAAGTAATTCAGGTATGTCGAGAACTGCGTAGTTTGATGTTTTGTGTGGTTTCCGTGAAGTTCAATGGCAGTTACATATTTTTTTTTGTTATGGTGTGTTGCTGGTTTATGGGTAACGTCTATTGTTCGATTCTTCATGTCTGTATTTATTGTGAAGTGAGCTGGTGAGTGGGTACCTCAACCTGTCTACGTCAGTTTCTTGTTAAATGTTCTAGGCTATGTTAAAATCGTTAACATTTACATTAATTTAAGCAATTTAGATTGTTTTATGCCTTTGTTTTCGAAAAAAACAAGATAATTTTGCAAATGGTTCAAATAGTGTAGTTTCAATTTTGACAGTTGTAATGTCAAATCTACTACGTAAACTTGACATTGCATTTCAAACTGTGTAAACGTCCAATAGCGTTGTGTTTGTGTAATCAGTAACATGTGTAATGTATTTTGTAAAGTTAAATTAAAGGTGTTTCATTAATTTTGTCCAATCATCACACATGAACATCGTGAATGATGGACATCGTGAATCTTAACCCCTATTGGCACGTTTACTAAAACTAACTTTCGTCTTGGCTTACTCTTTTCGTTATTTTCGATAGTCGTGTTCTGTTTTATCATGGTATTTCCACATGTGGGTACGTATGTATTTATTTACTTATGATATTACTTTTTGTTGTAATTATTATTTATTTATAGGCTCAATCAATATCTTTATTGTGGATAATACAATACGCAGGTCTTAAATAATTAAATAGTGATCAGGTATGGCTAGGCTCGCCCTCTATCACACTGGCGAAATGTGAGTACAATATTATGTACACCACTGCCCAACCCTTCGGGCAAACAAGGTGTGATGTTGTGTCGTTATTATTATTATTTTTTGCTAGTTGCTAGCCACTAGTTGGAAACATTAATTCCGTTTAACCTAAACTAATTTCACCCATAAGGGTAGCTGAAGAAATTCGGAACGCTATTCGCTGCAATCCTTACATCCTTCCTAAGCTAACTTACAGAAACGTATGTATTGAATGTCTTTATACAACGTGCGACTCCATTATTATTATTTATTGCTTTTTATACAGAAATATCCGGTCATTCATCTTCATTAAACATTTTGTATAGACGCGTATAATTTTATAGCATAACCATAAAAATAGTGTTACTTTCAAAATATGTATTTATTAAATATGTGTTTATATTTTAAGGGGTTGTTAACATATCGCAGATGTTCGGTCGACCGATGCGACAAGGGAACGTTTTTTTTTTTTACTAAAAATAATTATTCTTTTTATACCTACTCGGCGTTTATAATACCGATGAAGGTACGAAAATAAAAACTTGCTTACGGAAACTGTTAACAAAGAACAACGAATTTTCTGTTACAGCCTAGCTTATAGGTGTGTTTAGTCTTGAAAGGTAAATTTGTGTGTAATGGGGTTGTTTACCAGAAGCTTCGGCGCGAGATAGCGTTGTGTTGTCACTTATCACAGTCATCTTGAACACAAAGCGACCAACCGGGGACAAGATAAACACTTTAGCACCATCTCGCGGCAAAGTTTTCAGCAAGAAACTACATTAACAGCTGAATGAAAGTAATGGCTGGTTTACACAGTGCGAGCTGCTGACTAGACAGTAGACAGCTGCTCGCACTATGTCAGTAGTTCGGCTTGCCTTGGCTGTTTACACAATACGGGTTGCTGCAGCTACTCGGTAGGCCGACTCGCATGAAAACAAAAAATGTTGAAGTGACTCGGGTGCAAACTACTATCCAACTCGCAAGTGCGAGTAACTCGTATGATACGTCCAGACAGCTACTGCACTGCAGCTACTCGGTAGGCCGACTCGCACGCTAGCTCTTACTGTGTAAACTAGCCATAACAAACACAGCGCCATCTACGCGGAACTAATTTGGCAGTTTTTTCCCCATTGGGGGAAATTAAACGCAATGGCGCCTTGCCCTTATTTTACCCTCCTCATTACTCAGTCCTAAAGTCGACATCTAGCCATGTTATAAGCTGAAATAGAAATACTGAATTCCTTATGATAATTTTACTCTCAGTTTTTTATCCGCGTTAGACATAACTTTACAAATTAATTAAAATGTAATATAAACATAATCTAAAATATTCAAATATTAATTATTAAGTTATTAAGTAAATGCTCTAATTTAACATATATTTTTTCCAAAGTTTAAAATCATTAAAGACGATACCCGCGTATCGTCGCCTTAACTACACAGAAGTTCTAACTTAGCAACCTGAAGCTTGAAACATTAAAGAGAACTAATACAAGCGAGGCCATTGTGTATCGATCCGCACCGGTCGGCTCTTTAATTATGAATTACACATATTTGTTAAGCAAAAGGTAAATGAGACTTGCAATTTATATGTTCGCTGTTAGCTACTAGATGTCAATCAATCTGCCAAGCCTTTTCCCAACTATGTTGGTGTCGGCTTCCAGTCTAACCGGTTGCAGCTGAATACCAGTATTTTACATAGAGCTACTGCCTATCTCACCTCCACAACCCAGTAACTGGGTAATACTGTACCCCTTGGTAAGACTGGCTTCTGACGACCCGTAACGACTGTCAAAGATCCACGAATGACAGCCGGGAGAAACGGCTTGACTTGCTTTCCGAGGCACGAAGGAGTCTCGGTATGTATAGATGGTCACCCATCCACGGACCAACCCCGGCAAGCGTAGCTTAACCTGATGGATCGACCCGTGCGGCTGTTATTACTTAGCCACAAGTTCTCTGTTAGCTCTAGATGTATGTTTGTAATTAATTGACCGAGCGAGCGGCTTCAAGTCTGGCAAAATTTGCTTTCCTGTGTCAGTTTGTTGCTACTCCTCTACAGGTCGTAGTTTACCACCGATCTGGACGAAGCTTGGTATACAGGTTTTACGACTTCATAGTTTTTTTTTTCGTCGGGGATTTTTTTCTGGATTCCTCCAAAAAGAAGCGAAAAGGGTGCTACATTCGTTTTTAAAAAGTACTAGGAGTGGGTTCATTCGTCAAAAAGGCTTGAATTTTTAACTTCTCACCACTCACTTACGTCATCTGCGGAGAGTCGTAAAAGTAATGTTAAAGTGACCCCGAAATAAAACTGAATAGTTCATCCTTTTGAGTCACACAAACCACAACTGAATCCTAACATTTGTTTGTAAACAACCAATTTAAATTACCTACAGTTACGTACGTTACAGTTACGTAAAAATTTATAGGTATACACCTACAGTTACGTACATAGCTATAGTATAGTTAAAATCTCGCTGCAGACTCGGTCATAAATCATTCGAGTGTTTCGCTCTCTTTCCCACTCACGGGCCTTATGGGCAGGCCACGCCCACACGTAGTCCTGTGCATTACTGCAGTCGATGAGTGATATCGATAGTTTTATATATTTATAAATGGGTGATAGAAATACATTTTTTTTTATTTTATTACCAAATTTACTACAAAGCATATTAAATATGTAAACAAAAGAACGTATATATAAAACTAAAAATAGAAAATTAAAATTCTTCGTTTGAGTCATCGTCATCATCTGTTATCGATAATGGCCTTGAGCGCGCGCAACTAGCGCACATCCGTACTCCGATTATGATTTATGACCAAGTCTGAAGCGAGATTTTAACTATACTATAGTACATACGTCAGAGAATCATTGTACATCGAGTACCGTGAAATTTATTGATAGTGCCCTTACGTTCGAACGTAGCCGTAGTAGTACTGAGTCACATACCACGTGCGAGCGTGTTGTTAACAGCGTCACAGCGTGTAGCGTGTTCGATAACTGTTTTCACGTTTTATGATGTTGGAATTATTTCATGTGTTGTGATAATGTGACAAATGACAAGGTGGTTGTATTAAAATTATATAAAATCATCATTACTCTCTTGCTCTTGCAATTCAACTTATTTGGGGTCGGCGCAAGATGTCTCCTTTTTTCATACTTCTTAAATGACATAAAATGTACGTCATTATGTATAAAATAGGAAGATTAGATAAATTAGGCCGACGGGCCTAATTGACCTTAGTCACAATCGAACTGGCGTTTGTGTAGCACATGTGCAGCATGTTAAGTAAAATTAACGTAATTGTCTAAAAAAAGCACCAACAATGCCTTCCTGTGTTTCGTCAGAAGCCTGAAAGTCTGACAACCAGTCTTACCAAGAGATATCGTGTTACCCAGTCAGTGGGTTGTGGAAGTGAGATAAGTAGTCGCTCCATGTAAAATACTGGTATTCAGCTGCATCCGGTTAGACTGGAAGCCGACCCCAGCATAGTTGGGAAAAGGCTAGGCAGATTGATTGAAAAAAATAAGAGTTAAAATAGTTAAAAAAAAAATGGTAAAATATTTATATAAATATTTTGTTGTGTATAATATGTTACGTATAATAGTTCATATTACGGTAATCATCCATTTGCCATGGTGTAAGGCAGAAACTTTATAACACCACTTGCTACGATATACATCTTTCTTGCTTATTTCGCATACATTCGCCGGTTGTGGTAACTCCACACAAATCAATACATAACGAAAAACCTATAACTATAAGACAACTATCATTCATGACACATTTAAAGAAAATACTTACGTGTCTTTATTTCTTTCTGCAGATAACGAACTAGGCAGCCAGTCCGCGGTCAATCTGACGTTCGGTAGGCACGTCGGATTGACTGTACATCGGATCTCGAGCCTGGTTGCCTAGTGTTAACAAATGTATGAAATTAAAAAAAAAAACATGTCCTGTTGAAAGAATACACGATTTGAAAATATTTCAGGTATTTATGTAAAGTGACGTTTTGTTGACGCTGTTTATTTGAGGTGAGCTAAGTATGTGATGTTTTGTTGCAGAAGTAGTGGAGAATGGTCCGGTGTCGACTACACCCGCGCACACAGCCACGCATCAACCGCCTGCGCCCGCGCAATCAACGCCAGTGAGTACTATGCTCTAACTATCTTAACAAAAATACTCTCTAAGTCTAATCCTTAAGAGGAAATGCGGGCGGCGAGACTTGAAAATTAGGTATTTGAAGAAACTATTGCTGTCGCTCTGCGAGCGCTCCGCCCTCAAATTCGTGCGATAAGGACAACTGCAGATCCGACTGAATAGCCTATGTAAAAAGGAATATTTCGACGTTTGGCTCTCGCCTATTTCCTCCTCCAATATTGGACCAATTTAAAAGATATTTCCTATACTAAATAAGAAGGATTTAAACTATGTTTTTCTTTTTTCGTTAATAGTTGCCAGATTTGTACACTATCTGGCCTCTGTTGACAGCGGTCTGAATAGGCAATTTTGAGCATTTTTTGAGGGTTTTAGTTCTTATAAAAATAATGTATCATCAAAAAGGAAAACATAGAGGCATATATGTAGCTAATATTTATATTTCTTTAAAAAAATATTGCTTTATGGTCATTAACCAGAAATAAAACAGGCGAGAGCGTTTCTATGGAGAAAAGAGCACCCGCATTTCCTCTTAATAAACGCTGACTAAAGTTACGCAAGAAATAGTTCTCCAAAATGGTATGATGAATCTAAATTTTATACTTGTTGTACTTAAATTTTATTAGGGCTAACTAAATGTCTCAGAAATGCACATAAATGTTCATCTTGCATAACATATTCTATCTAAGAGGTATTCGAGCTAACTTGTCTTTTTACCCGACTGCCTTAGAAAAGAGTAGTGTATTAGGAGAGAGTATGTATATTGTGTAAGTATGTCTATTTGGCACGCTCTGTAGCCTAAACGGCTTGATGGATTTTAACATATTCAGAGTAGTCGTTAAATTCGTCTGTGGGAGTGACAGGCAAAATAATATTTATACAGGGTGTAATTTTAATCGTCTTTATCCTCTCAAGGGGGTCATTGTACTCATCATTATGAACAACTTTTACTATAGAGGCAAACCTGAAATCGCGGTAAAAAATCAGCTCCTCACTACATTTTTACGAGTTTGATGTAAATAAATGTATTGAACAGCTGATTTTTTTCTGGCCATTTCAGGTTTGTCCCATAGTAAAAGTTGTTTATAGTAATAAGTACAATGACCCCTTAAGAGGTTAAAGACTAATAAAATTGCACTCTGTATATTGCATCTGAAAGCACAAAAAAAAAAACGAAAAAGCTTGAAGTACAGCAAATTTCTTTCTTTGATATTTTTTTTGGAATGAAATTCTGTCAACTAATTTTTACAAAGCGATAAGATTACTTAGCAAAATAAATACCCTTTTTTTATGTAGAACTCGATTTATTTTGTGCACTAATAGAGTGTTTCCTTCGACAGACGTCAAAGAGTTCGTCAGTGCCGCTTCTTGGGTCAAGCACGAGTGCGAGCGAAACAGCGCCGTCGCCGCTCACCATCAACGGACCCAGCCAGCCGCAGCATCACACGCCACAACATGTGGCCAACAAGTACGTACTTAGAATAATGCCCACCTTGCACCACAAATCACTAAATGCATTTAATGTGAATGCGCAATGGTAGTCCGCGAAATTCAAATTTTCTTACGTTTTTTGCAATTTGCAGGTTAGTGTCAGGTTTTATGTTGATCAAAATATGATACGCGACTACAGCAAATATGTATTTACCATAGACTTATAAAAAAAAGAGGACTCCGCACCACGCATATCGAAAGTGAAGCACAGTAAGTATGCCGGGACCGTTTGTACAAACACGCCTCACGCACACATTTACATCATAGTATGCCGACCGGCCGCCATTACGTGACACGAGCGACGGCGTCTTTGCAGGTACTCAAATCACGCACACATAGATCGGTACGGTGCTTCACTTTCGACATGCGTGGCGGGGAGTCCTCCTTTTTTTATACGTCTATGGTATTTACGTAATTATAACCATAAGAATCATCAATACATCTGTTTAAGTTAGATTTGTTCTAAAATGTCATGATTTCGGAAATCTGAACAAATTAGAACAAATCCTACTGGTATTTAAAAATTCTTTTTGCATTTGATAGTCCAATTCTTGAGGAATCTCTATCTCTATTTAACATCACGCAAAAATAGAAAAAGTCAGAAGGAATACTAAGCGAAAACGAAGTAAAAGTGCGAGCGGGCAAATGCGATGCGACGCGGTGGGTCGGGGGCGAAATTTCACGCGGATGAAGTCGCGCGCTAGTACTTTCTATTCGTCCTGTTCATACCGGCAAGGTTGTGAAAATGTACCGTTCCGTGAAACCGGGTCGCACACTGAACCGGTTAGGTTATATTTAGGTCAAGAGTAACAAGGTCACTAGGTCAGACCGAACAGAGGTCACATAGAATAGGATCAAGTGCTAGTGCACAGACAAACAGACGGGGTTTATAAATGCTTACAATTTTGTAGGCAGTTTATTTGTATGCAGGTTAGGTTTCTGATGGGGTAGGCTGAGATACTAGAGTGCCAACTTATAAACTGTAACATAGCATAATATATAAAGTATTATGTAGATCATCTTTTCAAATTCACGTATTGCACTAAAGCTGTATTATTTATTTGTAAATAAAATATTGATTAATTAATCAAAATTAGGGATGCATCGATACGCCTTTTTTCCGATACGATACGGATGTTCTTATAATAATGAAGTAGCCCGTCTTTGGCATCTGCAAAAAGTTACAATAGTACCTATAGTATTGTCTACAACAGGAGTAATACCGAAACAACTTCACCAGTCCCAGGCCCGTGTTATCAGCTCTACCCGGCTAGCCGAGAATTTAAAATGAATGTCAAAATAATAATAATTCCTTTATTGTCAGGCAACTAAGGCCCATAGATAAAATATACAAATTACAAAATAATAAACTAATACATATTAAAAACATTAACAAACTTAAAAACTACTGCACACGAAGGGACGGCGTCGTGTTACGCAGCGAGGTGTCGCGTAGCTGGCCGCGGAAACGCCGATACAGCTCACCTTCCGGCCAAAACTCTTCCTTGAGGAAGGTCAGCAAATGGTGAGTCGGAACGCGCACCACAAACGACTTGAAATTGGTGTTATGGCGCGCCTCCCAACTTCTCCACCCTCAAGGTCCAGGTGGTCTTCAACCGTATGTACTCTACGATGTCCTCAGCCTTCATAGAGTGGAACAAACGGGACACGTACAGCTGCGTCGTCGGTACTGCTGGACGTAGCAACATGTTAGGCCCAGCCGGCGCCGTCCCACACTGGTTGCGATAAGTAGGCTTCCTCTTCTTTCTCTTTTTCTCTTATAAAAATAGCGGTGATACCGATACCGATGACATTATGCTTATTGAATTTAAATGAGTGTAAAATAAATAAAACACAAATTGGGTTAATTTTTAGGGTTCCGTAATCAAGAAGGAACCCTTATAGTTTCGCTATGTCCGTCCGTCTGTCTGTCTGCCTGTCCGTCCGCAGCTTAGCTCGGAGACTCTTAGTACTAGAAAGCTATAATTTGCCATGGATAATATATTCATCACGCCGACAAAGTGGTAAAATAAAATCATGAAAAATATTTTTTTTTAGGGTACCTCCTGCACACGTAAAGTGGGTATGTTTTTTTTCTCGTCTACCCCATGGTGTGGGGTGTTGTTGGATAGGTATTTCAAAAATATTGCGGGTTTGTACAAACAGTTTTTCGATTTAGGGATCCGTTTCTGAAATATTAAGCTTTATTAAAGTGCTAATTTTTATGTAACTCTACACGCCTAACTCTCCAAGCCCTAACTTCACAAACTCTACACGTTAGTCAAAATATGTGGCTTGGCCGTTTCGCTACCATCACATGGGCGCAAGGTGAAAAATGTATTCACTGTTCATTATTTTTCTGTTATACAATAGTTCTTGTAGTAACGAAACGGCCAAGCCTCATATTATGACTAAGGTGTAGAGTTTGTGAAGTTAGGGCTTGGAGAGTTAGGGCGTGTAGAGTTAGAAGCTTGGCTCTACATGAGATCTAATAGCTTTTTGTCAGTGCGAGCTATATGTGGTCTCGTCTTGGCAACATTTTACATGAAAATGTTTTTGGTGGGATTAATATGAGGCCAATTCTAACTTATAGAGTTGTATTCTTGTATTACTGATTCTAATGATTATAATTCTGGAAATACATATTTGTTACAGTCGCGAATCATACTTTAATCAACATTCACCCAGACACAAGAGATGCAAATTGCAAAAATCGTAAGAATATTTGAATTTCGCGGCCTAACTCAGTGCTTCCCCCTGGGCACGTTAGTCGCTCATTCTTTCATACAAACGTAGTATACTGATTACTTGTCTGTTTGACGCTGTACGTTCAAAACTAAAAAAAATCTATTTGTTTCGTCATTATCTAGCCCTATATGGAAGCAAAATCACAAAAAAAAATTGGTTTGGAAGTTATGAGCCTCGAAACTTTCATATTTCAACACTAATTTTAACGCATCTTTCAGCGAAAACAAAAAAAAAAATAAAAAACTCCCGGAGCATGAAAATAGCAAAATTGTTACCGTACAGGGATAAATAATTAAGGAGCCACTAGTCGGCGCATCGAAATCGTTGGTGGTGTGGCTAAATGCATGGTATTTAGCACAGATATCGAGGGATATGGCATGGAGGCGTGGTACATGTCGCCTCCACGCGGTCACAACTGACCATAATATACGCGCGATGGCGGCGGTTTTTAATATGTATTAGTTTATTATTTTGTAATTTGTATATTTTATCTATGGGCCTTAGTTGCCTGACAATAAAGGAATTATTATTATTTTGACATTCATTTTAAATTCTCGGCTAGCCGGGTAGAGCTGATAACACGGGCCTAAGCCAAGTGATTATCAGTTGGATTAAGTGCGGTCATGTGCATCAGAAGACTGCACAGAAGATGGTATCGTATTTGTGTTTTGATGTGGGTTTTCTGATTCACATTGCAAAAACTTTCTCACATGTGTTTAATTTCGCTGCCTTCTGCAGCAGATGATAGGTATTTGGATGTAAGTTAAGAGAATTAAGTGACTGGTGAAGTTGTTTCGGTATTACTCCTGTTGTAGACAATACTATAGGTACTATTGTAACTTTTTGCAGATGCCAAAGACGGGCTACTTCTTTATTCTAAATATTTGAATTTCGCGGCCTAACTCAGTGCTTCCCCCTGGGCACGTTAGTCGCTCATTCTTTCATACAAACGTAGTATACTGATTACTTGTCTGTTTGACGCTGTACGTTCAAAACTAAAAAAAATCTATTTGTTTCGTCATTATCTAGCCCTATATGGAAGCAAAATCACAAAAAAAAATTGGTTTGGAAGTTATGAGCCTCGAAACTTTCATATTTCAACACTAATTTTAACGCATCTTTCAGCGAAAACAAAAAAAAAAAATAAAAAACTCCCGGAGCATGAAAATAGCAAAATTGTTACCGTACAGGGATAAATAATTCATTCAAAAATTCAAATAGCTTTATTTTGAATAAATAAAAAGAGAAGTCCTGACTGACTGATTGACTCATCAATGCCCAGCCCAAACCCTTGAACCTAGAAAGCTGCATTTTTCCACAGAGGTTCCTTTTATAATATAGACAAGGAATAAAGAAGGATTTCCTGGTAGTACGTTCCTGTGGGATATTTTTCAATATCTACGCGGGCGAAGCCGCGGTCAAAAGCTAGTTTTGAATAAATACATCCAGTAGTTTTTTCATAATATCTATACGACCAAAGGTCTGTTCTTGCTCGTTTTACGTGCTCGTTTTCGATATAAATCATCGTCTATTACACTAAATACATAAAAACTAAATAAATAAAGTAACTAAATACCATAGATATCCGGAGATATGCCTTCACTCTATATTTGTTCAAGTTCAAGTGTCGCCACCTTTTCCCCACTACTGATACTCACACGAAAACAAAAGAAATAGATACGGCACACATGATGAGTTTTTCGACGCACACTTATTGCACACATGCTCAAAACCGCCGCCATCGCGCGTATATTATGGTCAGTTGTGACCGCGTGGAGGCGACATGTACACTCTGCAAATCAATTCAGTTTACATTCACACACGGATAGCTGTATCGGCATGAATACTTGCGCACACAAACGTTAACTATAAGATACGAGCGAGCTCAGTTTTTTATTAGTGTGCGTATGTAGCAGCAGCGCCGATAGGCAGTAATAATGTATATAATTGAATGAGTTAGAATATTTCGCACTTGTTCGTTGTAACAGATTTAGCACAATGGCTAACGTTTCTGGATGGTGAATGAGATGTCCTAAGTTCAAATCTCGGTGCTATATTATTCTCTTTTTGTAAATTCTCTAATCATAATTTTCCTAAAACATATTACCAAGTTGAATTGCTAATGATTCAATCCCGTTCATAGATGAGTAATTTACAACGTTTGAGATATGAGCACGGAATTCTCAGCCAACTTATTTTGACTGTATAGCATATCACTACCCACAATTTTTGTTATATTATTTTTACACTTCACCTTAATTTACAAAAAAATAGCGAAAGAATGCTAAACCATTAAAATGTTGCAGATTCTGTGGTAATGTTATTATTATAAATGGAAATGCATTTTTCTATTTAAATAACATGTTGATTCACTACATAATACAGAATAATGTAATACTTAAATCTGTAAAACATTTTACAAATTAATTCATTTTCTTTTTCTTTTTTTTTTCTTTTTTTTTCATGCCGTTTTTAAAATGTTTATAGTTGAATATAATATTATAAAATGTTGGTATATTACTTTTGAACTAAGATCGTATACTTACTCTAACTTAATTACTTATGTATATTTTAATTAAATAATAAACATTTTCATTTCTTGCAATGATTTTGTGTTATTTCTATACAAACTAATTTATAAAGATATTTCCCGCCTTCGTTCGTTAAAGAAAAGTAAAAAAAAGATAATAATTAAAAACAAAACATTGTGAACAAAAACCTATAATAATTAGATTATTCCTGGTTTTGAACTCAGGCAACGATGATTATCGAATTGACTTAGTGACCATGAGACCAACTCAACTCTTATTAATCATCTTGAAATTTAACTTTACTTGTTATGCTAGACGCAAGATTCTAAAGAATTTGAACTTTAGCGTATATTTTCATAGAGTTCAATATCGCACAATCACAAGCAGCTGTTAAAATTAATCACGGAATTAGCTACATATTTACCGTAGAAACTTAACTTTAGGTGTTTCTGATGCGCGATATTTTTTTATTAATCCACCCTCGCCTTTTTTATTTTTAGTAGTCGTGTTACTCATTAGACTTTCAACCTTAATGACAAAAATATAATGATTAATGTCGCGAGTATTCTTATTTTCTACCCTCTAAAAATGGCATATTTCATCGTCATAATGCTATTGACCATCGGACTTTCGTTACGTGTTTAGTCATTATACTCAGCGTGTTTTGATTGAGAAGTGCTTTTATTTTTGAATCACTATGAATCACATAACTACACTTTTAAAAGCTGAGATAATTATTTTGCATGAGCAAAACGTTTCAATTGGTATAATTGCGAGGCGTTTAAAGATATCGGTGAGTAACAAAATGTTATTAGGTATTATGTTTTGAAGTTTAATACTTAGGTTTAATTTATTGTTTATTGTAACATTACTTTATTATTGTTCACAGAGAATAACTGTGCAATTGTGGGTCCATCGTTATGCAGATTCGGGAAGGATTGATCCTCGCCGACCGGGACCAAAGGCTGCATTTACCAATGTGCGGCACTGTGATAAATATGACTGAGCCCTTCCTCACTACTCGTTCCATGGCGACTAAACATGACGTGACATTACAAACTGTACGGAACCAGTTGCGTGCAGCTGGTGTGAAATGTCGTAGGCCAGCCAAGAAAATTTTACTGTCAGATATTTACATGCAAAACCGGGTACGCTTCGCAAGAGAATATTTGGATTTCGTTAGGTGCAATAATAATTATAGTTATAAATAGCGATGAAAAATGTTTTAAGTCGGACAAGACAAGGACGGTCGCAAAATATTGTGGCGACAAGATGGTAAGCGCTATACTAAAAAAAATATTCTTCTTCTTATAATTAAAAAAAATATGGTTGCTAGCATGAGCTATTAATTAAAATATCGGGGGGTAATTAAATTTGTTTTATGTGAGTGATGTTATTGTTATTGAGACTACAATTTAGGATACCTACTGTATCTTAATATCTAGCTTACTTACATGTTTATTCATATCACTAACAAATAAATTACCCACTAAATATTAAAAATAATGTTGATTTCTTGTCCGGCTTAGAATATTTGTCATGCACAAAACTTTATAATTTGTAATTATAATTTTAAAAACCTAGTCAATAAATATTGTTGTTTTCTTATTACAAATTATTTAATTTTTACTTCCATATATTTTTTTCGAATGTTTTTATTATCAGGTAAATTACTTAAATAAAATTCATCAAAATGAAAAAAAAAAAAGTTTTTTATGATGCAAAAAATTTGCGCCGCCTGCGGTGAGACTCGATCCTAAGACATTTGATTTACCAGCCGAATGCTTATGCACCTATGCCACGGGACCAGATAGTTACGATGTTAAATTTATGCTTCATATTCTTTGCTTCATATATATTGTGAAGCAAACACTAATAGGCGTAGAGCAATACACCTGTTGACTGTACGCACACCAACAACTGTGTTGATGTGCTATGCATACCGATCTTTTTTGTTGTGTGTACCACGCCTCCATGCCATATCCCTCGATATCTGTGCTAAATACCATGCATTTAGCCACACCACCAACGATTTCGATGCGCCGACTAGTGGCTCCTTAAGGATGATGCGCCAGGGTAGCCCGCGAAATTCAATGTCTTATTTTTGCAATTTGTAGGTCTGAGCTTGTATGTTGATTAAAATATGATTCGCGGCCGTAGCTAATATGGCTTTACAGAATTATAATCATTAGAATCAGCAATACAGCTCCATAAGTTAGCATTATCCTCAAATCTAACGATATCATGAGGTTTGTTGTAAATGCTAACTTATGGAGTTGTATTGCTGATTCTAATGATTATAATTCTGTAAAGCCATATTAGCTACGGCCGCGAATCATATTTGCATCAACATACAAGCTCATACTGACATACAAATTGCAAAAAAAGTTTTATCCTCGGAGGGTTATTCAGAGCAGTACAGCCATATTTCGCCAGTCTTTTTTTTTTAAATTCCGAGTGATATCATTTCCAGTGGTCGAGTAAGCGAAGCATCGAGTACGGCAGCGCTGAGCGCAGGCAGCGGCACGCCCGCCAGCGTGGCGGGCGCCGGCACCGCCTCGCTTAAGAGCATGGCGCAGGAGGCCGTGCACAGGGCGGGGCTTGACCAGACGCATCAACAGGTACACACACCACACAGTACTACTGCCACAGTAGATATAAGAAAGAAGGAGATGTGCTCAGTATGTTCACACGTTACTTGCCAATGAGAATTTTGAAAAATTTCAAAAAAAAGTCATCCATTTTTAGGGTTCCATACCAAAATTGGTCTGTCTGTCTGTTTGTCACAGCTGGATATCTCAAGAACTACTAATGCTATCAACTTGAAATTTGTAACAGTTTTAGATGACGTTTACCCGACTATTTTTCAAATAACAGAAATAAAAATATTTATATTTTTTTTTGCAACAGGGACTGAAAGGGGGTCTTAAAAAGTCAAAGTGGGGCTACTAGGGCATGTGGGGTATCATATGAAAGAACGCTGTTTGCACATTCTCAAACATTTTTTTTTAGGCCGCAGTTTTCAATTTTTTTTTTAAAAATTTTATTTGATACTGTATAATGGGATCACATATCCAACTTTTAAAAACACCAACTCAATTGCTATACTTTAAAACGATGTCTTGATAGAATGCGAACAAAACCTTTCGAAATCGAAACCCAGTTTAGTATTGTCTTGTATTTGTTTTATTGACAAGCGAATTTATGTATACAACGTTAGTTTTTGTTTATACTAAACCTCTTAACCCCGGTCATTGTACTCATCATTATGAACAACTTTTTCTATGGGACCAACCTTGAAATCGCAAAAAAAAAAAATCTGCTGTTCAGTACATTTATCTACATCAAACTCGTCAAAATGTACTGAACAGCTGATTTTTTTTCGCGATTTCAGGTTTGGTCCCATAGTAAAAGTTGTTCATAATGATGAGTACAGTGACCCCTTAAGAGGTTTAGTAAAAACAAAAACGAATGTTGTATATTATACTAGCAACAAACATCATCTTTCAGTCTATCCAGATGCAGCTGAATACCAATATTTTTCATGGAGCGGCATCCTATCTGACCTCCACAACCCAGTTACTGGGTTTAACACGACACCCCCTTACTAAGCAACCGAAGTTATAATATTGTTATTGTTTACCTTACAGAACCTAAGACGAGGTGTTCCCCTAGCGCAAGCGCACATTCCTCCGTTATTGGGCGTCGCTCCGCTAGGCCCGCTACCACTTAACTCTGTAAGAAAAACTAGATTTATTTGCTTTTACAACTTTATTTACAGAAATATACTTATACAGCATGAAATTTATAACATGCACCATATCGAAATGGGAGATTGTACATGAGTACAATCTTTATGAACATCCTTCTTTCATTATGAACAACTTTTACTATGGGACCAAACCTGAAATCGTGAAAAAAAAAATCAGCTGCTCCCTACATTTTGACGAGTTTGATGTAGATATATGTACTGAACAGCTGACTTTTTTCGCTATTTCTGGTTTGATCCCATAGTAAAACACGCCCAGAACAACACTGTATTATGTCAAAAATTTACCGCGCATACCACGAAGACAGGCGTATTTATATTTACAAAAATGTCCAACAAGCAATGTTCAGGACATTGGCAATGACTTGACATTATTATGAGATAACGGTTATTCATCAATTCTGAAAAAAGTTGCTATTTTGACTTAGTGCAGTGTTGTTCTGGGTGTGCGAAGACTTCTTGACACATCTATTTACTAACATTTATTTATACAGGGTGTAAGGGACAGCCCTCCGCAAACTGATAGGGTGAATTCAGTATGTCATACTAAGATGACGGGTACATGAATTTTTTTCAGGAACTTTAAGGGACTCCAATAAACCTGATTTGTTTGTGTTTTTGTGCACAAATCGGAGCGTCTATTACTGGTTGGGAGAGGTAGGTAATAGGTATGCGGTGAGTTCGATGAACTCTGTAGCTAGACAGAAAGTGAACAGCTGATTTCACGTGTCGTTGGTTAGAGTATTTCAACATCCATTGCTGGTTTTTTTTTGCAGTTTTTTTTACATAAATGGAGTGCTGCGAACACACAATGCAATTTTACATTGAAATAATGAAAATATAACTGAAAAAAATTAAAAAAAAATGAAAACTTTCCTGAGAAAATTTCCGGTGGAATATGATTCAAAATGAGGGGCTGAATGCAGCCTGTTAGTTTGCGGAGGGCTGTCCCTTACACCCTGTACAATATTTATTAAAATACTATCCGACCTAACACCAGGTTTAGCTTCCGTAAGCTAAACCTTAGCCTTATCAAATTAATGATACTGATATGTTTGCAGGAACATCAGCTACAATTCCAAATGTTGGAATCGTCGTTCTACCATATGCCGCACCCGTCCGACTCGGAAAGAACGAGGGTATATCTCCCGAGAAATATATGCCCCACGCCCATATATTATAACCAGGTCAGTTGCAAGTTTTGTTCATTCAATCTCTATTAAGAATCTCTATAAATTAAAGTAGCTTTTCGTATTTAGTATCTGTCTGTGTGACCGCGTTGTTTTTCTTCTAAACTACGCAACATATTATCATGCGGTTTTCACCATAATTTAGAGAATATATTCCGGAAAGTTTATGTATATAATACATTATTATATAATTACATACAGTAAGATTGTGAGAACCGTTAGTTTATAGTTTATCGGGATTATTTCCGTTAGATCTAGAAAAATTGTGAAAAATTCTAACCGGGTTAGGTTAGAATTTTTCACAATTTTTCTAGATCACAAAGTTCAAAATTTTTGGACAGTTTGTAATCTGAAATAATACCGACAGATTATAAACTAACGAAGTTCATAATTATACGGTGACATACACATTATGATGTTTTCTCAAGTCGTTAAAACCGTGCGAAGCAGGGGCGGGTCGCTGGTTAAAGAATTAAGAAAGAAAATACATTTATTTAGCACAGACTAAAAGGCACATTACTTGAAACAACAAGTAATCTTACACACCCCTTGTCTATTACTCCGACTTATTTAATAACGCTTCATTCCAAAGAAATGTCTCGAATATATTTTTTTCTGCCAATAACTACGTATTGTTAACACCTATTTTTCCCACGGTTGTGCAAGGTCTAGTAGAATAGTTACGTGGAAATCTGATGTAATGTATAGTTCGCGTCATGTAAAAAGAACGCTGGCCAGCGCACAACTGTACCTTTGTATACTTAGATCGTGTCACGTAATAAGAGCGCTAGCCAACCGCACAACGATACCATACCATTTTTACGTAACGTCACAGATTAATACAGATGGGATACTCCGCAAAATCATTTAAATAAAAAGCGACTTTTGCTACGACACAATAGAGTGCAATTCAGGTCGCACAACGTGAACTAATACAACGTATGGTTTTGCGGTTGGCCAGCGCACTTTTTACGTGACACGAACTATATCTTATCTTTGCTAGATAGTTCATAAGCGCATCTTTACTATTCTCAACTATGACAAAATATTTGGAACATTAAGCCCACGTCCGCACAGACAGGCGGCTAGCTTAGCGCCTAGTGCCTAGCAGCTAGCATTCTGGCTATTTGCTTGGATATACGGTGTCCGCACTAGAGGTGGTTTGCGTGGTAGGGCGCTAGGTTCCTTGGGCATTTGCCTGTCGGCACGTTGACGAGATTTCACTTCCAAAAATAGCTCTTAAACTACTACTCACAGAAAATTCATCTTTAAAATATAGGTATCAGTTCACGGCCTTAGGTATCCATCATGTTGGGTTCAAGATATAAATTAAGATTACTACATTTTTATGGAGTTCATGAGCTGGATTTCACAGAGGTTCTCTTTTAAAAACTGAAGCAATTAATATTTCATCCATTGTTTTCTTCTAAAATACCTCGCGCCTCGCAATAAAAAACCAACACGTTTGTTTACATGGATGCACGCTAAGGCCACGTCCGCACAGACAGGCGGCTTGCTTAGCGCCTAGAGCCTAGCGCGTCACCTAGCGAGTAGCTTAGTAAAACGAACGTTCTAGAATGTTCGCGACCGGCCGCACTGCGCGCTTGGCGCCTAGCTAGTCGCTTAGCGTGTATCGATGTAAACAAACGTGTTGGTTTTTTGTCACCAGGCGCGAGGCATTTTAACAGAATAAAAAGGATGAATTATTAACTGCATCAGTTTTTAAAAGAGAACCTCTGTGGAATCCGGGTAGTGAACTCCATAAAAATGCTGTTATCTTAAAAAAACTATGGGAAGAGGTAGCAGTCGAAGTAGAAAAAGATGGTAAGTACTAAAAAGTTATTTATTTATTTATGATGTGATATTTTATCAAATAAAAAAAAAAAATAATAATAATTATTATATAATATATATTATATATTATAATTATATATATATTATATACTAATAATAATATAATATTTTATAAATTACGCAACTGTTTATACAAAACATTAAACTGCCCATGACTTGATCGTGACTTATTTATGTCATGAACCCAACATGATGGATAAGGCCGTGAAATGGTATATTTTAAATGTGAATTTTCTGTAAGTAGCAGTTTTAGAGCTATTTTTGAAAGTGACATCTCGTCAACGTGCCGACAAGCAAATGACCAAGGCACTTAGCGACCCACCTCGCAAACCACCTGTAGTGCGGCCACCGTGTATCCTAGCAAGTAGCCAGAGCACAAGCTGCTAGGCACTAGGCGCTAAGCTAGCCGCCTGTCTGTGCGGACGTGGCCTAAGCGACTAGCTAGGCGCTAAGCGCGCAGTGCAGCCGGTCTCGTTCATTTTAGAACGTTCGTTTTACTAAGCTACTCGCTAGGTGACGCGCTAGGCTCTAGGCGCTAAGCAAGCCGCCTGTCTGTGCGGACATGGCCTTAGTTTTATTTTGCATTCAAAGTTTCCTCAAAACGCGTGTCCACATTTTGAAAATAAAACAACTGCAATTACAATTCCCGTATAATTAAGAGCATTCGTATTCTAATCTGTCTCAATCCGTAAAAAAAAACCTATAAGCCAAGGTAAGCACGGACGTTTTTTTTCCCGCGGCGATATTTTTTCGCGCACTAGATTTTCAACGCACTGCAAAGTGCCGAGAGTTGAAAATCCAACAGTGGGTTTTTTTATGACGCTCTGGGATACACAGTTGGATTGTCGAAGCTCGACTCAACACGTGAGGGTTGAAAATCTACTGCGCGATATTTTTACATCCGTGCGAAAGCGAACGTGGGCTTACTCATATAAATTTTTGACATTGATTGTCACTGAGCAGAGATTCCGACTTGTATTTGGACGTTTTTTAAGTAGAAGAATTGGCCTTCTGGCCTGGTGAAAGTGACAGCTTTCACCAGGCCTGTCACATGTCCTGTAGCAATAGCTAATTATATTTATATTAACTTAATAATAATGTTTTCAGGTGCTACTCCCGCACTCGGACTCGGTGGAGTTCTTCCAGCGGCTGTCGACGGAGACGCTGTTCTTTGTGTTCTACTACATGGAGGGCACGAAGGCGCAGTACTTGGCCGCCAAGGCGCTCAAGAAGCAGAGCTGGCGCTTCCACACCAAGTACATGATGTGGTTCCAGAGGCATGAGGAGCCCAAGGTCATCAATGAGGAGTATGAACAGGTGAAAGCTCTTGAACTGGTAGAATTATGCTTATTTACAACTAGTTCACATTGAGATTCTCACAGGAACCATTTCTGAATAGTCCACCCGGGAATAGTGTAGCTTTCCATCGGAGAAAGATTTTTAATTGAATCTTAACTGTTATACATATTAGAATAGATAGATAGACAAAATTAACATAAGATGATCTTGTTACTGTTATATACTTGTATAGAAATTAAATACAGAGAGTATTTAATTCTGATTTCGTAACCACTCACGCGACAGCTCCCCGCGCCGACGCGTCGTCAGGATCGTCCTGTAAATCTTGTACACAGCATATTTCTATGAACTGATAGTAAACTAATGACTGTTTCTTAAAGTGGATAGAGTAGATTGTAACTATACTGCTAATTCGAGTTTCATATTGGAGAAAGAACTGGCAATAAATCAAATGAGATCGGTGTTATCACTGTTATCAGAGCAACTTGTAATGCTGTGTGTATCGTTGCAGGGCACATATATCTACTTTGACTACGAGAAGTGGGGCCAGCGCAAGAAGGAGGGCTTCACGTTCGAGTATAAGTACTTAGAGGATCGTGATTTGAACTGAGCGTGACAGTGTACAGTAGTGTCGCGCGCCGCTCGCCGCCGGGCTCGTGCCGGAGCCGGGCCGCACCGGGCCGGAGCGAGCCGGCGCCGGGCCGCACCGGGCCGGCCGGCGACTTCATTCCTTGTTGCAGTATTGTACTACAGTGCGTGATGCGTCTGTGATGGAACCTGAGCTAGTGTCGCGAGTGCCGCCGTAGCGCGCGAGGCTGTGTGCGCCGCAGTACCGACTTGTTACTGATCTGAATACTTCAGCGTGACGTGTGACTCCGTGGATGATGTTGAATGACTTGTTGTCTGCTATATATTGTGTTGTGTGTGAGATTAGCCGTAGTGTATGGTGACAGTAAGCGCGGGAGGCCTATTGCCCGGCAGTGGACACCTGTAGACTTAATACGACTTCTGTCAGTACTGCCGACGACACACAGCTCTCGCGGGCGAGGGCTACTCGACGAGTACGCTGCGTACATTAAGTAAATTCTAACTTAAACAATTTAGTGTATTTGAACATATTCTGGCAGTTTTGTAAAATGGAATAATTTGTGAGGACTAGAAGTCAGTTAGTATTGAAGCCGAAGTGTTTGTAAACTGTACACAAGAACGAACAAGCGAAAGATAACGTGAAGATTAGTTTCAGCCATAAAAGGTTGTTAGTAGCGAAACATGTGATATTGTTATAGGAGCCCGGGCCGGCCTCGACTACTGGGACAGGAGTCGGCGCGTGCGCCGCGCCTGGCCGCTCGCTGCGCGCAGCGTTACGATCAGTAGCTGTGTCTCATGACCGGCGCGCAGCGAGCGGTCCGACACAGACCACCGTTGACACCTAACATGATATAAATGTAAAATCTCCACTAAACGGCTAACGCACATTTTAATTGTAGTACTTTTATTGGAGCATTTTTAGGAGCGTATGGCTTTAATATATTATTTAATAAAAATTTGCAGACGTATTGTGCTCGTGATAGTACGGACTGGCGAGATTTGTTAAAGGAAAGTCGATTCGAGGACGTCCCGGGTCATTTGTTTTTTAACTTGTGTATAGACATTGGAATAGTTTGAAATTATTTTAAGTGCTAACTCGCGCGCACCACGCTCTTCGTATTTGTGATCTTAATTTTTGTAGACTGATTAGTTTTCTTGTAATTGTGATCAATACTGACGGGTGTCAGGGTTCTATGAAACTGATAGTTTCGCGGGGCATCAAGCGGGCGCGTGGTGCGCGCGGATAGATACCTAAATATAACTACAATAAGGACCTCCAGTGTGATTTCATTAGTTTGCTAAGTAATACACTTTTTCACCTCTAAAATTATGTATATTTTATTAGTTAGTGCATTTAAATTTGAACAAAAGTTAAATTATGTAAGAGCATGCATGTCACACTGCCAATGTATTATATTATTGGATAGTTTTACGGTATATATTATAAATTGTACTTATTTATTGTTTGTGATAAATTAATCGTGATGCACCGACACCGCTTGGTATCGAGGTGAAAGAGTATATTATGGAAGGCAACGTGAACGCGAACGCAATAGTGCTACTGCCAGATGAGTGAGTTCCACCAACCAACACGTCTTGTTTTCCATTGTTCGTCAGACCATAGTGTAATTTTGTATTTAAATATAAATCATAATAGTTGCACACGCGTCGCGCAGCTCAATTAGATGTGCGCTGGGCCGTGTTCGTGTTGGTTGCGACGAGAGGCCAGTCGGCCAGGCGCGGGCGCAGTGTTCCAGGAGCGTGTGTAGTATGTTGTTGCGACTGCGAGCGACGCCGCGGCGAGTCCCTAGTGCGCGCGATCTCGTTTATTACGTGCGTAATGTTGATAGTTTTCACTTTTGTAAAAAGTCTATCGTGAGAGCAGATGAAGTGGTAAATAATTTAAAAAATTATCTGTACAGTTCTATTTGTATAGAAATAATAAATAACAATTAAAAAAAATTAAAATAACGTTGTGATTTCTTCCTAAACGCTTAGTTTTAAGTGCGTCGGTTTTTACAAATGCGCGTGCGCCGAATTTAGGGCGCGATGCGATTTTCGCATTTCTTTTTTTTTTATTTATTTTTATTGAATTGAAAGAAATGACTGTTTACTTTTAGAATAAACTGTAAGAAACCATTGAAAACAATTTGTTTCGTTTGAGGATCGCTCTGATTCCCAGTACTTGTATGAAAATTATTTATGCAAAATGTTCCATCCCGATACTGTTCAAACACGTTCGTGTTGGATCAGGCTCGTGGTTGCGCATCCTGTTGGGAACCACAGAAGATAACCGTCAGGTCTAATTGAACCAAAAAAGTTTCAAGCCTGTTAATAATATACTGCCAATTACAATTTATTTTCATGAATCCATCTCGAAGAATTTGAAAACCATTTAGTTACGTGATTACTTAGGCAGCCATAGCCAAACGATGACGCTTATGAGCAACTCACCAGATTCTCAACTCACCAGATTCGCAACTCACCAGATTCGCAACTCACCAGATTCGCAACTCACTAGCAATGAAACACAAAATCACAAAAAATAACAGAATAGGTACTTAAGTCAAAAAAAAAAATATAAGTAAATCGAAAAAAAAACCAAAATAACACCAAATTCTTGATTGATTGCAGTTTGCTTCACCTGGGTTAATATTCGCCTAGGTGCATTAACAATATTTTTCGTAAATATTATTCCCCTGGGTGCATCAAAATTAAAGTAGGTACATTAGGCAGTAGGCATATAAAAAATAATGTTTTATAAATAATTATGAGGCCAAAATACACTACATTTTTTTTGGTTATAATGCAGGTATGCGCAACATGGTTAATTAAATACTACGCTCTTGAAATTAATTGAATAATTAATTAATTTAAATTTTTGCTCTTAATTTATTTGAAAATTATATATTATGTATGTGTTGGATAGTACAATAGCTGATGAGTTGCGAATAAGTGGTGATTTGTTCAGATGAAGGCGTTTGATTACCGAGCGAGAGGAGTGTTCGATTCCCACCTCTTGTACAATATTAATCAACTGGAATGTATTTGTATTAGGGTGAGTACAGTATGATTTTTTTTTATATGTTAGATGTCTCGGGCTGAGTCATCTGACATAGAAAAAACGCATTCGCGGCGCTTAACTCGCACCGTTTGTAGTCGCCCTTACACGTCTAAAAAAATTATAATAAAAGCCTAATCTGACTGGTGGCAAAACTAGATTAAGGCACAGAATACAATCATAATAGTACAAGTATAGAAGATTCACTACGCTAAATCATTTAAATAAATAGCGACTCTTGATACGACACAATAAAGTGCAATTCAGGTCGCACAGCGTTAATTACCTACAGTTATATTCACCTAGAAGTTGTCTCTCTTTCTATCGCGTAGTCTTAGCTGACTTTTGCACGGACGTAAAAATATCGCGGTGATTTTTTTTCGCGCACTGGATTTTCAACGCTTACTTAGCGCCGTGAGTTGAAAATCCAACAGTGTGTTCATTGGACTCGCTGGAATGCACTCTGTTGGACTCTCGAAGCTCGGCTCAACACCGAGAGTTCAAAATCCAGTGCGCGATAAAATACCGCCGCGATATTTTTACGTCCGTGCCAGTGTTACCAGGTACACGGTAATTACCGTAGAAGCACGGTATTTTTGGCTAATACACTGTCTACGGTAGTGATCCACTACCGTGTCTTTTTCTACGGTATTCTTAGATATTAAGTACCGTGCATTGCAGTATCACAATAAAAGTTTACATACATAATAAAACAATCGCCTGCAGTTGACAACACCGAGCCCGGCGTGCTCCAAACACCCTGAATATTTTGTACTCTGTGCTTACACTCAGTCCCTCTGTGCTATGGATTGTGCGTGACCAACCAAATTCATCAATATTCATTGGATCTGTTCTCGTTTACGTTGTTGTTGTAAACGAATTTTTCAAACGAGAAGCAATGGATTATATGAAAGAAGAAAAGAAGAAAGACAGAAAAACAGTTTATTCACGCGAAAAATGACGCACATACATTAGTTTTTAACATAATCCTAAAAAATAAAAACAATTGGGTAGTTATATTTTAAACTTAAAATAAAATATCATAAAATTCCCCTCAAATTGATGGGGTGAGTGAGATTGAATTGTTATCACTGAACGCCTTTATAAAGATAGGTACGGTCAGCAACATAAGTCGATTAACACTGCTACTTTTACACAACATGTAAATTGGTACAAAATGATTTGATTATTATCTCAATTTTTCCTAAAATACCTAAGAATCTAGTCAATGTTTAAATTTTACTTGTATTCCGATTTTAATTAAATGTCATGCTGAATAATTAACATTAAAAAACGGAAGTGTTAATCGAATTTTGTTGCTGACTGTACCTATTAGAAGACATACATAAAAATGAGTTTGTCTGGTTATAGAAGAAAATGGTTTGTTTTCATGAGTGGCCCCAAGGACAAATGCAAGAAAAGTGACTCAGATCATCGCCTGCGATACACCCTTGAAACAACGATATCTTTGAAATAAGTAAGTATATTTATTTATTTATAAGGAACAGCAAAAACGGTAGAAGTTGGATTCAAGCAGTAATAAGTATGGTGAAAATGTTCTAAAACATGAACCTAGGCTGGTCCTTTCTAGAGTCAAGTTGGTATACAACAGGGACTACTAAAGGCCTTATTACACCTCCGCCGCGAGACCGCATAATGTTCCGCGATTCGAGCAACGGAACATGCGAGCACAGATTTAGAGTAGGCTATATAACACAAGCCGTCCGACCAAGCGTGCCGCCCAAGTTTGTATTGTGCACAAATTTGACGCGCTACTACTTTGTGTTCGATCGCGCCAGTGGAGAGTTGTGTCGTCGAGGATATAAAAAAAGTCTGGTAGCTTACTGACGCTTAGCGATTGAAACGATTCTGTTTACGTTGAGCACATCACTAAATAGCAGCGGTGAAGTTATCGTAGGTATAAAAATGATGACACGCTCGGTTTTCAATTAAATAAATATAAAAATACAAAGAGAGTTTCTTATTCTCCAATACTGGTGAATGACAGATTTTCATGACGGCAGTTATAATAAAATGACGGAACCGCTTTCCTAGGAAACCAAAGCATAAACCAGGTTTTTATGATTAATAATATCATGTGATTAAAAGCAACTAAGTAAGTATAATGAAGAAAAACTTGTTTGGATGTCCCTAAAAATATCACTTATCTACTAAAAAAAAACCACATTGGAAATGTGATGAATGTGACCGCCAACCGGTCATAGCGGCCGTAAGACAGATAGCGATGAGAGGGTTTGGCGATCCACGCCGCAATGTACAGCGATTTGAAGTGGCAATAAGTCCCAGTCGCCATCCGCGGGGGAACTGGGAAATTTTTTTCCCAATTGCCACCGGGGGCGACTGGGACTATTCGACGGAGGGTTTGTGCACAGAGTACTTTGAATATTGGGTTTGTGGCTAAGTATTAACAGCCGCACGGGTCGATTTATGAGGTTAAGCTGCTAGTCCATGGATGGGTGATCTTTACATACCGATAGCAAGTTGATCGTTAGGCATTAACCTAAAAGAAAGAGTAAGACCCGAATAAATCAGTGAATTGGAGAAAAATTGCGACTAGGGAGAAAACAGATCTTCGCTAGGTGGCCCAGTTTTTAAGATATAATAATGTGGCCACGCTGGGAGACGCTCTCCTATGAACCCTTATAACTTTTGAACCAGTGACCGACAAATTATGATATTCGGCGACAAATTTCGACTAATTACCGACAAATTTTTTGTGTTATCGAAATTAAAATCCCCGATAATCACACTTGACTCTGGAATATAAAATCAACTCTATCCAACTAGAAGCAAGCTACAATAGTACATTTTGATACAAGTGGAGAACGTTTGTTATTGCGTTCGAGGCGGAATTGAAACACCCGAGCCGTAGGCGAGGTTGTTTTTGAGCCGAGAACTGCAATAACAAATGTCCACGAGTATAAACTAGCTGCGCCACGCGTATTCACCCACGTAGACCGGGATAAAAAGTAGCGTTAATCCAGGTTATAAGCTATTTACATACCAAATTTCATTCAAATCGGTCCGACATTTGAACGTGAAGAAGTAACAAACATACTCACACACTCACAAACTTTCGCCTTTATATTATTAGCTTGATATGTTCCTGATAGGTTCAGATAGGGGATAGATAGATAGGTGGTGGATGGATGGGTTCAGGACCTCGTTAAGAAAAAATTAAAATCCATTATAAAAATTTAATCATTTATTTATCGTCTCCTCTTCTTGCCGCCATGTTTGATCTTGTTGTTGGGCTTGCCTTTGATGCGTCTGCGCACGCCAGCCGCTTCCTCCGTATCGTCGTCGGAGTCGGCACCGCGCTTCTTGCCTTTGAAGTTCTTTTTGTCTTCTAGCTCTTTCATTTCCTGTGAAAATTGAAACAAAACTTAAGACCATTATTGAGAATAGGGATGAGGCCTGGGTAAAAAAATTACATTCTATTTAGTTCGTCAGTCATATAATAAAAAAATATTAGACAAGTATTTTTTTGCTTTATCACAATACTAAATTACTTTGATGGGAGTGGGGAGTGGAGTGTTTATCTAAACTAATATTTTCTAATATTAGTTTAGATAAACACTATCGTTATTAAGCATTAAGTTTCTGCCCAGGAATACAACATAACTGCAGAAAATGTGAAAATCCATTCTTCAATGCTAGTTGTCATGTGCCTAACCTTTCTCCAACTACGTTGGGGTCGGCTTTCAGTCTAACCGGATGCAGCTGAATACCAGTATTTTACCTCGAGCGACTGCCTATCTGACCTCCACCTCCTTATTACTACCCCTGGTAAGTCTGGTTGTCAGACTTTCGGGCTTCTGACGACCCGTGCCGACTGTCAATGATCCACTAATGACAGCCGGGACCAACGACTTAACGTGCTTTCCAAGGCACAGAGGAGTCTTGGTATGTAAAGATGGTCACCCATCCACGAATCAACCGCGGCAAGCGTAGCGTGCGGCAGTTATTACTTAGCCATGAGCCAAAACATTCAACAGCAAAAATAAAACATATGAAAGTTTTTTGCCCGCTGCCTAAGTAAGTTGTAATAAAGTATCCACGTACGATCTTAGTAAGTCTCTGTGCTTCAGAGACTCTCTCCTGCAGCACCATCACCTCGCTCTCCTCCGTCTTGTACATCGGCAGCTGTTTGCCGATCAGCTGCTCGATGCGCTGGTACAGCTCTACGTCGTACTGGAACGATATCATATAGACGATTATAGTAGACGTAAGACCACTGTATTTCTCGAAGTTTCAACATGGATGATGTAACCAATATTTTTATTTTTGGGGGATGCGCAGTGGTAGTTAGCTCCCGAATTTTTTTTTTTTGCGTTTTTTCAAACATAATATGATACGCGACAAACATAATTATCGACGCCTTAGAGTGAAAACCTCGTAAGTGTAAAAGAAGTAACTTTTCAGGAGGAAGAAAAAACTGCGTGATGTAAAATTTTTGCACGGCGGCTTTTATGTTTTTTTATTAATTAATGTGGAAATTTAACCGCTTTTATATCAAGAACTGTTCGATTCTCTAAGATTGTCCGAAATGCATAAAATGCTACTTACGAGGTATTCGTACAAAAAACTCGAACTTAAGCATGCAAATACTAAGTACCGTCATAGATGGCGCTACAAGTATCGAATGAACAAATTAATCAGATCAGGATGTGCGTTGCGAGGTTTTCTCCCTAGAAATGCAATGAAATAAATTTGAGCAAAAATGCATTCCCGATGTTTTCACTCTAAGGCGACGTTATGTATAATACATAATTTTAACCATAAAACACATCAATAGGTACATCTCTATTATGTTAGATTTCGTGCAGATTCGTCGAACGAACGAAATCTAATGAACCTGCACGAAATCTAATTTAGAGAGATGTACAAACTTTGTAATGTTTTTCTAGAATGTTCTAGAGAAAATTTTAAGCTTGTCTTTATCTAAGGAGCATGATTGATATGAATAACATTTTATAAAATTACTGATCGACCCGTACTATGACGTGAAAAAAGATCATGGATCCAACGTGATTCCGTTGCGAAAAAAGGATGGTGCTATAGGTCATATATAGCTGCGTCTCTCTTTCACACTGGAACCATGATGGATCCATGATCTTTTTTCACGTCATAGTATGACAACAGTTCAATAAATAGAAATTTGCCAATCAACATACCTGTGACACAAACGTGATGGCCTTGCCGGCTCGCCCCGCCCGCGCGGTGCGGCCCACGCGGTGGATGTAGTCCTTACTGTGCAGCGGGATGTCCAGGTTGATCACCACGTCCACGTGCGGGATGTCCAGACCTCTGCAGACAAAAATATAGGTAAATAAGTACATTAAAAAAAAAAAAAAAAAAAAACAATCATTAAATAAATCAGCTTCAATGGTATAGAAAAATACGCTGAAAAATCGAAAAGTCTCCGTACAGGAGGAGAAAGTAATTCCTCAGCCCCCTATCAGTAGTTGGGCCTATGGCATGCCGGAACGTCTTCATTTAATATTAACTAGCTGCGCTCGGCGGTTTCACCCGCGTAGATAGGTATAAAATGTGTTAATTCAGGGTATAAGCTATCTACATACGAAATTTCATCCAAATCGGTCCAGCCGTTTGAGCGTGAAGAAGTAACAAACATACAAACACACACACTCACAAACTTTCGCCTTTATAATATTAGTGTGATAAACATAATAAAGCACATTATGGAGAAGGCGCAGGTCATCATTTCCTGTGATCAACCAAACTCGGATGAGCCGCGTGTGTACGAGCCTTTACGACGTATGACTATGAGTCATCATCATTGGCTAACATTTTTACTTCTCTTATCGTATTGACATGCAAAACACTTACCGTATTATTACAAAACAAGGTTCATCTTCAAACCCAGGTTTAAACCATGGACCCTTTTTTGAATTTCGAACTTTATTCCGACACAGTTCATTTCAGTTTTACAAAACTGACAACTCAGTCCGGTAATAAGTAGTCAGTTTTGTAAAACTGACATCTTAATGTGTCGGAATAAAGTTTGAAATTCAAAAGGGTCCATGGTTTAAACCTGGGTTTGAAGATAAACCTTGTTTTGTAATAAGACGGATTAAAACTACAAAATACGAACTCACCTCGAAGCAACATCAGTACAAATCAGCACTGACCGGCTTTTATTTTTGAACTTATTCAGAGCCGCTAGTCGCTTGTTCTGCGACATCTGTCCGTGCAGAGGCACGGCCGCCAGCCCCAGGTTGCGCAGGAGTAGCGCGGTGCGCAATGCGCCCGCGCACGTCGACACGAACACGATGAACGAGTTGCCTGACATCTCGTTTAGGATGTGTACTAGGTATACGTCCTGTGGAATGATTTTAAATGTAGAAAATTAAAGTATTCTTGATTTTACAAAAAACAAAAAAGTCGAGTAAAAAAAAGTAAAAAAAAGTTTAAGTTAAGTTTTTAAAGTTTTCTTGGTTTTTTTTTTGTATTTTGCTGTTTTCAGTAAAATAGCAGTACTCCCTTGCTTCTCATTTTTCATTGAAATTATTATTATTGATTGACTGTTGTTGTTCTAGTCAACCAATCAGGCAATCAATAAAATGATGGATAGTACAAAACGCCAGGAGATTTACTAATCTGAGATCAAGGGTAAGTTGACTTTAATTAAACAAATGTCAAGTAGCTGGTTTGAGTACTTTAAAGTTAATTTTGCAATTTTCTTGAAATTATTAACAGTTTTTTTTTTTTATTGTTGACTAGGCCTGCTCATGGCGGTAACAGTGGAGCAGTGGTGGCCCAGTGGTAACAGCTGCGAATTACGAGTCGTAGGTTCGCACCCCGATAGGCGCTTCACTTTGTGTAAATTATTTCACCATCACTGATCTCAAAACGGTAAGGAAAACATCGTGAGGAAACCGGGATGTCCTAGAACCAAAACTTCAAAGATATGTGACATCTATCAACCCGCCCTGGCGGCACTGGGCCCGCGTGGAGGATTATGGGCCACTCCCTCTCATAGAGAGGAGGCCTGTGTCCCAGCAGTGGGAATATTATAGGCTAATTATGAATGATGATGATGAGGCCTGCTCTTGAGCTTGGCAATTGAAAAATTAAAAAGTGGTAATGTCAACTGTTCAATTGATCAGTCCTAACAATAGGGTGTCTCAACTAGATTCCATAGTACTAATAAGCAACTAAAAAAAACACAATTTTTTTATTTAATCGATAAGTGCCACAAAAATGCATTTAAATTTTACATTTTCAAATTTCGCGCGAAAACGTTGGACGCAGTGGACGCCATATTGCTCTGTGGTCATGACGTCAGTTGGCTGAGTAAACAAACTTTTGCAAACAACTTATATGCTAGTCAGTTGACAGTTGACATTGACAATTTTTAATTTACACAGCTGTATGACGTAATTACATGGCGGCTACTTTCAAACAGATTAAAAAAACTGAAAACTTTGAATTGAATGTTGAAAGAATCAAGGCAAAGTCCATAGATTAATTTGTACAAAAAAAGTGTTCATTTAGAGGGTTCAAAACATTTTCCAATGTTGAGAATACATTGTCGGGAGTAGATTGATATACTTATCATATTTTTAAAAACCCGGATACTTAAAATATTTCGAAAGGAAATTATCAGTTTTTCGTTGACCATTTTGTATTTATAAAAAAAAAAACGAAGTGACAAGTGACACTACCGGCCCCGCTTTCCGAATTAGAAAATAATCGTTCACAGCGCTCACATCAATATTTCGCGTTCCGATTTAGATATCACGATTATGACAGCTGAGAGCTGTCAACAATTCGGTACACTCGTGAACGCGCTTACAGTGCTCGCTCAACGTCAAGACGTCAAAACATATCACATAACCCCAAAGGCTAACAGAAAAATCAGAAAACTATTACCCAAAGACTACAGCACAGAGTACTTTGAATATAATTATGGACTACAGTATATTATATGCTATTAACAAATGAATATGAGTAGGTATATATTTAAAACAGCAAGAAAGCTACTTGGCATATAGATCACAATATATAGGTGCCAAAAATGAATTGCACAATTGCCTATCACACACCACACACCTACACTATGTACTGACTATGTACCTAACAGACTATAATTTAAGTTTTAAATAAATATAAAACTTATTGTTAAGTTATGGGATGTTGAAAGTAAAACTACAAAATAGATTCCATAAACAATAATTAAATCCAGATTTATTGAATGTTAACAAGTTTAATAATGTACTGTCCTTATTACTAAACTATTGGACAATATTTGTTGCTTGCGCATCCCTTCTCTCCCATCAATGCTGTCGTTAAAATGATATTATGAGAAGATAACTTGTATTGTGGTAAATAATTTACAACAGTAATAGTAATAAAACATTTTTATTAAAAATCAGTTAGAATCACAGATAAATTCAAATCTACTACTTCAACAGGTACTGATCAAATCTTAAAATCTTAATTTAAATAAATATTAACAATCAATTTGAATCACAGTTTACGAGACTCAGACTGAACATTAGGTGCCACGGCTCCAGGTCACATTGTTCTCCTAATTAATAAACGCTAATATAAGAAAACTATCAAACAGTACACTAATAAGTCTGTACTTGTATATTACCTAACTCAATCACAGACATACAGTACAATTAAACACTAATAAAATTCACAGATTTTTCACAGAACAGGCAACATATTTTTTATTAAAATCTACTACTTGAAACGGGTACTGTTCAAATTTTAAAATATAATTAAGTAAATAAATATTAACTATTGCAACATAGATAATCATTTAGAGGCATGAGGAACAGGGTGTAAACATCATTCATCGTCTATTGAAAAGGGAGGATCCTCCAACCAGACGGGTGTCGTGTCTGGTGGCAACTGCCCGACGGTTGATGTTGGGATGTTGTATATATGCTACTCGCACGGTGCAGGTTGCGTGACATCATGTCATTGTGATGCGTAGTTCGTATGTGGATGTAGATGCGGCCACAATCATACCCTGGAATAAAACGGGATATTTTTAATATACTTACCTACTAGGTATAGAAAATGCTTTTTTTTTGTACATTAGGTATTGTAGTAAGAGTGACCACATAAACTATTGTTGTCAACATGATATGTTATGCAAAAACAACAGGGTCATTCAGCTATTAAGTATCTGCGCATAACCAGATATAAAATAATTACCATATTGTTCTGTTGGCTCATTCAGCAGTGTCTCTGTTTCTCGGCTATGCATGCTTGCATCAAAGTCATGCACCAATTGCTGTACATATTCAGTATCTGTAAACATTAAGTACCACTTTAGTAAACATCTATGCTATAACAGGGACAATACAGTGGCTTGTATGCACTATAAATACTGTAAGGTAGCTTTTGCAAACATACAGCTAAGCAGTTGTGATGAGTAAAACATTTACATCAAAATCGTTTAAGCAGTCGGTAGAACTGCAAGGGGGACTAAAATTCAGAACTTACGTCTCTGAGCCCTCTCGTATTGCTCCGATATGTGCATGACAGAAAATTGTCACCCGCTAGGCTCGTCGGCTTTATTCACTTGAAAACTCATGGTTCGATTATTTCTTTGTATAAACACCACTTTATTCTTCTTCTTTGTTTAGATGGCGACTGTAGCCAGAATCGTAATCACAGAACACTTCTTAATACCTGAGCACAATTTATGAGATAAGATGCGACTCGATCATAACAAAACAGCAGAACTGTCAAGTTGACAGCGCTCATGGTGATATTCATTCAGGGCATGGTCGGCGTTATCGCAAGATGGCGCATGTCATGACGTCATCTATGACGATTCACGGGACATCGTTATCGCGCTCACGCCAATTCGGTACAGGTTTTAGCGCGCTCAAATCGATTACAGCGTAACTCGGAATGCAGCCCGGATGACCGGATCTATCAAACTGACAGACAAGTCAGATGTGTTTTCTTGTTTACAGTTGAAAAAGTACATTGAAATCATTATTTGTGACATTTTCCATAAAACGATGATGACTTGCGTGACGACACGAACCCTAAAGATACCTAAAGATTATGTCTACCGGTGGAAGATGTCAAATTAATATCAAGCTTGTGTAAATATTGATGTACGAACCTTAATCTGTTGAAAGTGTAATAAGTTCATATGAAGTGATATAAATAACACCAGTTTAGGTCTACTTAATAAAAAAAACAACATCTTGATACTTGTCTTTATTCCTCTTCTACAAAAAACATGATTTTAAATGCTGAGCTGGTAGTAAAATGTTATCCTGATACCTTCCCCATCCCAAATACCAAACAACTGTTATTACATGGGCACAACAACCGATCGTTCGGCGACCAACTATGCAATTACAGCAATACTCTAGGATGCGGTGCGTTAGACTCAAGTATACGACGGGAATGGTGAAGATTCAGGTCACAGTTGATACACCTCATTGTCCAATTCGTAAATCAAAATCCAGTGTCGAGAATACAAGCACAAAGTCAAAGATAAGCTTGAGATTCAAAAGTCCGTGGTAGAAGCCGAGAGTTTTCAGGTTAAAGCAGAGATCAAATGTCCAACAGAGTAACAAAAATCCGTTAAAGAAAGCGAAAATTACACCGAAGCAAGAATACACGCAACACAGTCGACGATCAAAGATAGTCTGGCGCATAGATAATATACTATATAAAGTACTAGTCTGGCGATCTGGCGATGGTCTGCCCACAGAGTACTTTGAATATATGGGTCTGCCTCAAAGAGTATAACTAATAAATAGGGCGAATGGTGCCCTCTTACGGTATTTTTATGCAAACATGCGCAATAGCGCCGTTTACAATTTGTATCCGAGCTAACCAGTCTATAGCTAGGTAATAGGTACCAAACCTAAAATCCCAAAAAAAAAATCAGCTGTTCCGTACATCAAACTCGTCAAAATATAGGGAGCAGCTGATTTTTTTTTTATACGTCCATGATTGTAGGTACTGGATGGAACATTTATAGTTGACGCAACCGCATATCAACGGTAACAAAACCATTTTCAGCGGAACTGGCTTAATATAATAGGTTTCACAGAGGACAAGATCTGCTTTTACTAGTTTTGTTACCATTGATATGCGGTTGACTTACTGTCAGTACATGTAGGCTAGTCTTTCATAGAAATGACGCAAAATGAAACAAGGAAATTGAGCCACACGCTGGTCAAATATTGTGCATATTTAATTTTCAAAAAACTACATAGGTACAGTTAGGTTCTTACTGAATGACAAAGAGACCATAGTTATAAAACTATTAGGTACCTAAGATCTATGTTCTGTGTTTGGGTTTGGTTTCTGAACTTAGTTCTTCGAGTGGACCATCGTGAGCCATGGCGGCCGTGGGTGGTTATTCCAACCAGCCCACCTCCTTCCAGAAGTTGATCACGTCTCCTGATCTGTTCCAAACATCTGTGAAAGATCTGGTTGTCCCGAAGGTTTCTGTTCGAATCTGGGTGGCGCCTTTGAATAAATTCAAAGAGCACATGCGCAACGGTTTATGTTTATTGTTTATGTATCTTTAAATTATTATAATCATTATAATAAAGATTCAATATTTTTATTCTTATGACACATAAGACAGTGACAAACAGGAAGACATGACATAATTTTTAAAGAAATAAATAAAGTCGAAGCAAAGAGGCCACATATATAACACAGAAAAAGACCCGTAGGTACATAAATAATATCTTATTTAGTTTAATGTTTAAAATTATTAAAATATGCTCAATTTTATTATTAAAATGTAAAATAAATATTATTACGGTATTTAAGTTATACACTCAAGCCCCCTGGCGTAAGTTTTTAATCTGTGTTTAATCTATGGTCTAGCGGGTCTTACACTGGCAGCCCCCGTTTCGTTCAGAAATAATGAGCTCTTCGTTAAACTATTTGCTTTTAACATTATATTTTTTATCATAGGGTTATAAAATATTGTAGATGCCAGAAGATACTCTTTAGGCACCCAAGAGTATAAAAATTTAATTCCAACTTCTCTACAAATCTTTATTTTTTTGTACAAATCATGCCATCATTCTTTATATTGTTATTTTATGAACTAAAACTAACATTTTCCGACTGCTTTTTGCCTAAGCTATCTAAATAATATATTTTTAGATTTTTTCTCTTAAAGAGTAAAATACCGTAGTATTCATTACCATCATAATATAAAAACAACAGCAGCTATCCTTACCTTATACTTAACAGGTATAAACAGATAGTACTGCAGCAGCTTCTCAACCGTCTGGTACTTAGTAGACACCTCAACTTTCACGGGATCCTGCAAGGAGGCGCGCTGCAGTTTCTGCACCTTCTTGGTCATTGTGGCTGAGAAGAGGTACGTGCGTCGCTCGCGAGGAATCACGCGGAGGATCTTGTCTACTTCCACTTCGAAGTCCATGTTGAGGATCCGGTCAGCTTCGTCCATCACCTAGGAAGATAAACAAAACCATGAAAATTTGCCTGGAAATCAGCAGTTTTTGAACATCAAAGGTTACATAAACCACTTATTGGTAGTAGTTTAACTAGGAAGGACAAACTCCCGAGCAACACTTCTGCTTCCCGTGGGATAATTTCCCAGTATGTTCCCGTGGGATAATTTCCGACAACCACGCAGGCGAAACCGCGGGCAAAAGCTAGTGAGAAATAATTTGCTTTCAGTGTTTACAAATCAGTATGTTTATTCCTTTTCTTTTATGTTCTCACCACATCTTAGAATAACATGATCATTTCGTTTATAACTTTGTAACTTGATGATCTTCGTCAGTGAGCGGAGTTTGCATAGCTGAATTTTGGGCCAAACATATTTGAACTTTTTGCCGATACACTGTACTGGTATTCAGCTACATCCGGTAAAATTCGTTTAGACTGGAAACCGATCAAGTACAATGTTGCATCATATAATACCAGAGTAAATAAGCTGAGAGGAGGGACTATTATCTTAGCAGAAACGGATAGGGAATACGAGGATCTGCCCTTTGCCAAAAAATTACATAACATGGACAGTTTTGAAATATGCTGTGTCAAAGATGTTTCAACAGGCCTATCTGTGTGTTGCTGTTATCGTACGCCTTATGATAAAAACTTAGACACTTTTATGATGAGGCTCGAAAAACTATTAGAACATTTCTTTAACAAGAACTGTATTATTTGCGGTGATTTTAATATTGACTTATCAACTGACAATAAAAAAAGAAATGACTTATTAAATTTATTGACATGTTACAACTTTAGACCCCTAGTTAGTTCGATTACATTTATTCGAAATGACTCACGATCTTGTATAGACAATGTTTTCACCAATTTGTCAGAAGATTGCGTGATAAGTTGCGATGTTGACCACAATGGTTTGGCAGATGGTCATGCAGGATTACTTTGTAGTACAGTTTTCAAAAGTGACGAACTATGTAGGAATATAAAATCCAGTGCTGTTCAAGTAACCAAACGAATTTTTAATGCAAATACAAGACGAAATTTTAGAGAGTTGCTAGTAAATCACGACTGGAGTGATTTCGGAATAAACTCATTTTTAAGGCAATTCGAAGAAATGTTCACACGCTGTTTCAGGAAAAGGAAACTGCGGGTGCACTTAACGCGTAATACGCAACTACGCTGGGTCACTAAGGGTATAAAGGTTTCTAGTAAAATGAAACGATTTCTTTATGCTGGCAATGGGAATGGTCAACATAATACTATGATTGATTATAGGCATAAATACATCGCTCTGTACAGGAAAGTAATAAATATGGCCAAAAAGCTAACAGTACAAGCAAAATTAGCAAAATCGACGAACATTTCAAAAGATGTCTGGAAAGTTATAAACAAACATAGAAATAGGAGCGTCAAAAATGATACCAAAATAATTTTAAAATCAAATAATAAGATTATGTCAGAACCATCCGATGTTGTGAATACCTTAGCTCAGCAGTTCGAACTTAATTCATCAACTTCTACATACACAGGGGCTGCCATGGACATTCTACGTAAAAGTGCAAAAAGAGTAACCAATGACCTTGTCCTAGACCCTGTCACTCCCTTTGAGATATTCAAAATGGTGAAAACAATGGACGACAAAAAATCTTGTGGCTATGATGACATAAATATATCAGTAATAAAGGACAATATAGACGTACTAGCGGGACCTTTAAGCATTTTTTGTAATAAGTGTTTTGATGAAGGAATTTTTCCAGATCAGCTGAAGATAGCCAAAGTAATACCTGTACACAAAAAAGGTTCTAAAACAGACCCTAAGATGTACAGGCCAATCTCATTACTACCTATTCTCTCAAAAATTTTGGAAAAGCTAATTAAAACTAGATTACTCAGCCATTTCAACATAAATGGAGTGTTAAGTAGAAGACAATTTGGGTATCAGAAAGGAGTTGGGACACAGGACGCAATAGCGACTCTAATTAAGGACGTAGTTAGTAGATTGGACGAAAAACAGAAAGTAGCTGGCCTTTTCTTAGATTTAAGTTCAGCATTTGACACGGTGGATCATAAACTACTGTTACAAAAACTTGAGCACTACGGTGTCAGGGGTAAAGCATTGGCACTTCTCATGTCATATCTAAAAAACAGGAAGATGTTCGTGGAGATCAAAGCAGTGGTGTCACAGACAAATTCCACGGGCAAAAATTGTCCAAGTGAAGAAACTTTCAGGTCCCAATTGTCTCCTGTGCACACTGGCGTACCACAAGGCTCCATACTGGGTCCGATATTTTTTATCACGTTTGTTAATGACCTTATACAATACATGAGGGAAATAGCTGCTGGATCTATCCAGCTTGTGTTGTTTGCCGACGATACCAATGCAGTTGTTTCTGCTGACAATATAGAAGCTCTTAATTCTATAGTCAATCAAACTTTAGATATCTTCTACAGTTGGTTTGCTGTTAATAGTCTTAAAGTTAATGCCAATAAAACCAATGTTATGCTTTTTCGTACCACTTCCAATAATAAAGATAGCTTAAACTGCGTTATAAATGGAGAAACAGTGAACGTGGTCCAGGTGGTTAAATTTCTGGGAGTTCACATTGATAGCCAGTTAAAGTGGAAACAGGAGCTAACACACCTAGAGAAAGCTATCAGCTCTGCCTGTTACGTACTAAGAAGTCTAAGAAACGAGGTAACCACAAAACATTTAAAAATGGTCTATTACGCCTTAGTTGAGTCAAAACTGAGATACAGCATACTTTTCTGGGGAGCAAGTTATGATTATAATACTCAAAAAGCTTTTGTAATTCAGAAAAGAGCAGTCAGAACCATAGCTAGAATTCAACAGCAAGAATCATGCAAGCCTCATTTTAACGACTTAGATATATTGACAGTCCCAAGCTTGTACATTTTGGTCTTACTTAGTCACTTATCAAAATATATGTTTGAATATGAGACTGAAGATGAAAGGCAAAAAAGGGAGAGCACAAGAAGGAAAGATCTACAGTTGAAGCAAGTGCCTCACCTGAACGTTGCAAAGCATAGCGCCTACCACAAGTCTATAAAAATGTTTAATAAACTGCCGACAGAAATAAAAGGTCTAGTATATACAAATGAGTTTCAGAATAAGCTTAAGCGGTTCTTGTTAAATAAGTGTCTCTATTCTATTGATGAATTATAAATTAATTTAGTAGTCGGAATTAACATAATTTTATTGATTGAAATGAAAATTTTATTGAATTTTATTAAATGACATGTATGACATTAATTTTTATATTTTTTAATTTTTTTTTTTTTTTTTTTGTATTGTTCTTGTTATTCTTATTATTATTTTGATTTATTAATGTAATTTGGATTATTGTAATTATTTAAATATGTACCTTTTGCATGCATAAATTCAGACATGATGTAAAAATCGTTATTGAATAAATGAATTGAATTGAATTGATCCCAGTATCGTTGGTAAAAGACTAGGCAGATGTTTATGACACTAAGAAGAAGAGACTTAGAAACTTAGTTACTTACTTAGAGTCTTTGTATGAGACTCATCATCATTCTGCTTGTTGGCAACACCAACAAAACATAACATGCAATTAAAGCAGTAGATATTTTTAAGAAAGTTTAAGTAGACATTTTGCCTTATTATTTTTTAATTAGAAATTGTTCATTTGTTTGGTTCACTCAATTACAGACAATCCTTTTTGAGAGAGACGGTACCTCTCTCAAAATGGATTGTCTGTGATACAGACGTGCTTTTCTTGTGTCTTCAATAAACATCTTTAAAGTGGAGAAAACAAGTTTTAAATTTTCTCATCAAGCATCAAGCTCACTATCTCCAGCACCGGAGAATTATCCCTACAGTTCATGATTCCTATACTACTGCCCTTATCCCAATTTATGTGGGGTCGGCGCAACATGTCTTTTTCTTCCATACTTCTCTATTAATTGTCATCTTGGTAGTCACTCCGTTTCTAGCCATATTATCTTTCACACAGTCCATCCATCGTTTCCTTGGTCTTCACTTTTAACTTTGGGCTTTGTATTTGTGATTAACTTACCAAAAACTTGAGAGCCTTCAGATTGAATCCTTTAGTATTCTCCAGATGGTCCACAAGTCGTCCAGGAGTTGCAATGATGATGTGTGGCTTCTTGGACAGCATGAGGGACTGAGCCACCATGTCCATGCCTCCCACTATAACTGCACATTTCACTCCTATGCTGGCACCTAATAGAAAATGTTATTCTTAAAAACTTGCACACATATTGCAATTTACTGTAGATCAAGTACGGTATAGATCAGGCTTGCTGCGCTACCGCGGCAAGCTTAATGTGGCCATGACGTGACAACAAACAATTTTGCCTTAGTGACTACTGGAAAAAAACTATACAATACTGCTGTCACAATAATACTCTTTATTTGCAACTATAACTGTGACTTCTGCTGTTGCAAACTAGATGGCTTAAGGCCTATTTCACGTTGTCCGAGTAGCCACTACTCAAAAAGTAAATTCAAAAATGAAACAGAATTTGTATGAAATTATCTGCCAAGTAAGTTATTAGGAACTTAATCGTAGGTGGTGAAACAGGCCCTAAGGCACCTAAATTCCTGAAATTAAATTTAAAAAAAAAAAATTAAATTAAAAATTAAAATTGAATTATTTTGTTATGTGCCACCAATAGAATGCATGCCATTTCTTCGGCTCGCGGACATACAAACATACATACGGGTCGAATACAGAACCTCCTTTTTAGGGTTCCGTTTTCCCCTGGTATAGACTAAGGGCGGGTTGTTTCACGTCCACTTAACGCACGAGTATACGTCAAAAATTGCGCTAACTGTCGTCAAACCAAAAAAAGCGTTGTTTCACAAACAATTGGTTTTTTTGCAGTGTGTTTCGCTTTGTATTTAACTAACGTTAAACATATTACGTTCGTCATTATTTGACGTACAAATGTTACGTTAACCAACCATTTGAAACAACCGGCCCTTACTGTCAGAGTATGCCTTTAGATAGCGATACTTTTACAGTCACTTGCAAGTAAACTGATAATAATATCTAAATACTTTCCAAAAAACTAGAAGACGAGCTGTTGGTTAACTACTGGGGCTAAACATACAGTTTGCATAATTTATGCAAAAGAGGTAGAGAAATTATATTTAGTGACTTGTCTATTACTCACACTATGTCTAGCTAAGCAATGTACTTTATTTCATACAATATCTGCGAAATACCCTGATTGTGAAATAAATTTTAAAGCAAATTGCTAATCCATTGCTTCATATGTTTGAAAAATTTGCCTGCTTGACAACGTAAATAACACAATTAATGTTTTTGTACTGTCAAAATTAAACCAATTCCCATTAATACTGTTACACAATTAGGGCGATGTTTCACCATTTCGAAATACTCAGTTTACTTAGACTTTAAAACACTACACTAAATATTAAAATACCTGCAATAAGTACATATCAAATTAAACCGCTAATTATAGGAAAATTAAACTTACCAAGTGCCTCAAACTGTTCTGATATCTGGAATGCCAATTCTCTTGTGGGCGTCAATACTAACGCAAAGTATCGTTGTGGGTTCTCTAACAGTGCTTGTAAGATTGGAAGGGCAAAGGCACCAGTTTTGCCTGACCCAGTCTCAGCCAAACCAATTATGTCTTTGCCTTGCAATGCCACTGGTATTGATTCCTTTTGGATTTTTGACGGTTTCTTCCATTTTAACTCTTCGCAAGCTTCGCATAGTACGTCTATTACTCCCTGAAAATGGAAGTGTGTGATTTAATAACATAACCTCAATTTGAAACGTTTTAGTCAAAATAAGTCTACAATGCATATCAGAGGTATAGGTGATTAGGATTATTAGTTAAGTTACAACATCACACACAATTCTCAAACTTTTTAGGGTTTTTAGTGTGTTGTAAATAATAACACATGCATGTCGCACTTACCAAATCTTTGAACGTCGTTTTATCGTCTTCTTCTATGTCTTCCACTACAGGTTCTATTGGTTCTTCTTCTTTTTCTTCAGTCTCCGATTGCTGGCTGTCGTCGTCACTGCTTTCACTCTCTATATCAGGAGTCATTTTCGTTAAATCAGTAAACTTTGCACGGTACAAACATGTGTATCAATATGCCAAAACGAAAACTGGGGCGAGCGAGAGAGATGGTCTGTCACTGTCAAAACAAAAGTGTCAAAAAGAAAGAAATGTAGGTTCAAAAACCAATAAAGGAAGAACGAAGAGTAATTTTACTTTTGTAACCCCTTTTTCATAATACATCATATAAGCTAGCTTTCAATTTTACTGATCTCAACAACTATATTAGGAACTAAACAAAAAATTAAAATAATACTGAGAGAGAATGATTCATATTGGGTTTTTGAACGAAGCATGTTTCGTTCAAATACTCGAGCAAACATTATCCAAATGATGACAAGTTTTATAACCTTAATTTTTTTAATATGAAATATAGTCAAAATGTGAATAAAACTATGTTGTACTACTAGTTATGCTTATTTTTAATTAATTCCCAATCAGAAACCTGCAGAAGCAAAATATTCATGACATTTCGATAAAAAAAAATTGCGAACGGTGTTTTCGAACGCAACAATAAACAGCTAAGCGTCGTGTTTTTGAGGTTATTCGTCAGTTGTTATTATTGTATATTTCCATTATTTCACAAGTAATACTGGAAAACTGACGATAAATCATGGCAAAGCATCATCCAGATCTTATATTCTGTAGAAAACAACCTGGTGTGGGTAAGTAGGACCACTTTGAATCAGTAATGTTAGCCAACGTTCAATGTTAGATTTTATGCTATTTGTTTTAGCTATTGGTCGTCTGTGTGAGAAATGTGACGGTAAATGCGTGATATGTGACTCCTACGTACGTCCCTGCACCCTGGTGCGAATATGCGACGAGTGCAATTACGGATCCTATCAGGGTCGATGCGTAATCTGCGGCGGGCCCGGTGTTTCCGACGCTTACTATTGTAAAGAATGCACTATACAGGAAAAAGACGTGAGTACCTAACATTAGGAAATCTTATGACCTTTTGTGCAATTGTTGGTCAGTGGGTCGTCTTAGGGGCGGAGTTCTAAGTCCTCGCGCCATAGCGCCCCTAAGGCTACACTCCAACCCAATTGTTTGCTTGTAGTCCGTGACGCCTTAGCTGAGCTTTGCATTTGTGTGAGTGATCACCAAAATGGTACAAGAGCCCATGATAAAAATTGTTGTCTTATTGTTTTACATAAAACAAAATCTTCATTTGTTTTACGTTTTACAACAATGCAACATGGTTTTGGTCATGGCCTCTCGTACTAAAAGAACAAAAGCTGATTGCCAAAAAGCAGTATAAACCGGTTTTAAACCAAGCAATAGTGTAGGTGTGACATCCTGTCACATCTACACTATCTATGTGCACTCACACAAATGCAAAGCTCAGCTTAGACCTCGTGGACTGTACCTCATTTACCTTTAATTTTAATTTCCTTGTTATTTTATTCTGTTTTTGTTTTGTTACAGAGAGATGGCTGTCCAAAGATTGTGAACTTAGGTAGTTCTAAGACTGATCTGTTCTATGAAAGGAAAAAGTATGGTTTTAGAAGACATTAGTAGTGGAATAGTTAGGATAATTTTATTATTGGTTTGTATGTATTGTAATGTGAAAAGACATTTTTCATACCTTTAAGTGTATGTGAAATTTAAACTGTATGCCCCATAAGTTATCTGTGATTGTCATCATTCAGCTCTATAAAGCATAGTGCAGACCGAAGAGGACCATAAAGCAAGTTTTTATGGCATTGAATAATATACCTTATTGGAGTGTCATAAAGTGCAAGCTAGTCTGCTCAAGGATGCCTGAGGAGCCTTTTGATGTCTACATCAATGTTTATACAACTTTCTACTTTATGGTGCTCAAAATAAAGAGTACTATTCATATCACCAATAAATCCTCTGCTCTGGGGTACTGTTTGGTCTATTGATGCCCACATAAACATAATTGGTTACCACTGTTTGCAGCATCCAATTTTTCAATGTCAAAAATGTACCTATGGCATTTACTTGTTCTACATATTGACTGAAACAACAAATTAAATAATTTTATATAAACAAGAACTTCAATAAAACACTTTCACACTCTCTTATTATTTATTTCATATCAACATTTCAATAGTGTTTAAATCTCTGATCATTATATCTATATTACTACATAGCACTAGTAAATTTACATGGAAACTTGCTATATTACATGATAAAAATAAAAAGTACATCTAATTCAATACCAAAATACAATATATTGTGTGCCTTTTCGTACGTCCCGGTTAAATACCGGGTACCCGGTGGCTAAGTGTGTGAGCATGTACACACAACAGCAGCTCATGTTACTACAAACTGTCAAATTTTCTCATTCGATTTTGAACGTAACCATCAACATTTTAAGGTTTAAAATCATTTGGAGAAATTTAACAGTTTGGTATAACCTGATGTGCTGTTGTCTGTACGTTTCTCTTTCACACGTAACAGCGTAATCTGCCCAGCATGCCCAAATGCCCATACACTTACCCGCTGGATACCCGGTAACCGGGACGTGTGAAAAGTCACTATCTGTTCACAAACTATTTTTTATTGTCTACTAAACTAAGTATTCAGCTTTTAGTACTATGTACAGACAACAGCACATCAGGTTATACCACACTGTTAAATTTCTCCAAATGATTTTAAAACTTACAATGTTGATGGTTAAGTTCAAAATCGAATGAGAAAATTTGACAGTTTGTAATAACTTGACTTGCTGATGTGTGTACAGACGCCAGCAGGTCAAGCCACCCGAAACTCAAATTTTCCCAATCAACCTTGAACCTAATGCTTTAGCGATAAAGATGAAAATCTATTAAAGAAATTTGACAGATTGTAGTAGCTTGATGTGCTGGCGTCTGTACAAGTACCTACATAAAGGTTTCTCGCTGGATATGGCATAAGTATTATTTAATTTTCACATCATATTGGAGTTCATTGCTCAAATTATGCCTAGTGGTTGCAATTTCATTACATTCCCAACAAGCTTTTACATGGCTACCCAACAAATCAAATTCACCAGTGACTGACTTCAATGCTATCACTACCAATACCTAGAAACTTTCTTTGTCCCTGTAAAACACATCACAATAATGTCCAAATTCACATTTACCTACACACCCTCTAAAACTAGGTTAAAGGGTAATGTGCTAAAGTAGCCCGCGAAATTTAAATTTTCTTGTTTTTTTGCAAAAACTTGATACTGACCTGCAAGGTCAGTATCAAGTTGTACCTATCTTGATCAAAATACATAGGTATAATACATGTTTCTTACACATAATTTTAACCATAAAAAATCATCAACCTACATCTCTCTAAGATAAGGCTTTCTCCGGATTCGTCTAATTTCAGAAATCAGACCAATCCGGAGGAAATTTAACTGTATTTCCTGTGCAAGTCCCAAATAAAATATACCTATTTCTTTCTTTTTAGGGTTCCGTACCAAAATGGTCAAAAAGGAACCCTTATGGTGTGACTAAGTCTGTCTGTCTGTCTGTCACAGCTGGATATCTCGAGAACTACTAATGCTCAACTATTTTGCAAATAAGAAAGAAATAAAAATATTTACATTTTTTTTGCAACAGGGACCGAAAGGGGGTCTTAAAAATTCAAAGTGGAGCTACTATGGCATGTGGGGTATCATATGAAAGAGCGCTGTTTGCACATTTTCAAACATTTTTTTAATTTTTTTTAGGCTCCATAGTTTTCGACTTTTGATGAAAAATGTAAAAAAAATACCGTTTCCCCCTTATCTCCGAAGTTTGCAAAGAGAAAAATCTGAAATTGTTATATGTGATAAAAGTTTATGTAAAGATTACAGGAAAAATAAAACGATGGCTCTAAATAGCACACTTTTTCAGAAATCGGAACGGAACCCTCGGTGCGCGAGTCCGACTCGCTCTTGACCGGTTTTTTATTATTGTCACGAATCATATTTTGATCAAGATACAACCTTACACTGACCTGCAAATTGCAAAAAACCCAAAAAGAAATGAATTTCGCGGGCTACCACTGCGCTATAAAAAGTTGTACTCTTGAATCTTCCAGCTTTCATTCATCCCAACGAAAGGAATTGGAGGTGCAATGAAATTATAATGCTACATTGTAGGTACTTGTTATATGTCCTCCCTCTCAGAGTTCCATTACCATTTAAAAGGGTCACCTCCATTTATAAAACATTCAACTGTAGGATCCAACTCCTTTACGTTTGGCCTTCGGCCCCTAGCTAGAGCTTCTCGCACTGCCAATACTGGCTGCCGAATTGATTGGGTTGGTCCAAATGTTGGCGTCGTTAGAATTGGCGCCAGAGTATGTTGGCCGCGCCGGGATGATTGGCGAGCGAACACACACACTGCGAAATTAATAAAATAAGAATTTATGAAAACTTCTTTGGACGTCTTGACTTCGTTTAGAAAATAAATCAGGCAAAAATCAGCTATTTCTAAACTTGTTCCATAATTTTTCCATGAATGAGGAAATGCCATCCGCATTGTCATTTCAGCTTACAGACGTGCACTTGGGACTGACTTGGGACATAGGACTCCCTAGTACGTCACCGTTCCCCCAAGAATCGCCACAACGAGGTCTTGCGCAACACATACCTACGGGTTTCCACAAGTTACCGCAACCTACCATAGGTTATCAGACAACAAATTCTTCTGCGAGTCGCCCCATATCTGATCCGGCTAGGACATAAGGGGAAAATTTTGTCAGGCAGCTGTTCCAAGTCCAACAGTCTATGTCTGGCTATCTCTAAATGTAGGAATGAAAGAAACCTAAATTTACTAAATCACACGTGGCTTGGTGTAGTGCTGCAATTAACATTTTAAATGAGTTTATATCATGCTTAGATCGGTAATTAAATATATTTAGAAATAATTTATGCAGTTCGGCGTGTATCATGCATTCGTACTTAACAGCCTTTAGATTTGTAACTGACCTCCCTTCGTTCTTGCTGGAGTATCAGCTGAATCCAAACAGTGTCCTAGGAACACCATCACAAATAATTAGATATCTAGCCATTCCAAGGTAAAATCTGTTATTAGAATTTGCTTGGAACTATAAGTTATTTATAATATGATGATATTATTAGTGCATTCCATTGGAAATCTGAGGCTTATGACGGCCATTGAATGGTTTGGGTAATACCTTTCATTTTTCAGAAAGGGTAGGTAGGGTAGGTAGCCCTGAAAATACCCTCACAAAAAAAGGTATTCCTACATTTCGGTTTCTTCAAAATTTTACTAAAGCATTCCTTAATCCCAAAACCCTACCCCCTCCCGCCCCCCTCCTCCTCCTCTCCCTCATTTCTCCATACAAAATAGGATTCAAAAGCCCCCAATATCTTGTTTATCTACCTATACTCACGCGTTAACATCCTCCAGTTTCTTCAACAGCCTCTCGTTCTCCCTGCTCAGCATCTCCTGGTCTCTCAACAACGTGTCCCTGACTCCGAACAGTTCACTGTTCTCGGTCCTCAACGCGGAGTTCTCTTCCATGTGCAGTTGTACCAACTCCACCAGTTCTGATTGTGGGAGTTGGTATAACTTGTTTGGTTCTATCTGGGTTGGCGTTCGGCGATGACCTTGGCCTGTGGGAGGTAAAAACATCATAGATATTATGCTCGATATCCTAAAAGAGGGCTTGTGGCTAAGTAATAACAGCCGTACGGATCGATCGATCAGGGTAAGCAACGCTTGCCGCGGTTGGTCCGTGGATGCGTGACCGTCTTTACATATCAAGACGGCAAGAACCCCCAATGCCTCGGAAAGCACGTGAAGCCGTTGCTCCTGGCTATTATTCGTGGATTTTTGAGTGTATGACAGTTGTTACGGGTCGTCAGACCAAAAAAAAAAAACCGGCCAAGTGCGTGTCGGACCACGCACAATGAAGGGTTCCGTAGTTGAAAAGAATTTATCCCAAAAACAAACATAACATTGGATCCCAAAAAAAAATTTTTATGTCAAAAAATTACAAATTCACAAATTTCGGACTTTTTCGTTTACTTGTCCTGGGAGACCTTGCTTCTTGCCAAATTTTGTTATTCTAAGTCATCGGGAAGTACCCTATAGGTTTTGATTTATTTGCGAGTATCAAAATATGTCGCATAAATGGCCGTATGTTTTTATTGCATTGACTTAGAAGCTTGAGTTTTTTAGGACTTCAAGAGACCACATACCTACGTATTTGATATTAATTTCAACTTGATACCTACAGACGTTCCTGAGAAAAACGGTCTTGACAAACTGACAGACAGACAGACGGACAAACAAGTGATCCTATAAGGGTTCCGTTTTTTCCTTTTGAGGTACGGAACCCTAAAAAGAAGAAGAAGAGAAAGTCTGACAACCAGTCTTATCAAGGGGTATCGTATTAGATAGATAGATAGATAGAATACTCTTTATTATGCACACCATAAAAATTACAGATATAAATGTTGATGTTGTATTACCCACTTGGGAAAAGGCTAGGCAGTAGATGATGATGATCCTAAAAGAGGAAGTCAGTAAGTGGTGCATTCAGTATTGAGGATTTTGGATAGTAGATTAAATGAGATTTCTAGGGGATCATCATCCAGATGTTGCGGGATATAAGCTTCTCCACCACGTAGCAACTTTACCACCAAGTCTTGCATCCTGTCGATGCCTCGATCTTCACTAAGATCTTGACTTCAGTTAAGCAGTTGCCCGGTTGACTTTCCTCTGGGTAGGTACTGAATCAGAAAAGTTTCTTTACAAAATGAGTATGTTCTTACTGTAAGCGTCTAAGTTGTAATCCGTCTGCACGTGTAACGCTGTTCTCAAATGCTGGTTCTCTGCTTGCAAAGCTTCCACTTCCCTCTTCAAACTTAATATTAGGGCATCTCTTGCGTCCTGAAAATGAAAATGGAATGATCGTAAAGTAATTAACACCGTTTACAACACTCTTCATCACGAGCACACAATGAAAAAGTGAAGAACATCATATATAGCAGTCGTTCAACAGCTAGAAAGTTTGACAATTTGGTCTATCCTAAAGAATATCGGTATTCGTCTTTCGATTGTGGAGGTCGAATGTTCTCATTTCGGCATCAAAACCACCCCAACTAATTTTGGAAGGAGTTATGTGGATCATTGATTATTTGAAGTCAATGTTGTGCTCACCATTTTGACAATGGGTTTTGTTTTGATCTTCTTGGCTCGCGCTGCGTATCGAAGTGTGTTGATCGTCTCGCTGAGATTTGATCTCGTTGGCGCTATACAGGCGATCTGCAAGTTTTCTCTAGGATTAGAAGTTTAGTTCAACAAGAAATAGTAGTAAGTGGAGTGTCTTGCGTCTTGGAAATCATATCGAAAACACTAGGTGGTAGAACAGTTGGTAGCGGCTTATTTCTAAGGATGTCGCGCGTTCGATTCCCGCACGGAACAAATATTTGTACGACCTACAAGTATTTGTTCCGAGTCTGGGTGTTTTTCTATCTATAATATGTATGTATTTACAAAAAAAAAATGTATATAAGTAGTTTATCAGCCATCTCGTTACCATAACACAAGCATTAGGTTGCTTAGCTTGGGACTAGATGGCGTTGTGTGAAATGTCCAAGGATATTTATTTATTTATTTATTTATTATCTCTTAGTCTCTTACCATGAGCGTAACTCCGTTTCCCGCGAGGCTGTCCGCTAAGAGTTTGGTGAGCTTGCTGTCCCGGTATGGTATGTGGCCTCGTTTCTTGCCATCACTCAGCTGTGCTATGCAGTAACCTGTGCGAAAAACAACCGAAGTTACTTGGAATTATTTGGTGAATTAGGTGGGTAGGAAGACATTTCAGCGTCGTCTAACTGTAGGTGTATGAGGTATTTTGGCTACCAACATTTTTAACTTAGAAAGTGAGGGCATTCGGCTTGAGACATGTCATGATTATTCAGCACTAGCTATTGCCCGCGGCTTCGCCCGCGTGGATGTCGGATAATAACCCACGGGAACGTAGGTACTACCGGGAATTTCTTCCTTATTCCTTGTTAACGTTGTAAAGGGAACCTCTGCGCCAAATTTTGGCTTTCTAGGTCCATGGGTTTGGTCTGGGCGTTGATGAGTCAGTCAATCAGTCAGTCAGGAATTCTCTTTTTATTTATATATATTAGTACCTACTACGTTCTTTTGATCTGGCATGAGACCTGGCAAAGAAATGGTAGATCCTGTGACCAATTCAATATTTGACACAATTATCACTTACCGAGCACCATAAGACTCCTATTAATATTGTTAGCTTCCTCCAAAGTCTTCCCTGTACTATGCGTCCGCTTGGTCATCTCACTTCCCGCTAAGTCTACGAAGTTGATCTTGCCGTGCGTGGAGCAGACGACGCCGGCGTCCTCTCGCAGATCTCGTCGCACGCGCACGCAGAGCAATGTGTGCGAGCGAGACGAGTTAGAGTTCATAGCGTGCGCTCCTACGGCGCGGTTGCGCATGCCTGGTAGAAGAGAAAAGCCGTTAATTCAAACTTCCGGTTCCTGTGTGGTCTTCTGAGAAGTAAATTCGCTGCCCAACTTCATGTTAACAACATGAAGCTGTTGTGTTGTGTAACAACACAACAGCAAACATAACATAACATAACAACATCTAACATAACATATCTACCTAGTAACTGGGTTGTGGTGGTCAGATAGGCAGTCGCTCCATGTAAAATACCTACTGGTACTCAGCTGCATCCGGTTAGACTGGAAGCCGACCCCAACATAGTTGGGAAAAGATTGAGCAGATGATGATAAACATGAATAAATAGCCTTTCAGAAAGTTGGAAGTTTGAAGCTGGTGTTTTAATGGGTTTTGAAGGTGTTTCTACAATTCTATCATATAATAAAGGTCCCATTAAATTGATGGTCAAATTTTCACAGGATGTTCTACCCACGAATATGAACAACTTTTACTATGGGACTAACTCTGAAATCACCCTGTAGAACAAACACCCTGTGGAAATCTGTCCATCTATTATAATGGGACCTTTAACCCATCGAGGGAACTTTCGGTTTCCAAACGAGAACTACGAGAAGTCTACTAAAATGAAAGAATGTCGAGTAGTCTGCAATCCAGAAAAAGTTATTACTGTTTCTTACCTTCTTCTAACACAGCAAATAAGTCGTCAAGTGTTTCACAGTCCACCGTAAACTGGTTCTCTACGTAGAAACTCCTGCTGTCCTTAGACCACCGTACTTGTAGCGGTTTCCTAGCACTGCCGGGGTTCAGGAGATCTATTACCTGTAACCAAACAACTTTTGTGAAAAAATTAGTGTGTATGATCCTATCACACTATTTTCTTTGTTACGTAGGTACCTAGTACCTATTGACGGAGGAGTGCTTCATGTTCTTCAATTGGAAGTATTATGTTGTCGTGGTACTTGATCAAGCATTGGGTTTCCCGCAACAGCCTGCCCCCTAGGAGAAGCTGAGCCAATATTTTTTATTTTTTTTCTAAATCGAGTTAGGAAAAAATAAAAAAAAAATGCCTGCCTGGGGTTCTCTAGAAACTTTTAAGCAAGTCGTGGTCGAATTGCCTAAATCCATATTTAGGCAATTCGACCACGACTTGCGAAAGTGGATATCATGTTTCTCAGATACCATTATCTGAGAAACATGATATCCACTTTTAGGAAGCTATACCTAAGTTTTAAGGGTGTTTTACATACCTTTTCATTGTAGATTTCTAAGAAGGACGCCTTCAATATGAAGTGCGACTCCGGTTTTTCGCTGATCAGCCGGAACAGGTAGATAAAGGAACGGACCATCAGACCGTGTTCCGAGTGGAAGGGACTGGCTCCACTCTCCACCTGAAGGAAAATTATGAAGGGTAAAAGAAAAAAGAAAAGAAAAGAAAGAAAAACTATTTATTCCCGCGAAAAATGACGCACATACATTCGTTTTTTACATAATCCTAAAAAATAAAAAACAATTGGGTAGCTAAATTTTAAACTTAAAAAGAAAAACAACAAATACTTAATTATGCGTCACTAACGCGCGAAACGGCTTACGCTCAGCATAATGGTGTGGCTGACACTGGCTTGGCCACCATCAGGGATTTTACTTTTGATAACACAAAAATTTAGTCGTTAATTAGCCGAAATTTGTCGCCAAATATCAGAATTTGTCGGTCACTGGTTCAAAAGTTATAAAGGGTCATTGGTGGCCGATCTGGAGAGAGTCTCCCCAGCTTGGCCACCTTTATATCTCAAAAACTAGGGCGCCTAGCGAAGATCTGTTTTCTTCCAGATTTAGTCGCTAATTAGTCAAAATTAGTCGCCAAGTCACAGATTTAGTCGGGTCTTAGTTTAGAAGATATAATGAGTTCAATTTTTAAGTATAGACCAAGAGCTAGATCAAAGATTTTATCGTAAACTCTTCAATCTAGCTCTTGAACTATGCTTAAAAATTGAACTCATTATATCTTCTAAACTAAGACCCGACTAAATCTGTGACTTGGCGACTAATTTCGACTAATTAGCGACTAAATCTGGAAGAAAACAGATCTTCGCTAGGCGCCCTAGTTTTTGAGATATAAAGGTGGCCAAGCTGGGGAGACTCTCTCCAGATCGGCCACCAATGACCCCTTATAACTTTTGAACCAGTGACCGACAAATTCTGATATTTGGCGACAAATTTCGACTAATTAGCGACTAAATTTTTGTGTTATCAAAAGTAAAATCCCTGATGGTGGCCAAGCCAGTGTCAGCCACACAGCATAATGCCGTGACCCGTGCACGAAGGCACGAGTCAAGGCGCTGGTTTTCAGCGTAAACCGGCGGCGTGTCGCCATATCAGAACCCGTAAAGATTAGGTAAACATTGAACAAAGTATTATCTATGACCGAGGCCAGAACAAAAATACTCTTACAAGTTCTGAGGTGGCTTTAGGCACAAAACGACGCTGTATCGGCGCGCACAAATGAGCAATTTCAATACTATTAAAATAAGAGCTAATTTTTTATAAAACAAAAGTTACTAAACAAAAAATTTAACATTACATACGTATAGATAGTAATAATCCAAGATCAACCAAAAGACAAAATAATAAATGTACTTATTGATGTTTTTTTTATTAAGTACTAGCTTTTGCCAGCGGCTTCGCCCACGTGGATGTCGGAATTCAGAAAATATCCCACGGGAACGTACTACCGGGAATCTCTGTGCAAAATTTCCGCTTTCTAGGTCCAAAGGTTTGGGCTGGGCGTTTTTTCAGTCAGTCACTACTTCTGTTTTTATTTATTTATATAGATAGAATAAATGTTTTTTTTTTCTTCTTTGTTGTAAGTTTTTGTGCATGGTCTCATGCGCGACTTCTGAGCGATTCTGGGCCCTGAGTTCGATCCCCAGGTCCCAATTGGGTGTTCCAATAGGAATTTACAGGAATGTCACAGTCATAGACTTATAAAAAAAGATGGACTCCGCACCACGCATATCGAAAGTGAAGCACCCTACCGATCTATGTGTGCATGATTTGAGTACCTGCAAAGACGGCGTCGCTCGTGTCACGTAATGGCGGCCGGTCGGCATACTATGATGTAAATGTGTGCGCGAGGCGTGTTTGTACAAACGGTCCGGCATACTTACTGTGCTTCACTTTCGATATGCGTGGCGCGGAGTCCATCTTTTTTTATAAGTCTATGTATTTAAGTAAGTAAGTACACCAAAAAAATTATTATTTATATAAAATTATTTCACATTATTTGACACGTAGTAGGTAGTCGCTTCACTACAAATATGACATATCGACATAGGTATTTAAGCATAGACTTATAAAAAAGATGGACTCCGCGCCACGCATATCGAAAGTGAAGCACAGTAAGTATGCCGGACCGTTTGTACAAACACGCCTCGCGCACACATTTACATCATAGTATGCCGACCGGCCGCCATTACGTGACACGAGCGACGCCGTCTTTGCAGGTACTCAAATCATGCACACATAGATCGGTACGGTGCTTCACTTTCGATATGCGCGGTGCGGAGTCCATCTTTTTTTTATAAGTCTATGCTTAAATACCTATGTCGATATGTCATATTTGTAGTGAAGCGACTACCTACTACGTGTCAAATAATGTGTTTAGTTACGATGCGACATTATTAACAGATGTCACGGCATCCACACACGTGACACACGGGGGTTGTCCAACTGTCCACAGTTGTAACTCGGTCGATACAAGGTTTTTCATGTCTAATTGATGTAAAATTACTACACTACGGTAAATGCAATAGCGGGGTGCGTCCTTTCAACTTAGACGAGCTCTACCTGTAAGCTGACACATCGCATCGCATCGTTTTTGCACGTTGCACTAGCATAAAGTACAATTTTGTGAAAGTAGGTACCTAAACTAGATTACGACACTGGCATAGGTATTTAAACAGTTGGTTTTTGTTTTCTAAGAAAAGTAAGTAAGTCAAATTTCCTAAGAAAAGAACTGATTAACTAAACAGTCGTTTTAAAAGTCGGTGAACTCCGCCTTTTGTCGTCAAATCTGTGACAGATTGCCTGCTCTGTCAAAAAAAGTAAAAACAAATAATCAGTGTTTCCACTCTCTGCTTTTCGATTTCCTCTTAAGATTTTCGATATCGAGTCAAATATAATCGATTACCTATTTATTTATAAGTTTTTTTTTACCAATTAGCGAAACTAAAAAAATAATTAAATACTTAATGGATATCATCGATTATTAATTTATTACTGTCAAATCAAATCGATTAAAATTGCGATTTCAAAATAAACAAGTGATGACAATCTAACTCTAATAATATAAATAAGTATCTAAAACGCAATCATTATCTGGGTAGGATTATAACAGTTGAGCAGATTGGAGCCTAAACTTATGTACCTACCTTTAAACCTAATTACATGGACTTATCAATGCCTAATTACATAGTTACTGACGAAGGCGCTGTTTCATTTTAGGTTCATTAATTAAAATCAGGCCTTCAAAACCTGACACATCTAAATGATTAAACATTTATGGTCATATAGTTTTGTTCTGTACACTTACCTACCTACACGTGTATTGTTAATTTTAATAACAATCGCTTCGAGCCTATTTAGATGCATTATATTTTATGTGCACATCGCGTGACGTCACAATGTTACGCGGCGTGATTACGATTTTAATTGTCGCTCGTTTGTATCAAGCTTATTGTGTGACTATGTAATACTTTGTGTACGATGAAAAGTACTTATGTAGTTTCAGAATAATAGACTAAACATTTATTCAGGCAGTTACGACGGCGACGCTCAAAAGCGGTACGAAGACAATGGAAATGGGCGCAGGAAAACAACTGCCTGTCTATACCAGGGGGCTTGTGGCTACTTGAGTCGATCGATCAGGTTAAGCTATGCTTGTCGCAGTTGGTCCGTGGATGGGTGCCCATCTTTACATACTAAGACCCTCTTTTTGTGCCTCGGAAAGCACGTTAAGCCGTTGGTCCCGGCTGTCATTCGTGGATCTTTGTCAGTCCTTACGGGTCGTCAGAAGCCCGGTATCGTCAATAGCTGGGTTGTGGAGGTCAAATAAGTAGGCGGTCGGTCGCTCCATGTAAAATACTGGTATTCAGCTACATCTGATTAGACTGGAAGTCGACCCAACATAGTTAGGAAGACGCTTAGGCAGATGATGATTTCTAGATTTGTGTACGGTTAATTGTAAGTATGTTATTGTGTCTCCATAGTGGTCTGACGTGTTGTTTGTGATGTCCTCAGTTCAATAATAAATTCAAACAGACTACCATATTAACGACATGCATATCGCGTGACGTTCGTTACGCCATTGTTTTAGCGTGATTACATTTATAATTGTCGGTGGTTTGTTGTGAAGCTTTTCTGTGAATTTATATCATTCTTAATTCGTTGGAATTTATGGATAACTTTATTACTTTTCCGATGTCAAACTTTTCCTCTATTTGCATGGAGGAAAAGTTTTTGCTTTTTCTCTCGAGACGTGCTAGAAAATTAACAGTCAACAATTTTTGAAACGGAGTTGCCTATAAGAGTACAAGGTCAGGGGGCCTAGACAAAATCCCATTGACTTATATATTACTTTATATCAATGCAAAATCCCTTTTCTGTAAGTGTTAACGCCAAGGGAAAGATCAAATTGTATGGAGTTGACATTATCTTCAGAGATGTCACGTGGCTGCTGCTGTCAACTCCATACAATTTGATATTTCCGTTGGCGTTAATAACGCTTACAGAAAAGGGATTTTGTCTAGGCCTCCTGGTCTGACGTAGTTATTAAAAGAAAGTCTTTTTGACTCGTCGCTAGTACTTAATTACAGAAATCATGGGGAAGAAAACTGTCAAATTAGTTCCGCGTAGATGGCGCTAAGAGTTTGTTACTTTCATTCACTACCTACCAATGGAGGTCCTTGCTGAAAACTTTTCCGCGAGATGGCGCTAAGAGTTTTTTCTTGTCGCCTATTGGTCGCTTTGTCTTCAAGATGACTTTGACAAGTGACAAACAGCGCTCTCTGGCGGCGAAGCTTCCGGTAAACAACCCCATTAAAAAGCCATTGTGCCTGGAACTTAAGGGGTTCATACGACATTCAAAGACTTGAAATTAAATTAATAGTTTGCGGAGCTCGTACGCCAAAACTATTGATTTTACAAAAAAATGTGTTTAGTATTGAAGGAAATTTTTTCTACTTAGTTTAATTTTGTAGATTAATGTTTTGTCGTAAAATGAGCAGGAAAGGAGATTTTTTCAAAAAACTGCTATTCGGCGCCATTTTTCCAATATGGCGGCGCGAGCGGCAATGATAAGAGGTGGCAAAGTAAAAATTCGAAGAGAGCACGTCAAACTCAATAAAATCATCAATTTTCAAAACTCCCGGAAAACTTTCCAGGTAAGCCCCTTTTTGAGCACCAAATGACTGTACTGTAGGCAGAGGTGTAATTTAGTACAAACACATTTCGTAAGGTCTTTCGTCTCACGTAGGTAATAGGGGGCGAGCATTGATAAAAACTACGCAGTAATATAAGTCAATGGGGACGAGCCTTTTTGCGAGAATCATTCCTAAGTATTGACCAAAGCATGAAACCTTTACTTAATTCAATCAATATGACTAGCCTTTTCCAAAAAAAAAATTTTTTTTTATTCTTAAAATTTTATTTTATGTAAGTAGGTAGGTACCTAAGTAATATTGGTTTTGTCTGAATTAAAATAGTGAATTTTATTTTATTTTTATTACTTAAAAGTAGGTACCTAACTAATTAACACACTCAAACCAAGTGACAATTTAAATGCAACCCTTCACAACACGTGACATTACAAATTCTACCCGACCGCGCCGCGCCACGATTCCTGAAACCATAGATGGGCCCGCTTATCTACGAATCTGTCGCAATCATAACTCATCAATGCACCACACACATACCTACATAAGTATACATCCTCATATGATTATGTAGGTATGTATGGACGATCGATAGCCCCACGAGGTCGGAATCGGCTGTCATTCGGAATAGCTGTTATTAACTCCTGTCCAAATAAATAGTAAGGAAAGGGATGTTTTGCTTGTCATTTTCTGATCTTTGTTGTCCCTGATGTTGGTTGCTCTCTTCTTTTCTCTCTCTCTCTCTTTTTTTCGCATGTGGAAGTATTTAACTCTGTCTCTTTCTTATTGCCACCCAGTTCGCTTTTTACATATCATCTTATAACCTAACGTGCTACGTGTGAGCAGCACCAAAAGCACCCCAGATTCACTCACCAATCCCGGAGGTCCAGTTAAGGTATGGGTCTTCCCACTGCCAGTCTGTCCGTAGCAGAAGGCAGTGCAGGAGAATCCTTCCACCGCCATCTCCAACAGCCTCTTGACACCAGAATATTCTAGAACGTCTTCCTGTTTGAGAACGAAATTAAAATCTATTATAGCGGAATTTGGTGATTCACCGTAGTTAGTGTTTTTCTGGATTTCTCTTTGATTTTTATCTCTTGGTTTGAAGGCTTTTGACCCTCAATTTCTTTTCTAACTGATTTGTATTTTGTTTTTCAAAGTCAACCCTAGGGTTAATTATACCTAGTTAGTCTTAATAACTATATCTTTCAGCACACATGAACATAGGTACAGTGATCCTTTTATGTAGTGTGATCATTTTAGGAGCTGTAGATTTGCTATATTACAAGAGCTGTACTTTTGCTGTTCTGACGCCGGGTTTTGTAGGACCTTAACATTCTAAAATTACATCAAAGACTTACAGGCCTAAGAATAATCAGTTTACTGCTTACCTGCGTCGCTTCTGGCTCAAAGACAACATTGTAGGAGAAGACCTTCGCTTTCTGACTAGGGGTGGTGTTGTGGCAGATCACCTGGCCTTTACCGGGAAACTCCAGCAGTAAGCGCTCCCCACACGAACGCTCCTTCTCACTGATTGGACGAACTCTGCGGAAAATATGAAAAGATTGAAGTTATGGCCTTATGTCAATTTCGCACGGACGTAAAAATAACGCGGCGATTGTTTTTCGCGCACTGCATTTTCAACGCTCTGCTTATTAGCGCCGGGAGTTGAAAATCGAACAGTGTGTTTTCGTCGCGCTAAGATGCACTCTGTTGTTGTTAGGTTGGATTCTCGAAGCTCGGCTCAACACCGAGAGTTGAAAATCCAGTGCGCGATAAAATCCCGCCGCGATTTTTTTAACGTCGGCTAAGTGTTCTCTTACACACGAGTGACACGAATCAACGGAAAGGGTAACTGCACGCGTCGAGGGACGACGACGCGACGGTCGTCCCTCGACGCGTGATAGCCGACGTTCGCACGGGCGAAGCCGCTGGCAAAAGCTATATAGTTTCTTAAGGCGAAAGACCAAGGTAGCCCGCGAAATTCAAAATTTCTTACGTTTTTTCCAATTTGTAGGTCAGTGGGAGCTTGTATGTTGATTAAAATATGATTCGCGGCCGTAGCTAATATCGCTTTACAGAATTATAATCATTAGAATCAGCAATACAACTCCATGAGTTAGCACTTACCTCAAACCTCATGATTTCATGAAATCGCTAGATTTGAGATAAATGCTAACTTATGGAGTTGTATTGCTGATTCTAATGATTATAATTCTGTAAAGCCATATTAGCTACGGCTGCGAATCATATTTTAATCAACATACAAGCTCACACTGACCTACAAATTGCAAAAAACGTACGAAATTTTGAATTTCGCGGGCTACCCTGGCGCATCAACCTTAAGGCCCTGGGGGTCTCCTCCCTAAGCACGAAGCCCGTAGTTTCGGCCTCCGTTACGGGCATTTTCTACTCCGTATCACCTAACGGATAGATGATTGGATGGGGGCCCGAACGAAGTATGAATGACAACACGATTTGACAGTTGTCCCTACTCCCGATGTGTTTTTGCCCGTCCGAAAAATTTAACTGTTACACGTGTTTTGATGGATCGTTATGTCAGACGGACGGACTGACGGACGAACGGATGGACGGACTTAGGGAGTAGACACCCTGGTTCCAAGCGTGGTTTAGCTCGGTGTGTAAGTGAAATGGCTTTATGGCTGTCTAGTTTGACGCACGAGATAGAAGATTCAAGATTCTCACGCGCACCGGAATTATGTCGTAAAAGTGCAAATAAAATCGTATAAAATTAGAAATTAACTATTTAATAAAAAGTAATCCATCACTGGATGCAGTTTGGATTTGGACATTTGATTGTATATTTTTAATTATAATTATAATTGCTAGTGAAGGGATAAACAGCTTTTAAAGATTATTAGTAGGTATGTTTAAATTTTTTTTTGGTGCATTAAAGTATGTTTAATTATGTTTTGGCTTCCATCACTGTATGTGAAAAGTACTTGAAAATATCATATTTTTTTACATGTCAAAATTATTTATGTTTTATGAGATACACAGCTTTCAAAAACCACCTTTTTGATCGTTTTCTGGAAATCTGCGCCTTAAAAAAATATGTTACCTCCTTACCTATTTTTTCATCACAAATATTATTAAAGCTATTTTGTTTTTCGATGATTAAGAACGTGGTAGGTAGGTACTTCGGAAATTGTATTACCTAATTGAAGAGATTTTTGTCAGTGAAAATCTTTAGGCAGTTTCATACTTGCTTCCTTAGTTACTAATGGTATATTTGACTATTTCTGTTCCAAAAACGATTATTAATGACACGAACAAATTGACTCGACTGATGGTGATCACAAATCAAATACAGATACATACAAAAACTATAATGATTCGGACATTAAAAGCACATAGCTCAAACTGAAGGAAATTACGACAACATTTGTAGACCAACCAATGATTAACGGCCGAAATCTTGAATCTTAGACAAGTTTTGTACATTAGTTATTATTTGGGAACATCAATCAATCGAGGGTGGAGTCGTCCTTTCAAGTTGAAACTGATTGTGAGAAAAATATTCAAGGACGTCGTGCTTTGTTTTGTTTTCTATTTTGTTGTTATAATTCGTTGTTTTTTTTAATGATGGCGCAGGATTAAGTTGAGTGGAAGAAGGAAAGGGAGACAATGGGACATCACAGGCTGATGCATCGCATAGCCCGCCCGTGCTATTACCACAGAATAAATAATAGTACTTTCGTTTACTACTTTTTTAGAGTTCCGTACCAAAATGGTAAAAAGTCTGTCTGTCTGTCTGTCTGTCAGCAGAATATCTCAAGAACTACTAATGCTATCAACATCAAATTTATAGAACTATGACGTTTGCCTAACTATTTTATGTAGGTAATACGAGCTGGTATCCGCAACTCCACGACAATGCGCGTATTTTGCGTATGGCCCAACTATTTTGCAACTATGACAGAATTTTTTTTTTTGCAACAGGGACTGAAAGGGCGTCTTAAAAATTCGAAGTGGGGCTACTAGGGCATGGGGGGTACCTATCATATGAAAGAGCGCTGTTCGTACATTCTCAAACATTTTTAGGGTTCCGTACTTCAAAAGGAAAAAACGGAACCCTTATAGGATCACTTTGTTATCCATCTGTCTGTCTGTCAGTCTGTCAAGACCCTTTTTCTCAGGGACGCGTCGAGGTATCAAGTTGAAATTAATATCAAATACAAGTCTCTTGGAGTCCTGAAAAAATCAACCTTCTAAGTCAACGCAATAAAAAAATATGGTCATTTATGTGGCATGTTTTGATACTCGCAAGTAAATCAAAACCTATAGGGTACCTATTTCCCGTTTTCCTAGAAACATGAAATTTGCCAACAAGCAAGGTCTCACAGCACAAGTAAAGGGAAAGGTTCCGTTCCAATTTTTAAAAAAGTGTGCTATTTAGAGACATCGTTTTATTTTTCCTGTAGGTAATCTTTATATAAATAGCCTCCCTTGTCTGTCTACAGTCTGGTGTCAAGGACCACCAACTCTCCGCTTGTGTATGGGTGAACTCCTGTGGCCACCTGCGTAACTGGTTGAAGGGAATGGGTACGACTGGCTCAGATCCACAGACAGGCGTGCTGGATGCTCTCCTAGCTAGTTCGTCAGTTGCATCGTTACCCAGTGATCCGCTGTGTCCTTTCATATATTGCAGTGTCACTGTGTTGCGGTTAGATACCGTCACTCGTTCGAGTTCATTGTGACATTCTAGTATTAATCTCTGTAAAAAAAATTTCTGTAAGGATTGGAGCACTGAGGCACTGTCTGAGAGTATACGTATATGCATATCAGTAACTCTCCTGGCTTCTATGGCGTAAGCCACTTGTATGAGGCCCTCACATTCTACCTAGTAGACAGTGTTAAATACTCCCAGCGAGCTGGATATGTTTATGTTGAAATCGTGTGGGAAGACTCCGACTCCGATTTCGGAGTCGGTCTTTGATCCATCGGTGTATACTCTCAACTCTTGCGGGCCTGACTTCTTCCGTGAGTATTATGTTTTAATGCTGTTGAAAGTAGTGTTATTTCGGGGCTCTGTCGCATGGTGATGCCATCATTGGCTGTCGTTTCCAGCCTCTCAGTGTCGAGTCTATACTATGTCTGTCGAGGGCCATGTTGATGCTATTGAACATAGTTTTGTCAAAGGCGCCCTCTATATCAATGAAGACGGCCAGTGATAAGCACTTGTGGTCCACTGGGCATTCAATTTTGGAAACTAGCAGCCAGTGAGGTATGCATGCTGCTATGAAGCTGTTTATGAAGTGGTTTTACCCGAAGAGGTCCGTCACGGATGTGTCTATCACAGAGTCTCTCAAGGGTTTTCAGTAGAAATGATGTACATGATGATGTGTGTAATGATGTGTATGATGTGATGTGTGTGATGTATGTCTTGGGTTGTGTATAGTCGTGTTTTCTAGGTTTGGGTATAAAAATGACTTTCACTTCACGGCCATGATGAGCGAGAAGTATGTGTCCGAGTGCTATGCTGGCTGTGATAGATCTCCACCAGCCACGGTGTCAAATGATCCACCCTCACTGCAGTAGTCATCCAGTCCTGCGGACTCATATGGCTGGAAGGAGTCTATAGCCCACTTTATCCGGTCTTCTGTTACTATAATGTGTGCTCTAGACCAGTCTTAATCCGTTGGGGTCCATCCTGGTTCAGCCTCCCACGTCCTGTCCTCTAGGAGTTTACAATGTACGGTTTTTAACTACCTGAGTGAGGACGGGCCATTGCTATAATTATAGCCGTCAGGTGTTATTATTATTACTTATTAGTAATAAGTAATAATAATAACACACTGACGGCTATAATTATTTTACAAAATAAATAGATTATGTAGTAGTCAGTAGGTAAGCGTTACTTTAAATAATACTTTTTAAATACTTATGTTATTATTAACCTAGTATAATAACTATTATGAAACAATCGCAAATGAGGTAATAAAGTGTTTAATTGCTTTTAATCCCATTGTAAAACTAAAATCAGAAATTACTATATTACAGGTATTCTGCCCCTGAATTAATATTATATTTAGAGCAATTTTTTAATGTGCTAGCCAGTAAGGATGATCACCGGAAGTATATCTTTTTTTATACTCATTTTTAGCTATTTTTTGAGATACTTATCATTGCAGTCGGAAGTGGGGCATTTTTGCAACTTCTTCTTTTTGTTGATGATTTTTGAAAAATTGTGCTATTTAGAGACATCGTTTTATTTTTCCTGTAACCTATACATACACTTCTATCACATAGAATAATTTCAGATTTTTCTCTATGCAAACTTCGGAGATAAGGGGGGAGGAGAAACGAAACGGTATTTTTTTTTTATCATTTTTCCTCAAAAGTCAAAAACTATGCGGCAAAAAAAAGGAAAAAAAAGTTTGAGAATTGTGCAAACAGCGTTCTTTTATATGATATCTAACATGCCCTAGTAGCCCCACTTCAAATGTTTAAGACAGTTCAGTACCTAGGTACCTGTTGCAAAAAATACATATTATATGTTTTTATTTCTTTCATATTTGTAAAATAGTTGGGCAAACGTCATCTAAAACTGTCCCTTTCAAGTTGATAGCATTAGTAGTTCTTGAGATATTTTACTATTTTGGTACGAAACCCTAACTATCAATTTCTCCGTTAAAATACGTTGTATCATATTATATTTGTTTCGCTTCACACATTGCCAAGGTGTCATTCGAACGAATATCGATTTCTTTACAATCAAAGGAGCATGTCAACAACCCAAATACCTACAGTTTGTGTTCGATTAAAAGCAGCGACAGATAACAGGGTTTTGCTGTTTAACTGGCAATTATTAGCCGATTTATACTTTTTGAATAGTCTCTCTACTATGTAATCATGCTTACTTAGTTATTAAAAAGTTGACAAAGGTGACGCATTAAAAATTCTAGAATAATCTAGATCATAACCAAAGCATTGTCATTGACAAATCGTAATGCATCGACTCATTAGCATACCAAATTAAGGCGAAAAGTGTCATCGTAAGTACAGTTTTTTACTACTTTTGTATCACTGCATTTAAACCAAAGAAATGCTTTACAATATATACCTCTGCCCTGGAGCAGTACGACTATCAGACTTGCTGACTAAAACCACACGAAGTACTTCCAATTAAACAGGGTGTAAGTGTAACAGTGGGTTTTTTAATTTAATTTTAAGGGGTCATTGTACCTACTCATCATTATGAACAACTTTTACTATGGGACCAAATCTGAAATCGCAAAAAATACATTCGCATAAAGGCTCTTACAGACAGAGGCGACATCGCGACGCGACGTGTCGCGTAGCGGTGTTGCGACGCGATAATATCGCAATATCGCTCGCGATATCGCCTCTGTCTGTAAGAGCCTTAATTCGTCAAAATGTAGGGAACAGCAGATTTTTTATCGCGATTTCAGGTTTGGTCCAATAGTAAAAGTTGTTCATAATGTAGAATACAATGACCCCTTAAAAGATTGCCACTGTTTACACTTACCCGCTGTATAAATATGTATATCTCTGGCTAAGGGCTGGTTCTAAATTGTGTTAAGTACATAGAAAGGAACGTAAGCTTCTTTTTACTAACCGACTTCAAAAAAGGAGAAGGTTCTATGTTCGACTACATATTTTTTTATCCCTTTGAAAACTTCTTCTTACTCAAAAGGAAAACAATTATAAAAATATTGTAAGTTTCAAAAATGTAGCTCCAATTGTTCGACTCACCTCACAACTACGTTGATGTTGTCTTCATCAGCATTGAGCGTGGTGCTGGACCCTCGCGTGCTGATGCGATCCAGACTGCCTGCCCTGCTGCTGCCGCTGTAACAATAATACAACTGCCTTAGGATTTAAGATTTCAAATTCAAATTCATTTATTATCCTTACACATAGTTCACAAACATACAATAAATTAACATGCATGAAATCCTACCAACTGAAATTCTACATTAAAAAAAAAATATTAACAGCGGGTCCCAAACTAGGCACAGCCTGTATCTTGGTGACCCAAACACTACTCAAAGTTAATCATTTAAAGCATTCTGCTAGTGCAAGATGACATAGATAATTTCATAATATAAATTAAAATAATAAAATAAAATACAAAGATTTACAAAAATGTGAGTAATAAAAAGAAGTTAATTTTATTTACATGTACGTAATAATCACAAAAAAAACAGTTAAGTTGAATTAATTTGGGGTGTGTGTGTGAGTGTGTGTGGGGGAGTGTTTGTGAGTGTGTGTGTGTAGTTGAGATCATCATCATTTAGCCGATAGACGTCCACTGCTGGACATAGGCCTACCCCAAGCACCGCCATTTCGACCTGTTCTGTGCTTCACGACTCCAGCGGATTCCTGCGACCTTCACAAGGTCATCAGTCCACCTTATGGGAGGCCTTACTTACGTCTTCCGATACGCGGTCGGCACTCCAGAACCTTTCGGCCCTATCGGCCATCTGGGACCCAATTCCGGGCTCGAGCTAGATATCACGACCATGGAGATAAAACTCTGTTTCAAATCTCCGCATCAATGTCCGGTTCAAATCTCGATACTATCAAAAAACCGTATTCTGGTTGACCATGGAGAAAGATTTACAACGGAGAAAATAATCTCGTCTAAAAGACGTTCCATTTTTATCGATTCACTTTGATTATAATCGATTATGCTACGTTTTTTTTTTTTGGTATTAATGACATGTTTAATTTATTAAATCCAAGCAAACACATTATAAAAGATAATTTTAGTATATTGTGTTTCTTTATCTGTGTTTTTTTTATAATTACTTACTGAAAATAAGTAATTGCAAAGTAGCGTGATCAGAAACGCGTTTCGCATGATTTGTGTCCTTTTTCTGACGTAGGTAGGTTTTAATTTTCATATTAAATATGACTACTTTTAATCGCGATTAAAAAGGTGTGGAATAAAATTAGCTGTCATGAACTAAAATTCACACCAACACCTTGACTTCAAGTGCAAAAACAGTACTGTATTTTTTTTTCTTTTGCTTATATCTCGAAAACGGTGTGTCCTATCGCAAAAATAATGAAAATTTGGCCCCCTTTATGAAGGCCATAAACCCCTAAGCCTCTACATGTAGGTACCAAAAAAAAAATACGAATATAAACCTACGAATGTAAATATTGACAGATGTTCCAACGGAGATTTCATATCTCCATACCTTAGGACCAGCCGTGATATCTCGCTGGTTTACGATCGAAAAATTTATGAATGGAGATCGTTAGAATAGCATTTTTTCGTTTTCGACTGAGATAAGCAGTTTCTCGACTGATATTTCGACCATGGAGATAATTTCCATGCCACCGGAATTGGCCTCCTGTACTGCGAGCAATGTTCGGGCTATGTCGGTTACCTTGGTTCTACTGCAGATCTCTTTATTTCTGATTCGATCACGTAGGGAAACTCCAAGCATAGCCACCATTGCCGTTTCGGTGACTTTTAGCTTTCTAATAAGGGCTATTGTGAGCGACCACGTTTCAGTGCCGTTGGCATTGATATAAAAACTACGCAGTAATACAGGGCTATTTTTAAATGACTAGCTAAATTTTCACAGAATATGAACCCATGAATATGAACAACTTTCACTATGGGACCAACTTTGAAATCGCAAAAAAAATATCAGCTGTTTCATACATTTTGATCGAGTAGGTATTGAACTTTTGTAGGAAACCGCTGGTTTTTTTTTCGTGATTTCAAGGTTGGTCCCCACTAATAAAACATTGAATTTCGGTAGAACATAATGTAAATGTATTTATTTTGAAAAATTCATTGAGTCTCATTAATATGGCAAAGAATACGCGCAATATGGATGGAGTTATGGAACTGTGGACGTGTCTTGACGCTGCGTGACAGCGTAAGCGTGGGTGACCCGCGGCCACCCGTTCGATGTCTACCGCGCACAGGACGGATGGAAACCAGCACATGAAGTAATTTTTTGCTCCGTTGGTGTAAAAATTGCTTTAAAGCGTTCCAGTGGGAGGATAAATAAATAAATAACATTTTATGGGTTAATTTGTTGCATTTTAACCCTACTATGACGACCTGCAAGGATTACGTCGAATTACAAGTTTAGTAACCCTTATATTCGGATATTAATAAATACAGGGTAAGAACAACTATAAACTAAATCTAATCTAAAACTACTATAAACTAATCTAAAGGTAAAAATAAAACTAAAACTAGTCTAACAGACCGCTACCAGTTGGCAATGTTCCCAAAATGCTGACAGCATTGCCACGTTGTATGGCAATGGTTAGCCTTTGGGCAAAATAAAGGCCCGCATTTTGGTCACATGTTGCGTCGACCAGACACCCAGACAATTCTTTGTAAATTCGATGGGTTCCTGGTCCCCACGGCCCTAGCGTCTCGACCCCAATAGGCTCAAATATGTACCCGCTATCGAGGGTACTATATTTGCGCCTCTTAAGGCCTGAGTAATCCTTTACATAAATAAAAAATCAACTGCCGAAAGTATGTACGCGCATAACTTCAGAACGGATGCAGTGTTGCACCTATTTGGCTAATTCATTTTTTGTTGTGTTTGTTACTGTCAGGACAAGTATTGTATGAAAGAAAATGTTTGAAAAGTTGCCAGGAAAACAATAGTAATTTATAATTTTCCTAAGTCTAGTTTGAGTAAACAGACAAATTGTCTGTTATCATTTTATCATAGGAAATTGCTATTTTATGACCAGTAATATGCAGGTGTCGTTTGTTTAAAGTACAGTTGACCTAGATATTAGTGTTTACATAGATCTATTAGATGGTTGAAAGGACAATTTTCTGTATAAATTGTCATAAAATTCTTTTGATGTTAGAATTTGCCCATTTTTTATGCATGAACGGTAATAGTGCTGGTAGAATCGATTAGGTTGTAGACTCGTAGGTAATTTAACAAGATATTGACAAATACTTCGCGTGAATATTTTAGTCGTAGCTAGGTACTTACTTACTTATGTATATTTTCAAGCAACTGTTTTTGCACTTTTCGTTTAATACTAAAGCCTATTTTGCTTTAATTATTAAATCCAGTTTAAAAAGTTCCTGTCAAAGGTAAGAAAACCAGTAAAAGCTGTCTTCTTATTCTATTGAAACTTCCTAGTACGTATACCGTGGCGGCATCTAGAACGCTACATGCAAACTACGTATCAAAGACCTGACGTCACACAAATCCTGCATCGCGCAAGCAGAGTTTACCGCGCAACGGGTTGACGTTACTGGAAACATGTCACGTTCCCTTTAAGGGGAGATAGAGGTCATTTAGGTATCAAATCACTCATGTACCTACACGGGTAAAAAATTAACCACCTTCGAGATATTTTATATTTTCAAAAAACAGTGGATATGAAATTTGATTGATTTTTCTTCCCTAATAAATCTAGTTTATTCAGTCATTTTTCAACTAAGTATTACCTCGAAAATCGGTACGGCATTTCATACAAACTTTCAAGTCCTTTTTGTCGAATGAATGAACCGATTTTAATGAAACTTCATACGCATAAGCAGGATACATAGGTCTAAAAGTTAGTTAAGAACATTTTCGAAATGACTTATTTAAAAAAAGTTAAAAAAAACACTACAAAGTGAAAAATAACTTTAATTTCGGAAGTCGGTGTCTTTGGATCTGTATTTTAGTTTTTTTGCCACCGACTTCCGAGATTAAAGTTATTTTTCACTTTGTAGTGTTTTTTTTGGAAGTCGGTTTTTTTTTTGTACAAAAGTTTTTATTTTTCACTTTTTAGTGGTTCAGTTTGTAATTTATCTAAGTTACAATAACCCAATGTCAACTGCTCATCACGTTTTACAAAATATTGCTTTTCCCGATGCAGGGACGCTAATTGTTGAGGAGTTCTCCTAGTAAGAACCAGGAGAACTGGTGGTGAAGTCACCATTACCATTATGCATTTTGATGAGCATAAACCATAATAAAGTAATCGAATCGCAACCTGTGATATACTTAGATATAATTGAGTATTTCCGATGGCCCTCTGTGGTCTTCATCATCAGTTCCAGTTCACCGAATGGTACTTTCCGAGAGCAAATGCACGAGTAAAAATTCCGAAATCGATATAGGTGTGCCCATAAAATTTGAGGGTTTCCCTCGATTTCCATGGGATCCCATCGTCAGATACTGACTTGATGATCATGGGACCACTTGGGAAGTATACCCTTTCGAACAAAAAAAGAAAAATTCAAATCGGTCCAGCCATTTTCGAGTAATCGGGGAACATACATAAAAAAAAAAAGGTTCCGACGAATTGAGAACCTCCTCCCTTTTGGAAGTCGGTTAAAAAAGGACTTGAAAGTTTGTATGAAATGCCGTACCGAACCAACGCTCTTAATTTGGCATCAAAAATCTTAAAGCAGAACTTTTATTAAAAAATGTGGCCTAAAGCAGAACTTTTATTAGGCATACCTATCTCGTTTCGTCTCTTGTAAGTAATAAAGCTACTGACAGACGTGCTCATTACTAGCACGAAAGCATGCTTTTATTGAGCAAGTGCTCATTAGTAGCATGTGTGACTAGTAATGAGCATGCTTATTTCTAGTATGTTTTCGAGTAAGCGTGCTTATAGGCATGCTTTTTATGAGCACGTGTGTCAGTACCTTAATAAGTGCGCAATCTCCCACATCCCGATGTAAACTAAACAAGCCATTCGTTCCTCCCTCCGTGAGTAATTTCAGAATTACGTTAGTATTAAACATAATCGCAACCGCATCGAATTTAATACTCAGTAATTTGACCATAGCGTTATGGAAATGTATCGTCCAAGTGTTTCCGTTGCGTGGTAATCAGAGGTCTCACGCCATCGCCGCCATGATGGATTATGGGTGACGGTTGACTTTAAAAAAAGACGTGGGTAGAATTATAAAAGCTCTTGTTTAGTTTTTAAGAGTAGCAATGTTCGTGGTAAATCACATTAGTGTTATCTGACTTATTTTAACATAACATGTCAACAACCGCGCCAAAATCCAGAATTTCGTAATGGAAAAACTCAATAACACAGGATCTCATGCTTATAGAGGTATGAGGAACAAGGTGTAAAGGTACTATTTGGAACGGAGCTGTCAGCCGTTGCAGTTGGCAGCTCGGTTCCAAATAGTACCTTGAAGTTCACTCATCCTGCATAGAAAAGGGAGGATTCTCCTACCAGAAGGTTGTTGTGTCTGGTGGGCTACTGCCCGACGGGTGATGTCGGGATGTCGTAATACAGGGTTATTGGTAGAACATCAGCAACCTCATAAGGGGTCATTGTATTCATCATTATGACCAACTTTTACTATGGGACCAACCCTTAAATCGTGAAAAAAAAATCAGCTGTTTAGTACATTTATCTACAAACTCGTCAAAATATGGGAGCAGCTGATTTTTTTTCGCGATAGCAGGTTTGGTCCCATAGTAAAAGTTGTTCATAATGATGAGTACAATGACCTCTTTAGAGGTTGCTGGTGTTTTAGCAATAACTCGGTAAACTTTGCGTGCGTAATGTAGTCGCGCGGTAAACGCTGCTTGCGCGATGCAGGATTTGTGTGATGTCAGGTCTTTGATGGGTAGTTCTCATTTGGCGTTGTAGCATCTACAACGCCAAATAAGAACTCACCCAACACACACTCAACACAACACTCACACACTCAACTCGCGGCATCCGCCACATGCTCAACAGTAACTTGCGGCATTGGGCCAACGAGGCAGTAGCGATTTATTTTACTGTTTACAAAAACCAATTCTTTAACTTAGTAACTCTACATCAATGAATAATAAAATACTTACATACATAACCACGATCATTAATTACACTCCTACCAAAAACAAAAGCATGGCGTGATTCACATTTAGGCAGGAACACACTGTTCCCAGAAATGCTTTACTGAAAGTAGTTGAATATTCAAATAGTTTTGGGTGTGATTGACAGGTGGTGCGCCCCATAGACTATTACAGACTAAATGCCAAGGGCTCTCCTATTGACCGCTGGTTATATTAATGAGGCTTTCGCTCTTTTCACTTTGATTGGGCGTTTCTAAGTAAGTAAGTAGTCGTATAATCGCAGTTTAATGTCGATAAGATTTAAGTTGGGTCGTTCAAGTCAAGTTCATTGGTAGTGTGTTGAAGTTCAATTGATGAATAGCGAATATTGGACCTCCCCAAAAGCACTCTTCGCGAGGTGACCACAGATCACTAGAAGATGCTAAGTTGTACCTACACCATTTCCACGGCAACTTCCAAGGAAATGGGAAACAAAATGGGCAACGCGAATGTGTAAACAGGTCGCTTCCCTTGCCGTTGACGTTGCCGCTTGCCTTGCCTGGTGATCCCCAAATAGGCGGCTTTTAGGCGGACATCAAAGGGCCAGCAACGCGAGCGTGAATGACTGTTTATGTAGGTATTGCTCTCTCGCTCACTTGCTATCGAATTTCTACGTTCTCCATCGTTGTTGGAAAGACATGTGACGAGGCAATGTAATCACTCATTTCCCTTGACGTTGACGTTGCCACAGCAATATTAAGGGAAATATTTCCCGGCAGCGCGAATGGCAATAGCAATTAATGGCTGAATGTAAACGGTATATTATTTAGTATATTCCGTTCTTTGAAGATCTGTTTTGAGCTTTTATTTATTAAAATATTCTGAAATTATGAATAGGAACTTGACTATAGTTTAGGACCATAAACAACTAGGTTTTGATGAGAACTCCTTTTGTTATGGAAACTGCAATGAGTTTCCTTTTCAGTCATAATCATCAACATCATCCTGCCCATACCTAATACCGGGTGTAAAAAGACACTTGCCGAAGACGAAAGCCACATTCTAACCATTATTTGGATCGTTTTTGTTCACTAGACCATACCTGGGAATCCACTGGTTCTGGAGATATTGAAGGTCAAAGTTGATTTTTTTTTACTAAAACGTATTCCAAGTCATCAAACAAACATAAAAAAAACATCATTAAACTTTTTCCGACAAGTACTTACGCGTACCGTAGAGCGAAGGGGCGGGGTTTAACTCCGTTTGCCTGGGTTCGCGTTACATTGAGCGTAATAAAAAATTGCTTTTTTATACCTATAAAAAAGTCGTTTCCCGGCAATCATTTTTGCGCAAAGCTACTTAGTTATATTAAAGTATGCATAGTTGACGGCTTTGTGTTGTGTCTTTTTACACCCTGTATTATTTTCGGTCGCAGCATAATTATGTACATTGCTATCAGCCCTTCTCATGCCTTTTTCAGCCTTATCAGTACCTTTTTGTTCATCTTCGTCGTTCACTCAATGCCCTCAGCATTGAGTGAACATCGCGACCACGTACAGGGCCCCAAGTCTGCTATTTTTTAGAAATTCGTCATTCCAACACCATCCCATTGTCACTGCATTGTCATTTTGCTAAAAGTTCGTAATCTGCTAAATTCATAATTTCATACAATGGAGTATCAGTGGTTGACCATTGGAATGTCATAATGACGCCATTATGACGCCATTATATTAGTAGATTACCAAACTTGTCAAAATCGACAATTATGAAATCAATGATAGACCGTTCTGACACTATTGTAATAGCAGACTTGAGGCCCTGCACGTCATTACACGTCTCAGTAGATTTCAGTACCTATTACAAGTTAAAAGAAGAAGAAAAAAAAAATGATGTTAGGTAAATATGATATACATAGAGTAGTAGCCCAGCCAGTGGTAACGGCCCGAATTTCCGAGCTGTATGTAGATCGAGGGTTCGAACCCAGACAGGCTCGTTATATTGTGTAATTTATTTCATCAATAGAGATTCCAAAACTAGTGAAGAAAACATGTCATAGAACCCAAAAGACGAAGACGTGGCATCCACTAATCCGCACAGGACCCGCGTGTTGGATTTCTCGGCCTATCTCTCCCACAGAGAAAAGGCCTGTGTGCCCGCAGTGAGAACATTATAGGCTGGTTATGCTAATACGTTCCCCAGATTCTCTTATGTCAATAACACCCCTGAGTAGTTCACGGTCAAGGTTGATGATACTCGTGCAACTGATAGTACTTATCAGCTTTAATAAATTATTCAATCTGACTTGTGTTATGGCGCGTGGCGGCAAGAACGAACGGTACAAATTGATTAATTACGTTTGCCTTCATGAGGTCAGTTAGTATTGTTAACTTTCATCTATTATTTGTGTTGGTGAAACAAACTGATTTGTTAGGAATGAGTCATTAAAGATTGTGGGCGAAGTTTAATAAAGGCGTTAGTACCTAGGTAACTTAAGTTCATTGGATTATTGTAGCTTTTAAAGAAAGGTGTTTCGCAATAATAGTGATTCATACTTTTATTATAGGTTGAGGAATGTCAAGGACTGGACGTCTTTTGGCTGTTGATGATGTCACTTTTTTAAAGGGTTGAAAACCTTGACTACGTTTCGCATACATACTGGTCGACGTTGCCCACGAACTACCCAAGATATACCTACGTACCTATAACGGGTATAACGGATAACCATGCTGGTATGCTGAACGCTACAACATAGGACTTGAGTCCCCACTGTGTCTACTGCCGTATCACGGACTGCGGTAGTTCACAAAAACTGTAGGGGTCAGAACCTGGCTTCGTATTGCAGAGTCTGACAGATTCCAGACCCTGCGATTGCGGATTACGGGGCCATCATTCTTTCCAGATATACGTTAAGCATGAGGTCAGTATCAGGTTGTATGTTGATAAAAATATGATAAGCGGCTGTAAAAATGTATTTACATAATTATAACCATAAGAATCATCAATACATCTCTCTAAGTTATCTTGGTTCTCTTTAAGTTTGATTTCGGAAATCATGACATTTTGGAACAAATCTAACTTAGAGAGATGTATTGATGATACTTAAGGTTATAATTATGTAAATACATATTTGTTATAGCCGCATATCACATTATTATCTACATACAACCTGATACTGACTTTCAAATTGCAAAAAACGGAAGAAAAATTGAATTTCGCGGGTACTACTACGCAATCACCTGAACTTTCTTGGCCTTGGATCAAAAAAAAAACCAGAATATCACGTAAATCAATATCTATTAAGTATGAACTTTTATATTTTGTTGAAAATTCTGTTTTCATGAATGAAAGGGAAGTACGATCATTAGCAGTAACGATTTGGATCAAGGTTTCACGTATCAATACTCCATTAACTTCTGAATGGAAAGAGTTAGTGGAGTTATAGTTAGTTCAAGCAAGTGTAATTGCTAAAATGCTTACGTCATTTGTGCGGTTTGGATTAAAATGTTTGGAACTAAATCGTCGCAGTTGTACAGTTAAGTTAAGGGAATTTTATTAATTACTAGTTAGCTGACCCGACAGACGTTTTCCTGTCCCAATTTCAATACCTAGGTAATTCAAAATTCCCATAGAAAATCCACTTTCAGTTTTCCCGAATTTTCCAATTTTCCCGGCAACTTTTTAAATTTTTCTCTATTTATAAACCTTCTCCTGATAATGATAAACACAACAAAAAAAGAATTAGCGAAATTGTTTCATTCGTTCACGATGCGATGACCAAGGGAAATAGGGATTCATTTTTATATTATTCGTATCTTTGCGAGAAAAACGTGCTATCTCGCAAAATGCCATTTTACTGGAAGTATTATGTAAACTTTAAAAAATGTTATGACAAGTAAATTAATGTGTTTTTACGTTAAATGAGTTATTTATTAAACTTTCAAAAAATACACAAAAAGATTCTACAATCGAATGTTAATTAAATTATAGAATACTTACAAAAAACATCTTTCCGAAATGTCACATTTTTCTTGCAAAATAACGCACGCGCCGCACGCAACAGATTTTGGTTTGTTTGTATGAAGAAAACAAAATGCGGGCGGTACCGGTAGTGGACGCAGTGCTATAGGAATTCACAGAAAGCAACCCAAAATCCTGCGACCAGTGGATGTTCACCTTTAGGCGGCGGCCACGAAACCAGCGACGAGGAGCGATGGCCCGAGCGGGGCGATGGCGAAGGCTTTGCTTTGCTGTCTTGCGACTTAGGCCTCCTCTATTTCCCTCCACAGAGTTGTGTAAAAGGAAGGGTGATCCTACAGTAAATGACATCAGATCCTTTAAATACACGCCGTCTGGCGATGTGTATTTCAAACTCCGTCATCCAGAAGATTATACAATTCTTCCGCAGCGAAGGCAGGTTCCCCAAGAGTACCCTGAACCTGCGCCATTGTATGATGGTCCATTGGAAATAACTCAATCAAAGTATAATCAACTTCAAGAATTGAAACCATTTATAGATCGTGACTACCATCCATTTTATAATTGCCTTAAATTATATAAGCCTAATAAAATTAATACAGTCTTTTTTGTGTGTCAACATTAAATATTTACGTAATTTCAATATTATTTTTATTAAAATCTGTTATGTGCCCTAAACTTGACTACTTAAAATCTGCTATCTGCTTTTTTTTGTGTTTAATATAAAAATAAATAAATTACTAGTTTAGTAGTACTAGTACGGTACTAGTTTAGTATAATGATAACTTTGAAATAAAATACTTAAAAAAATTAACTCTCATTTAAAATTGTTCAGGAAAACTTCTTTTGTCAATATCTCAAAAGTATACTTTTTGCACATAGCAGGTTTTGGTTTGACAACGACGATAAGTTACTATCATTTCCATTTTACTTAAGGAATTTACTATCAGTTATTAAAATTATTATTAATTCTAATACTTAAAATAATAATGATTATGTAAAAAAAAAAAAAACAAAAACAGGAAAACAACAAGAAAAGAAACGAAAGTACCAAATATAAAAATCGAGTAGCGATACGCATAGTAATAATATTATTACCCATAATTTCGAATTTAGCCCCTTTTTGTTTTTAGGGTTCCGTACCTCAAAAGGAAAAAACGGAACCCGTATAGGATCACTCGTGTGTCTGTCTGTCTGTCTGTCCGTCTGTCACAGCCAATTTGCTCCGAATCTAATCGACCGATTAAGTTGAAATTTGGTACACATATGGATTTCTGTGACCCAAACACGTACGGCTAAAGTAAATAAATGAATTTTGAATATGAGGGTCACTTTTAGGGGTCAAATAAGAAAATAAAAAATTGCAAACTGCACCGTGTCACATATCAAATGAAAGGGCTTACTATGAGGGGCTCAAATATATTTTTTTTATAATTTCAAAATAAATCTTTTTAAAGTTATTTAAGAAAATAGACGAAAATTGACCATTCCCCCCTTTTTCTCCGAAACTACTGAGCCTAAAATTTTGAAAAAATTTCAGATAATAGTTCTATACCTGTAAATTACAGGAAAACTACTACAAGAAGTTTGTGGTCTTAAAATAACATGGTAAATCTCTCAATATTGTGAGTACAAACTTACATTTACTGTTTGAATGTATGGGAGACCATGTTTTTCAACTACAATGTTAAGTTTGTCCTTGGGATAATTTCATTTCAGCTACGGAACCCATCGTTGTGCGTAGTCCGACACGCACTTGGGCGGTTTTTTTTTTGTGGATGGAAAATCATGAAATGACTTCTCCAGCTCTGGGCTGAGCGGGAGGGCGTGTCAGACTTTACTAAAAACCCACCCGTGTTCCTCCAATTGCCTGTGCCAGGGCCACGGTATCTCTTTCGAATAACCGGCGACCCGCGGCTTCGAATTTAGCCCTGATATGCCATCGCAACAATCAAGTTCATTTACGTGACTGACTGACATACTAATATTCCCCCCACTTCCATGCAGACCGATTGACAAATTTTTTTTTTGGTTTGATGATGATCACAAAAACCGTCCAATAATGTCTTGGCGCGGTATGAAATTACATTTTCATAAGTTTTATAATATTTACAACATTAACTAACTTTGGACTCCCGCACTACTGGAGCAGCTGACCTTCAGATCTCTTTTGCACTAAGGAAAAACTGTTTTTGGTCTTAGAGTAAGCCTATTAATTCTATGTTTTTGGTACTATTTTAGCCGGTATAAAATTACTTTTTCAAACTAACACCACCCGCCCGTACTAAAACGTTTACATGCACTGCTACGAGTATCTATTGGTGCTCGAGTGACGTAGATAGGGGGGCGCTGTTGGTAAAAATTTATGTTGACATACATTTTTCATCAAAAGTCGAAAACTATGCGGCCTAAAAAAAAAAGAAAAAAAATGTTTGAGAATGTGTAAACAGCGCTCTTTCATATGAATACTACAAAAGACTTTTAATTATTAGTATTTATTAAATACCGTCAAAGTTTCGGTAATTTCTTGCTAACTACCTACTTCCAAAACTAAAGTTATTTTGCACTTTGTAGTGTTTTTATGGAAGTCGGTTTCATTGTTTTGTAATAAGTTTTTTTAACGATGGGCACATAAATAAAATACTTACTGTTAAAAACGTACCTACTATGTGTGTGTTTGTGTACTGCACTGTACGTGTACTGTGTGTTTAAAGCGGGGCGGGGGGGTGTAATTTTTATGGATTTCGGGAGTAAAAAGAGGTCTAAATCAAAATGGTGTGCAAAATGTTCGATAAGGGGGTGTCATCTTCATAGTTTTCGAAGGCGCTGAGCTGGGCCGAAAATCAGGAAATTTAAATCCAAAATGGCTGCCATAACCAGAGGTGGATCTCAGTAAATGGGTTGCTTTTCAGTTTTCACACGGGCAACTGTAGCTCTAACATCGTTCACAGAGAAGCATTTTGCTTAGTTAAAACAAGTTATTATTAAATTTATTTATTTATTTGGATCTCGAACAAAGGTACACATGTAATAGAAATCACAATAATATTATATTGACCATTTCATAGTGTTTTCTTAGCGTGTGTTTTCTTGGGAAATTTTCAACAGCGCTCTTAAAGCGTGATCCTTCTTCACCATGATAACACTTTAGCACACTCCGCCAGACGGGCAGTCGATTTATTGAGAACTATGCGTGCCACATAAGAATAATAGTAATGCTGTGCTATACGTGTGACACATGAACAAAGTGTTTTTATCAATATTATCAGACTCTAAGAAAGTGCTACGGAATTGTGTAAAAGTGCAAATTGACACTATTCTTAGTTATAACAAAATGTTTCACGTAAAATAATAAGTTAGAGTTGAATTGCTTATTAGTCTATTAGGCTAGATTGTAATCAATTATTAAGAACTACTTAAGTTCTTTTGAATAAAGAAAAAAAAAACATAAGAATAGGATTGCGCTTGCTGCCAACTTCACACGATAGCTATCAAATTAGCACTGCCGATAGCTGTCAAATTAGTACTGCCGATAGCTGTGAAATCTCAGAACAATAACAAAGCATAGAAGGAAGGCTAAAAACAGAATTCTGTAACTACCTTTATTCCCGTTCTATTATTAGGTACGATAAAGGTACGATAAAGGATGTGGGAAAGAGATAAATGTTTTACTCTTTGTTTTACTTTCTTGGCATGGTCACAAGATCAATTGTCATTTGGTTAAAAAAGTTATAGTATGACGCGGCCAAATTTGATAGTACTTTGTTTCAATGTCTGACAGTTCGTTCATTGAACTAGCTGACTTATTCGCGTGTTCATTGTTTACGTGTCTGTCGTAATATTCCATGGTTTTGCGATGTTTTAATAATATTTCTACTGTTAGATTGCATGAATTCTTTGTTTAACTACAAATAGTGAGTGTGTGGACGCTGTGGAGCAATTTCTTGTGTGGTTGGGGGCTGCAAGTCCCATTCATAGCGAAAATAAAATGAACAACAAATATTGACCTTCCATCGGTAAGTTTTTGCTCAATTTCTTGTTGCCTAAGATCTGATAAACGAATATAAATACATAACAAATATTGCTGTGTCACTATATAGCTGAAACCAGTCGTAATATTTATTCCAATAGAAGTTATTAGCGAATATTCGGAAATTGTTTTGGGGTTATCTTGATCAGCCATAGTGACGTAAATAATGTTGTCGATACTTTTCTTTTACAGATTTCCTAGACGATGTGAAAAAAAAATGGATAAATTGTATTGGTAGACGAAATTGGACTCCAAACAGCACAGCCACATAATATGCTCCAAACATTTTACTTTGTATTCATTTGGTAATGAACCTATGAAATGGATGTAGCATGTTCTTTAAGTCGTCACTTAGAGAACATGCTGTTCCTACATTATTTGTTATGGATAGAACAGATGAAATGGTCTTGATATATTATGATATAATTTAGGTATTTTATTAGCAATAAATAGTATCCCGTTCAAATTAAAACTTGATTTATTACATTACAGGAAATACTTATGGAAGTCTGCGAAGAAGGACATAGCGCAATACTGCAAATTAAAAAAACCGCTCACCATCAACAGTAATCTAACATGAAGACAGGCGATACAATGATATTATATTAAAAATATCATTGATGCGATATCATTCTTCTAATTATCCCAGTCGGAAATATAATCGAGTGCAAATTTATTTATTTATTTTTAATACAAAATACGTAATTGTAGGATCCCGTAGCAATGGAAGTTGAAACAGGACCTAGTACATCGGTACAAATTAATGAATCGCAACTGATCTTGACATCTCGTGAAATCATCTCACATCAGTCAGGTAAGACATACAAATAAAACTATTTACCTAAATAAAAATGTTGATAAAAAATCTTACATAAATTTTATTGAGAACTGTTTGTTTTAGGAATCCTTGACACAGATGACAATAACAAATTCAGAAATAATTGGATTCCATCCCGATTCAAGAAGACTGCGCTTTTGGCGAGTTCCTGGTCGCCAGAGCCGACTCCAGAATCCTCAGGAAGTTCATCCGTACCAGGGCGGAATGATTATGGTGTGGGCTGGAATTCGACTAACAGATTATTAAAGTGGCTAGGCATTTTATTTTTTATTTAAAATATTATCTGGTCGTTATTTATTTTTTTATGTACGAAAAGTTTTTGTCGCTTTGGTACCATTTTAAATTTTCATAATAAATTTTATTTTTTCACTAACAACCATTTTATTTAATCAAATAATTCAAATCTCTATTAAATTACGCTTCTACTGATTTACAATAATATATGTTACATAAAAAGTATTAAAATAAAAATTATTAGGTACTTTGAATACCCTTTTTCCCTAGACTTTGTTGAGTAGTCTATGATGTAATCTAAAATTCAAATAAATATGAGAAAGTAAGTTGCTAAAAACATTTGCAAAACCGAATGTCTCCCACTTCTTTTCAATAAACTCATCAGTTATTATGGCAACTAAATACATTCTGGTTTAGCCGGGTCAGATTTAATACATGAAGAGCTGTCGGGAACCAAGGAAGACTTTGGTGATGATGATGACGAACTATTTAGTTCATACTTAAAGTATTGTTTCATTTTGAACGAATATATTAAGTATTGGTATCATAAGTATGCTTAGTTACTTCAAAATTTTTGGTACGCACGGCTACAGATCAAGCTATACATTTCCAGTATAAGCTGATCTCGCATTGTATAGGATTTCCTTACAATGAGCGGTCAGTGTAAACTGGAAATGTATAGTTTGATGTGTAGCCGTGTGTACCTACGGTTATTATTCTTGGCAGTGTAAGAAAGAATGTCATTGTAAATTCTATCGACGTTGAAATTTAGTGGGTACATCACTAGTCAGAATAAAATGAATGACAACCTACAAAATTTCGAAACGTCTTCTGTATACGTGTCCTTCTTTAACATCATAGCGGCTCCATAAGTCAAAAAGAAACAAATATATTGAGTTCAGTTGCTATTTTAGGACTACTTCTATGCTTTGTTATTGTTCTGAGTGTGAAATACACGATAGCTATCAAATTAGTACGCATTGGTAATGAAGTTCGCGAGTATTGCGGAACAAAATGACGTCTTGACAGTACTATTCTTAATTGGCACGCATAGTACGGCAGGTGCGCAGGTGCCTTGATATTTATTTATATTCAAAAATCAAAGTGTGTCACTTTGATTTTCGTCGCTTTGACATTATAAACCGCAGTGACTACATTCGAAAAGCTGTGGTAGAACACCTCAGGAATTAAGAATGTTCCAATTTTGCCTAGTGGAAGCACTACTTCCCACCAGGAAAGATCGGAAGCCAATTCATTTTCATTGGAGGAGTTTTAAAGTATACCTACACCTTATCTAAGCGACATATTGTTTTCCGACATGCACGCGAACGAAGTCACGTGCACAGCTAGTAATATATGTATATAATCTTAGAAGTGCACGACTGCTAGGTATTAAAGAGAAAAAAAAAGATAATGTTCAAAGACTCGACGTAACATTTACAGAAAGTCGCTGAAACATTTTAAATATCTACTGTAATTTTGTTATAGGAATCTAAAGCAGTAAAATATGACAAAGGTGATTGCCCGTATATGGCCTAACTCGAACACATTTTGAAAGATAATCAAAAAATATAATATAATAAATATAATAGTCGTTACATTCATACATAAACTCACTTCCATGGGGCTAGGCAGAAACTACAGGGTTAAATCATTAATGAATAAAAAAATATGATTTAATTCAGACTCATTGAAACCTACAGTTCAAGATCCTACAAAATATTTGTTCACGTCGTGGCAAGAAAGAAACAGTCTGACTGCCGTTAGATGAAACTAAAGCATACAAAGGTGAAGCTAACGCCAGTTTGAATCCAACGTTCAACGTTGGACCAGACTTCCATTATCAATATAATACCTTACTCCTGTTATACTTTTTGCCTTGTAACTTGAAAGATATAATATTAAATCGGCAATCTCTTCTGGTTCCAGTATATCTTCAATGTTTAAAGATCTGCCTATATCTTTCCATGATTCTTTGAGACCAGCTTTTGCAAATATTTGAGTTTTCACAGGACCGGGACAGACATTGTTCACTCTAACACCAAAAGGCGCCATTTCTAAAGCAGCGCCGTACATGAAGTGATCAAGAGCTGCCTTCGAAATACAATACGGCATGTACTTCGACTCTCCGCTGTACATTATTCCCATGATAGTGGATATATTGATAATATTACCCTTAGTCTTGACAAGATAAGGAGCTGTCAACATAGAGAGATATATGCAAGCGCGGGTGTTAATAGCCAATGCCTTGTCATAGTTTTGCATTATAGATGCGTCATTGAGGAGTGTTCCAAAATTTAATATTCCAGCATTGTTGACGAGTACGTCTATTTGGCCGAATTTTTCGATTGTGCCACAAACCATTGCTTTGCATTGATTTTCTTTGCTCACGTCGCAAAGAAACGGTAAAGCTTGGGCACCCAGCTCCTGGCACCGTTTAGTGACTGTACAAACGTCCTCTTGAACCACATCTGAGACGACTACTTTAGCCTTTTCTTTGGCATACGCTATCGCAGTAGCAGCTCCAATACCTGCTCCAGCACCTGTGATTATGACGACTTTGTTTTCTAAGCACAATCCTGAGCTTTGCCGGTAAGAGAAGTTTAGAGTCTGCTTTATCCAAACCGTAGTGATTAAATTACACGGTAACTGTAGGCTTCTACTAATTTTTCGGCAAAACATTCTGTCCAATACGATCTACCTTAATCAACCAATAATTTTCGTCAATACTTTGATTGTCTGTAGAAAAGCAATCGGCCATGGCCATACAGTAGGCAATTGTCATTGATTATTTTGAAATCATGTCATTTTCACATGTTTATGGATGGAGTGATTATGAAACACAACTTTTTGAATAGTCGAAGTTTTTTAAACTAATACTTAAATCCTCTTTAGAATGGCTGCTAGAGTTTGTCAAGCGAGTCGTGTCCACGGTGTGCGTCTATCTGACAGGCCCCAACGAGATCTATCAACAGGTGATAGCTTTTCATAAAGACATTATTTAACCGACTTCCAAAAGGAGGAGGTTCTCAATTCGTCGGAACCCTTTCGATTACTCGAAAATGGCTAGACCGATTTGGATTTTTCTTTCTTTGTTCGAAAGGGTATACGTCCCAAGTGGTCCCATGATCATCAAGTCAGGATTTGATGATGGGATCCCATGGAAATCGAGGGAAACCCTCAAATTTTATGGGCACACCTATATCGATTTCGGTATTTTTTATAGTAACTCGTGCATTTGCTCTCGGAAAGTACCATTCGGTGAACTGGAACTGATGATGAAGACCACAGAGGCCCATCGGAAATACTCAATTATATCTAAGTATATAACAGGTTGCGATTCGATTACTTTAATATGGTTTATGCTCGTCAAAATAATGGTAATGGTGACTTCACCATGAGCTCCATTTCTCCTGGTTCTTACTAGGAGAACTCCTCAACAATTAACGTCCCTGCATCGGGAAAAGCAACATTTTGTAAAACGTGATGAGCAGTTGACATTGGGTTATTGTAACTTAGATAAATTACAAACTGAACCACTAAAAAGTGAAAAATAAAAACTTTTTTACAAAAACAAAAACCGACTTCCAAAAAAACACTACAAAGTGAAAAATAACTTTAATTTCGGAAGTCGGTGGCTAAAAACTAAAATACAGATCCAAAGACACCGACTTCCGAAATTAAAGTTATTTTTCACTTTGTAGTGTTTTTTTGGAAGTCGGTTTTTTTGTGCTTAAGGTGATTGCGCTGTGTAGCCCGCGAAATTATTTTTTTTTGGTTTTTTTGCAATTTGCAGGTCCGTGTCAGGTTGTATTTTGATCAAAGTATGATACGCGGAAATAAAACATATGTATTTACATAATTTTAACCATAAAAATCATCAATACATCTCTCTAAGTTAGATTTCGTGCAGAGTCTTCAAACGAACGAAATCTAAGGAATCTGGACGAAATGTAACTTAGAGAGATGTATTGATGATTTTTATGGTTAAAATTATATAAATACATATGTTTTACATCCGCGTATCATACTTTGATCAAGATAACCTGACACGGACCTGCAAATTGCAAAAAACCCAAAATAAATGAATTTCGCGGGCTACCACTGCGCATCATCCTTAAAGAAAATAAATATTACCTCGACAGTTTTTGATTAAATGACGTTTTTATGAAGTGTCTAGCTATATAACAATAAAAATAATCATAAGGGGCTCGCTAGCTAGACACTTCATAAAAACGTCATTACATAAATTTGATTGTAAAAACAAATTGTTATTGTATTAGTTAAAAAAACTTTCTTAAAAAAAATCCAATTGATTTCCAAAAACCACACTACAAAGTGAAAAATAACTTTAATTACGGAAGTCGGTGTCTGGTTAAATGTATTTTTGTTTTTTGCTACTGACTTCCAAAATTAAAGTTACCATTTTTCACTTTGTAGTGTGGTTTTTGGAAGTCGGTTGCATTTTTTTGTAAAAAATTTTTTTGGTCCATTTTTCGGTCTTCGTTCTCATCATGTGGCCTGTCCATTTCCATTTCAGTGTTCTTGTTTTTACTCTAACGTCTGCCACTTTAGTGATGTTCTTAATTTTCGTGACTTTCCATTTGTCTTGCAGTCTAAGATTCATAAATTCATAATGCTCCTCTCCATTCCTCATTGAATTTTTACCTGACTACGGCGAAGCAAAAAGGAGGGTTATGATTTTGACTGGTATGTATGTATGTATGTTAATCTGTTCCCTCATAACTTTTAAAGTACTTGTCATAATTAGACGAATGAGGTATCATTGGAAGCGTCTTGATTGTCCGCTGGTTATAAGGCTATGTGACGTTACATTAAATTGAAAATGGCGCCCTCTAGAGGACTTAAAGTCATGGACTAAAAAAAAACTTGTTTTAACACGTTAAACGCCGTGGGGGACAACATAATATGGGCCACACTTGTTTTATAAAAGGAGCCAGGTTAAAAATGCCCGATTGTTAATTTTTACATATAAGTTTTTATTGCTTCAGAGGGTAGGAAAAGTGCCAAAACACATGAACTAAATCGAAGAAAAGTAATTTGTGCCAAAATACTACTGTCACTCAACAGTTGCCCCCCATGGCCCGCGCGGAAATAAATCGCGTTGTTCGTTGGCGGGGGCCACGGGGGTCAGGGTGTCGGTCATCCCCGCTCATGTCCTGGGGTGTACTATGACGTGAAAAAAGATCATGGATCCATCATGGTTCCAGTGTATGAGACGGAACCACACTCGTCGTATTAGCCAAAAACAAGTCGAAAAATGTTGTAACTTTTTGTGGAACCTGCCCAAACAACCATTACTTTGTTTTGATTGTTTTCATGAAATTAATTAAAAATAATAGCTATCTCAATCTGAAGAGATTTAATTTTGTTTCATTTAAAAACTTCTGTTTAATCATTCATCAAACAGACAGGTCAGATTCTAACTAGTAAATCGTAACAGTATACAGTATTTCACAACATATTATAAATATAAATTTTATGGAAAAATATAAAATAAGACACTATCACACACACTTTTTCCTTTAGAACTTTATTTTTTACTAAAAACCAAATAATTATCTGCAGGGCCGTGGGGGTCACGTCAAATACATATTAGCTTCATATCTGTGCCCGACGGCCCAATAGAGATGCTTAAAATCGCCTCTGACTCGCGGTCGTATGTTGTCCCCCGCGGCCCCAACGGAATTATTGTATGTCGACCACAAGGTGTCCCCCATGGCCCAAACAGAAAAACTGAAAAATTAAAGCGGCGTTCAACGTGTTAATGATGCCGTGATGGGTATCACATGAAAGGTCATAATTAGCACATTTCAAAAATATAGGTATATTGTTAGCTATTGCACGCGGCTTTGCTTGCATGCACCCGATAATGTGGAATAATTTCTAAAATCACGCCTCAGATGTACCCTAAACATATTGTCTCTTCAAACCTACCCGAAATACATATACAATAATTATTCTTCTTTAAAAATATAAATTAACTCTAGCCAAAACGAAATTATAACCCTAAAGTAATTTAAATAAAAAGTTAGCTTAAAGACTAAAACCCGACTACTGAAAAATCACGCTCAAAAAAGTATGAAACAAGAAAATATTCTCATCTGAAATTAGATAAAGACAGACAAATTAAAAATCCGGAGTCACACGTAATTTGCATTGCGATTCTGTAACCATCTCACCGTGAAAATTTAGGTGAAGTGAACTGTCAACAGTGTCTGTCCTAGCAAAAACAAACTCACTTCACCCAAGTTTTCACGGTGAGATTTTTACAGAATCGACCGGCTGTTCAATTTATGCTAACATGACGTGTGACTGCGGATTTGTAATTTGTCTGTCGTTTTCTAATTTCAGATGAGAATATTTTCTTGTTTCATACTTTTTTGAGCGTGATTTTTCAGTAGTCGGGTTTTAGTTTTTAAACTTACTTTTTATTCGTGATAATGGCCAGGTCTGGCAGCCGTAAGTGAGACATGGAAGAATGCAGGTGTTGTATAGCTTCCTTTTTCCGAAACGGGTATAGTTTTATTTTTAATTTTTTCTTTAATTAAGAGACCAATATCTTTGCCAGGTGTTATTTATTCTTCTGTTTCTTCTTTCGATATTAAAGCTATATTTCAATTTGGTCTTGCTCGTATTCATTGATAGCCCTGCTTTTTTTACTTTTTGATGCTAGTTGTTGAAGCATGATTTGAAGTGCAGTACATCTACAAAAAGAATAAGATCGTCTGCGAATCTAAGGTGGTGTAAGTTTTCTTCGTTTATATGAATGCCAAATTCATCCCAGTTCATTTGTCTAAGGACGTTTTCCAGAACAGCGTTGAATATTTTTGGTGACAGCGGGTCTCCTTGCCTAACGCCTCTCTGAATTTTAAATTGATCTCCAATTCTTTCGAGCTGTACTTTTGCTGTGCTGTTGGCATATACATATTTGTTGGATTATTCTTATATATTTATTTTCCACTCCCTGGTTTTTTAGCGACTTCCAAATGTAACTATGCTTTAAAGAATCAAACGTCTTGTTATGGTCCACAAACGCCAAATGAATACTTAGCTAGAAGTAAAAGTAGGAAAAGTTTTGAACACAAGTTTTATCTTTCAGTCAAAATGTTAAGGCGAGTAGAGCTGCTAACCGGCAGCGCGACCATTGAAAAATTAATAAGTCTGGAGATATGGAACATTTTGAAAATTCCTATGATTACATTTTTAGTCAGATGAGGTAGATTTTTTTTTGTACCAAAAAAATGAACACTAAACCAGCTAGCTAAAGCAGTTAACGACAATGAAATTTCAAAATGTTCCATATCTCCTGGTTTATTTTTTTTTTCTCAATAATGGTGGCGCTGTTGGCAGCTATACTCGCCTTAAGCCAGAAATGTCAAAGGTGTTGGAAACTACAGACACCAAGCCTTAAGCCCTTAAATCTAGATCGAGCCATCGCGTGGCCGGTCATGAGACAGCAATATTATACTTTTTCTAGGTTATGTGGTATGAAAAATGAGGTTTAACGTAAGAAATCTTCCATATTTTGGACTGAAACCCATGTTAATACATTCGCACAATGCAAAAACTGTCCAAAAATGTTAAATTAATCGACGCAAGATAAATTTTGTAACAGTGAAAGTACTTTGTTTGGCAACATTTTTAAATTTTACCATGCAAAAATACGGCACGCCGTAAGGGACAGAAGATACGATGCTTTGTCTCAATTTTCCTAATTATTTCGTATATACAGGGTGTAAGGGACAGCCCTCCGCAAACTGATAGGGTAAATTCAGTATGTCATACTAAGATGACCGGTACATGAAATTTTTTCAGGAACGTTAAGGGAATCCAATAAACCTGATTTGTTTGTGTTTTTGTGCACAAATCGGAGCGTCTATTACTGGTTGAGAGGGGTAGGTAATAGGTATGCGGTGAGTTCAATGAACTCTGTAGCTAGACAGAAAGTGAACAGCTGATTTCACGCGTCGTTGGTGTAGAGTATTTCAACATCCATTGCTGGTTTTTTTTGGTGTTTTTTTTTTGCAGTTCTTTTTACATAAATGGAGGTGTGCGTACGCGCAGCGGAATGTTGTTGAATTTAAAGATTTTAATTATGCAGATATTTAGTGTATGACGTCGTATAATTGTGTATGGTAAAAAAAAATTTGTGCACGCAACCATTGTGGAGAAATTCACCAAAAACTGATTCCGCTGGGCGAACGTTGTCCTGGCGGAACTTTTTTTAATCCATAGACTTTAGAAGAAAAGAGATGTGTCCAAAAATTAGTGTGTATTTGTGTGTAATTGTGTATGTATGAATAAAACTAGTGCATGCATAAACTTCGGAGAAATTCAAGTTTCCGCTACGCGAACGTTTGGCCATTAGCTAGTTTTCATATAAAGCGCTTACATAGAGAGCTGTAGATTTTTACATACGTTGTTTTGAATTTGTTTATATTTGTTTAAAAAACAGATTTAGAAAAAATCGTAGGGCTTAAAAGATAAAAATATAAACGTAAAATACGCTTATTAGGTCTTAGTTCTTAAAGTATGCACTTTGGGGTCTAGATTTTCACGTTTATACAAACCTTGTAAGTGTCTGCAACATGTTGCCAAGTATCAATGATGTTCCGTTAGTAACTAAAGAGTTATAGGACAAATTTACCATGAACAGATCACTGTTTACAAAGCAGTCAAATATCACGACATTCTGAAGGAATTGCATGGTAATATGTATGTCAATAATTAGTGTATTCATTCAACTATTCTTATGCAAAATTTCATGTCATTAAATTCAGTAATTAAAGAAAAACAATTATAATACTGACGAAGCATCGAAAACCTACATAACCCGACCAAGTTCGGATGGCTACAAAAAAGCGGCCGTGCAATATATTTAGGTAACATCCCAAAATTTACAGTATAATACCGGTATTGAATTGGTATAGGTGATAACACAATTGTTGTTTCGATATAATTTATAGGTCATTTATTTTTGTACACCTACTTTTTTAAATGTATTTGACTATGACAGAAAGTAGGTACTATTTACGTAGGTACTTTATTTAAGTATGCGCTTGAGACTTGAGATATAATCTAAATATATTATTTAAGACAAATAAAATTCATACAGCTAATTTCTATTGAAGATTTCACGGATCAGGATTCTAACTATAGACCCCTTAGGGAAATTAAATATTTACCACATGTAAGTATGTACTACTATTTAGGTAAATATTTATCATATTGTAGCTTATTACACTATTTAACCAATAGACTAGGCATGCACGAGCGTTCCCCTTTGCAACTTTAGTGGATCAAACAATCTAATAACTTAAAAAAAACTACTTCTTGAATCGATTTATTTTTCTTATGTATGTGAGCGTGCAGCCCACCAAAATATGCAGAGTTATTTTGTTCGAAGTTCGGTTTTTATACCAATGTTTTAGTTTATAAGCACTTTTTTAGTGTTGATCAAATCTAAACAACTGAATAGGTTAGTTATGTGATGTGATTTTAATTTTTATTGAAGCTCGAAATATTATACTTACCCTAAGTTTCGTCATCCACGCGAACGAAGTCGCGGGCAGAAGCTAGTTCATAATCTATTTTAGTTAAAACACATTTAAGTCCATTGCTGTCATTGCAAGCGTTTGTTAACGTTATTATAATTACATAATTAAGTATTATATGTAATTAAAAATATTTTTGTACGCGGATATTTAAATAGAGAAGTACTTGTTAATTGAAGATTTGTTTTTATCGTAGATACTGGCGTTATTATTAAAAAAATATTTTTCATTCAAGAAATGCAATTGTTTTATTTTTTCCTAACGCGTGTGTACGCAACTGTACCATATTAATAAATACTATATTGGAAGGTTAAGAACGTTTCTAAGATATATGGCATGGCCGCTTTTTGGTAGCCATCCGAACTTGGTCGGGTTATGTAGGTTTTCGATGCTTCGTCAGTATTATAATTGTTTTTCTTTAATTACTGAATTTAATGACATGAAATTTTGCATAAGAATAGTTGAATGAATACACTAATTATTGACATACATATTACCATGCAATTCCTTCAGAACGTCGTGATATTTGACTGCTTTGTAAACAGTGATCTGTTCATGGTAAATTTGTCCTATAACTCTTTAGTTACTAACGGAACATCATTGATACTTGGCAACATGTTGCAGACACTTACAAGGTTTGTATAAACGTGAAAATCTAGACCCCAAAGTGCATACTTTAAGAACTAAGACCTAATAAGCGTATTTTACGTTTATATTTTTATCTTTTAAGCCCTACGATTTTTTCTAAATCTGTTTTTTAAACAAATATAAACAAATTCAAAACAACGTATGTAAAAATCTACAGTTCTCTATGTAAGCGCTTTATATGAAAACTAGCTAATGGCCAAACGTTCGCGTAGCGGAAACTTGAATTTCTCCGAAGTTTATGCATGCACTAGTTTTATTCATACATACACAATTACACACAAATACACACTAATTTTTGGACACATCTCTTTTCTTCTAAAGTCTATGGATTAAAAAAAGTTCCGCCAGGACAACGTTCGCCCAGCGGAATCAGTTTTTGGTGAATTTCTCCACAATGGTTGCGTGCACAAATTTTTTTTTACCATACACAATTATACGACGTCATACACTAAATATCTGCATAATTAAAATCTTTAAATTCAACAACATTCCGCTGCGCGTACGCACACTAAATGGAGTGCTGCGAACACACAATGCAATTTTACATTGAAATAATGAAAATGTAACTGAAAAAATTTTTGAAAAATTGAAAGTTTTCCTGAGAAAATTTCCGGTGGAATATGATTCAAAATGAGGAGCTGAATGCACCCTGTTAGTTTGCGGAGGGCTGTCCCTTACACCCTGTATGTGTCTCACTTCCACACTTCACACTGTAATCATGGCAACGACTAGATGTATAATGTCATTGCTTAAGCTAGAAAAGTCGCAAAGGAAACCAGACACCAATAAACAATGACATTATACATCTAGACGTTGCCATGATTACAGTGTGAAGTGTGGAAGTGAGACACATATATACGAAATAATTAGGAAAATTGAGACAAAGCATCGTATCTTCTGTCCCTTACGGCGTGCCGTATTTTTGATTTAAAAATGTTGCCAAACAAAGTACTTTGTATGGCAAAATTTTAAAATGTTGCCAAACAAAGTACTTTGTATGGCAAAATTTTCAAATATTGCCAAACAAAGTACTTTCACTGTTAATATTGCTGTCTCATGACCGGCCACGCGGTGGCTCGATCTAGATGTATATTATCTAAGCCAATAAATAATTCAAAGAAAACAATATGTCAAAGTGTAAACGTAGAGGTATAATAGAGGTGCTCCTTGATTACTCGTTACAAAAGTGTAAAGCGATTTCTAGGGATGTGGCCACATTGCGTGTTTCACCCTGTGAATCATTACTTTGGTAGCGAAGGAAACTTGCGTACAGCCTAGTTTGTTACTCATGCTTTTAATCTTCGTATTAAGTGGAAAAGAGGAAATTGCGTAAGTAGTAGTAGTAATAGCAGGTTCAAGTTGTTAGTCATTTATGTAGATTTTTCTGAGTAATTCTGCGGTAGTGTTTATGAATAATTTAATTTGACGAAGACTCTCAATCAATCTGCCTAGCCTTTTCCCAACTATGTTGGGGCCGGCTTCCAGTCTAACATGAATACCAGTATTTTACATGGAGCGACTGCCTGGGTAATACGATACCCCTTGGTAAGACTGGTTGTCAGACTTTCGGGCTTCTGACGACCCGTAATGACTGTCAAAGATCCACGAATGACAGCCGAGACCAATGGATTAACGTGATTTCCGAGGCACGACGGCAAAGATGATTACCCATCCACGGACCAGCCCCGGCAAGCGTGATTAATCTGATGGATCGACTCGTGCGGCTGTTGACTCCGAGTTGTTAAAAATAACATGAGTTGTGAAAAGTAAGGTGGTGGTGCAAATCTTTTGGAAAACCGATGGCATGACGATAGATATACATTGCCATACAACGTGGCAATGCTGCCAGCCTTTTGGGCACTTTTCCTGTTGACAGCGATGCGGACAAATTTTTTGATGCCCTATGGTTGTTTCCCCTCCCTTTTTCTTATACATACAGGGTGTAAGGGACAGCCCTCCGCAAACTGATAGGGTGAATTCAGTATGTCATACTAAGATGACCGATACATGAAATTTTTTCAGGAACGTTAAGGTACTCCAATAAACCTGATTTGTTTGTGTTTTTGTGCACAAATCGGAGCGTCTATTACTGATTGGGAGGGGTAGGTAATAGGTATGCGGTGAGTTCGATGAACTCTGTAGCTAGACAGAAAGTGAACAGCTGATTTCACGCGTCGTTGGTTAGAGTATTTCAACATCCATTACTGGTTTTTTTTTCTGCTGTTTTGTTATTTGCAGTTTTTTTACATAAATGGAATGCTGCGAACACACAATGCAATTTTACATTGAAATAATGAAAATGTAACTGAAAAAAATTTTGAAAAAACGAAAATTTTCCTGACAAAATATCCGGTGGAATATGATTCAGAATGAGGAGCTGAATGCACCCTGTTAGTTTGCGGAGGGCTGTCCCTTACACCCTGTATACTTGTACATATTTAGAGATGGTCCTAACGTGGTTTGAACCGAATACGAACCGGCCCAACATTCGGTGAAAATAAAAAGTTTTCTATAGCCACTCTTTCGGGCGTTGGGCGTTTTGGGTGGATTAATTTTGGATGATTTATTGTTTGGACGGGTTACAGGACAACGTCTGTCGGTTCGCGTATATAGAAATGCTAATTCAGTACGCCCCCTTAGGCGGAGACGAATACCTACCTAGAGTTAACGCATTTCCAGGCGTTAAACACACGTAAATGCTAGTATCCAGTAGCATTTACGCGGAATTAGCATTTAATTACTAGCATTTACGTGTGTTTAACGCCTGGAAATGACTCTATCGTCTCCGCCTGAGGGGGACGTACTGAAGTAGCATTTCTATATACGCTGTCGGGTCAGCTAAATAAAAATCAATGGCTAATAAATGTGTTACTAAGCGCCAAACTCGAGAACGGCTGGACCAATTCGGCTATATTTTTTTTCAAATATTCGTTGAAGAGAAAAATCGGAAAAGTTGCCGGGAAAATTGAAAATTATGGAAAAGTGAAAGTGCATTTCCTATGGGAATTCTGTATGAATTAAGTATTGGTTCGTTGAAGTTTGAGGTAGGGTCTTACAATGAAGAGAAAAATTGGAAAGTTGCCGGTAAAATTGGAAAATTCGGGAAACTGAAAGTGCATTTTCTATGGGAATTTTGTAGGAATTATTGAAGTCTGTCAGGTCACTAAGGTCAACTAGTAATATAATGAAAGTGATTAAATTAACGAGCCCTTTGCGTACTTACTTGGTATTATCTAATGACGTCAGCATTGTCTAGACGAGTAACTCTAATATCCCCTTAGTATACACTTTAGCTAAGTTAATAGGCACACGATTCACGACAGGTGGTAGGAGTCACTAGACTTCTTTTCCTTTTCCAAGGCGTGGGTTATGATAATGATACCTATCATACCCCGTCAGGGTCAAGAGCGATGATATTATTATCTACTTTGGTAACCTTGACCGTGGAAATGCAGAAGTTTTCTTTTCGATTTAAAAGGAAAATTCTCATGTAAAACTTTCATTAATTTCATGAACGTAAATCGTAACAAGAAATTCAAGAAAAAATCGGCCAAGTGCGTGTTGATCCATGCACAATGAAAGGTTCCGTAGTTGGGGTGAAATTTATCCCAAGAAGAAACTAAACATTGTACATAGGTAGTTGAAAAACATGGTCATACATTCCAACTGCAAATGTAAGTTTGTACGCACAATATTGAGAGATTTACCATAATATTTTAAGACTATAGACTTCTTATAGGTTTTCTTCTAATCTATAAGTATAGAACTATTTTCTATACTTTTTTTCAAAATTTTAGGCTCAGTAAATTCGCAGATAAGGAGGTGGAATGCTAAATTTTCTTAAATAGCTTTAAAACTATTTATTTTAAAATGATAAAAAAAAATTATTTTGGACCCTCATAGTAAGTCCTTTCATTTTTGACATGTCACACGTTAAGATTACAAAACTTTTTATTTTTTTATTTGCCTCCCACAAGTTACCCCCATATTAAAACTCATAAACACGTCCGTATTTGGGCCACAGAAATTCGTAAGTGAACCTTTCAACTTAATCGGTCCATTAGATTTGGAGCAAATTGGCAATCACAGACGGACTGACAGACAGACACACGAGTGATCCTATAGGGTTCCGTTTTTTTTCTTTTGGATGTACGGAACCACTATAGGATCACTACCAATAATAAAATTAATCAAATTTAAATTAATAATCTAATCAATTTAGAAAAGACGCAGGTTCTTTAAAAACACGGGCCGCTCCACAGAACAGATAAAGAGGTCTAAAGACCTCTTTATCAGTTCTGTGGGCTGCTCCCCCTCAACTAAGTAACAGGGAGTAAAGTTACAATACAAGTTACAATCAGTCATCAACTCATCACCTTTACGGAACTTCAGTTCAACCTTGCATAACTTTAAACCCTAAGTTTCCTTTTTGCAGGTTTACAGATCATTTACTAAGGTTGTCCTGACAAAAACCTGACTATTGTGTGACACGATGACATGACCCTTTTTTTATTCTTTATATTTTTTAAATTTAAGTATTTATTCTTTATTCAATTAATTTTTACTCATAACTTTGGACATGCCTAATTAATAACTCCTTGGTGTTTTTCTCCTCCTGTAATAGCTTTCCTTAGATTATCTTACCTGCCATTCCTGCTGCGACTCCGTATGCTGTCGTCATCCCTGCCCCATCCCTTGGTGAGGTTTGGCAGGCCGAGCACACTGCTGCCTTTCGCCATGCCCCCTCCTGGCTGGTCCGTGCTTCGAGCTTTGCGTTTTATTGGCTCTTTATCTGGTGGGGATAAGGAAGAAAACATTCTTAGCGAATGTTAATGTAAAATAACTGCATTTTCAGGAAAGTATTTTCCATGTTTTGAAAACTGACAGTTATAGGTAAGTTTTGAATTCTTAAGTAGGTTATTGAACTCACATTTTGTGCTGCCGGCGAGGGTTTCAGCAGACTTGGATATATTCCTCGACATTGCCGTCGGAGGTGCTCTCATGGGGGTTGCATGACGCTGCTGGTACACCATCTCTGACCGAGGGTGGAACAGTTGGAGATTCTTCAACGCCATAGCTTACAACGACCATTTTCACTTCGAATCAACATTATTTTGAAACGTTTTATTTTATCAGTTACCCCAACGAGAATAACCGTTCGAATTCGATTTTCGAAAAACAAAACACCGCTAAACGATGTAAACAAGAGTCTGTTTTTGATAACATTTTCACATGATGCGGGTAAAGTAACTAGTTACTTTGTAGAAAGTTAACAAGTAAGTAAGTAGTACAAAAATAAAGCTTTTTTTTAAGCAATATTCATGTTAGTCTATGGACGCTAATTAGCATCATAAATAAATAACTAACACTTTCTACTGAGCCTATGTCATAAATTCATAATAATCGATGTTTCAGTCAATGTCGTGTGAACAAAAATGTGTAAAACTAAATGTCAATGTTAAAAAACGTAACTAACTATTAATTGAACTATTTTAATCCGATATTAAGTTTAAAAGATTAGTAAAATTGTTTTACTAATGGCGCGAACGGAAAAGCGGGAAATATTTTCCACAATATGGCGGACGCAACTGTCACTTGCGCGCGCGAGGCACAGACTGAAGTGTTTTCAGCCAGCCATAGGGGTTGTTTTAATAAAACTTATTCGTTTGGTTTGTTATTTAAAAACGTAGCCGTAGGTAGTAGTTAGAATTCATGTGTACCTATGATAAATTGTTTTAGGTTGATAAGTATGTTTGAAAAATATATATAAATACTCCTTTATCTGCCTGTCTATTCGAAATCATGGTGATGATGGATGATGTATCATAACTATTCATCACTCTGTCGCAGTAAGATGGTTGTAGTCATAATTATACCGTAATATAGTAATGTGAAAACTGTCGGAGCGCCCTAATTTTGTTCGACGTAGCGCTCGGCAGCCGCTACCGCGGCACCGCTCGCTTACCTCGCTCGGCTCACGCGGAGTTGGTCTCAGTTCTAGTTGGTATTTGGCCGAATCTGTGCCGAAGTGCCTTTTAGTAATATTCCTAGTAAGATAGTTATGAATCACTTTCATAAAACTATGTTACGGTTTATAGAGCTGTCCCTAGATATTCCTAGCGATATAATTATAGCACGGTACAACCATTTTACTGCGACAACTCGAAGCATTCCCGTTTGAGCACCTATTTATTGAGCACCAAAGGTATTCCCATTTGAGCACTAATCAATATTTTAATGTGGTGCTCAAAAGGGAATAATAAAAAATATCCAACTTTATTCCCTTTTGAGCACCTTCGGTAGATTCTAGTGATGGGGTGTTTAATAAAACATATCGATACAAATTGGCAGTACTTTTGAACTCCATGGGATACCTCGAGGGCATTGACCTTGACCTCAGGGTCATTGACCTTGAGGTCAAGGTAAAATTCCGAAAGTCAAGACCGACAACTCAAATAATAATCTGATGATTTAAGTTGTTTTATTTATTTTTTTCTTCGTGTAAAAGGAAATTGGCCCAGTGTCTAGCAAGCACGAGGTTGTGGGTTCAAATCCGGTTAAGTAGGTACCAATGTGAATTTTCAATTCATATGTCGGTGAAGGAAAATACATCGTGAGGAAACCTGGACTTATAATTTGTATAAGTCTGAAATCACCAACCCGTCTTGAGCAAGCGCGGTTATCAATTCACGTGCCTTCTCTGTATGAGAAGAGGCCTTTGCCCAGCAGGCTATATTAAAACAAAATTGAGTTTTCTGTAGCATTTTTTGGCAACGGTAAAAATTTATGCGGCATTGGCAATTTGAAAATTGCTAGAATTTTAAACGAGTTAATTTTGTTTATCAATAGATATCGAACGAGTTTACGTATATAAAAGAACTTCACGCGATACGACCATCAAGTAGTTTTTTTAAACCATATTCAATAGTGTTTGTTTTGATGTAGGGATGTAGGTACCATTAGCGCATGAAGACAACTTTACTGTAATTTGGCATCAACTCTATTTACCTTTCCAGATCGATCGATATTTCAAGTAATATTATTATTATTTTATTGTCTTTGACATATCTCAGGGCTCTGGGGTTCCGGACCTATGGAAGGCGTACGAGGGGCCCAAGCCAACTCGCAGAGGCCCGTTAGACGCTTTCAATGAGATGAGGCACTACCCGACGATTATCCCTGTACGCACTATGCAAGTGCACCCAAGGGCAACCCCCGGTTGGTGTAGGACTTTTGCAGGATATGGAAACAAAGTTATTGGACTATCGATTTGGGTGGCTAAAGTGGACTGGTTACCTAGAACTATGAAAGGACTATGGATCCTGCCTGATCAATGTTTTATTACACGGAAAAAATTGCAGGGGGTGACTTGCACACTCAATAATCGCGACTGAAACTGTCGCTAGCTCTTTTGGTGGATAGGTATTTACCTAAGATTTGGTTTCCGCACTTAGTCCTTCATGTGGACCATTATGCGTGAGCCATGGTGGCCTTCGGGGGTTATTCCAACCAGCCCACCTCCCTCCAGAAGTTAATCAAATCTCTGGGTCTGTGAAAGATCGGTGTATTCCAAGAGTTTCTGTTCTAATCTGGGTAACGCCTATGCATTCAAAGAGCACATGCGCAACGGTCTCCTCAGCCTCCATGTAGACCCTGCACAGAGGACTGATGATGATGATGATTGAGTAAAACAATACCTAATACCTAATAATTAATTCAGCAAGTCACCGTCTTTCGTTGTTTTACCAACGTAGGCACGTGGGTATGTAATCGTTTTGTCCAACAAACATAATTACTATAATTATTCCGTGTTATCTACTACATAATTTGACACAATATTATTTCGATGTTTATTTGCCTTTATTTATTGCCTTTATTCCGATGTTTCACAAAAAAGATTCTTCACAATTATTATAACTTGACAAAATGACGAAATTATTATTAAACTTATGTTCGAAAGTAGCCACCTGCTTTCTTATGTCTATGGTAACCACTGATAGAATGGTTCACGAACCCACGACGACGCGGTAGGACCAGAAAGAGATGGCGGGAAGAGTTTGACTCTACCAAAAGGATTGGCCTCAGGTTGCAATAGACCGAAACACCCGTTTTAGGAATAGTCATTAAGTTACGAAAGGAGGTAATCGGGAAATCCTCCAGAAACTTGGTGGAAGCCTTATTTTTAGCTGGAAACCATAGGTACCATAAGTTTGCTTACCTATTGCTAAAAAATTACGAGAACATAACTAACAAAATTATAGGTAGAAATCGATTTAATTTTCTGCTGAATCAATCGCTGTGTGTTATTGCAAACTTTTAGTGGTACCTACTGAGGAGCTCGTGGCTAAGTAATAACAGCCGCATGGGTTGATTCATCAGGTTAAGCTACGCTTGCCTGGGTTGGTCCGTGGTTGGGTGACCATCTTTATATATCGAGGCGATCCCTCTCGGAAAGCACGTTAAGCCGTCGGTTCCGGCTGTCATTCGTGGATTTTTGACAGTCTTTACGGGTCGTCAGGAGCCCGAGTCTGACAAGTCAGTTTTACCAAGGGGTATCGTATTACCCAGTTACTGGGTTGTGGAGGTCAGATAGACAGTCGCTCCATGTAAAATACTGGTATTCAGCTGCATCCGGTTAGACTGGAAGCCGACCCCAACGTAGTTGGGAAAAGGCTAGGCAGTTTGATTGATATGATATTTTCACAGAATACACCGGCTGTTATCAGGTTTCAAGTCATAGCCATTTCACCCTACGATGACCGCCTCAAGGTCGGGCTATTGTCATGACTGACAATTCAGATTGCTATCCATAGGTTCTATTCTATTCATACATACTTAAGGCTATCAATCATAAACGTTACGAAGTTGGATCACATCGAAAATTACAATAAATGGCTGAAATGATTGATTAATTGAAAGTTATTGTTATTATTGGCGCGAAGGTTTTTATCGACTACTTGGAGGAGTTTATTTTTTGGTGGGAAAATCATCCAGTTAAGTTTGGTGCTGGGTTCAATCATCAAAAAAGATTAAGAGAAAAGAGAAATTTAATTAAAAATTAAAAATAATAAATTATATAAAATTAAAAAAAAATACATATAATAAAAAAAATAATATTATTATTATAAATATATAATAAAATTCTACCCTATTCTATTCTATTATTTATTATATTATATTATTATTATATATTTAAATTTAATTTCATTTTTTACTGAGCATTTATTTTGCAGAGGTCTGCAAAAGGAATTGGGGTTTTCCAATAGGATTTTTTTAAAAGCAGCTTAGGCTTTGGATTGGATGTCGCCGCCGGGGTCGCGGGTTGTTCGAAACAGATACCGTGGCCCTGGCACAGGCAACTGAAGGAACACGGGTGGGTTTTAGTCAGAAAAAGTCTGACACGCCCTGCCGCTCCGCCCAGAGCGGGAGAAGTCATTTGATGATTTCCCATCCACAAAAAAAAAAAAGCTTTGGATGTCGGCTAGTGACAATGCAGCAATAGTTTCTTTTAATAAAAATAGAACTGATACGTAACTGCCGAAATATATACAGGTTGAAATTGAGTTCATGAGCATCCTCTTAAGGGGTCATTGTACTCATCATTATGAACAACTTATAATATGGCGCCAACCTGAAATCGGGAAAAAAAAAACAGCTGTTCTATACATTTTGACCAGTTATGCGAACATAGTAGGTAATAATAGCTGATTTTGTTTTCGTGATTTTATGTTTGGTCCCATAGTAAAAGTTGTTTCATAATGATGAGTACAATGACCCCGAGGATGCCATAATGAATTAAATTTCACCCTGTATAAGGTGTTAAAAAAAAAATCTAAAAACTTTAAGAGCATACACCGAAGCGTGGTTTAGCTCGGGGTGTAGGTAAGTGAAATGGCGTTATGGCCGGCGAGAGAGATAGAAGACTCTCATGCGCACCAGAACTAAACGCGCTTCGTTTAAATTTAGATTTATGACAAAATGGTGCCGATTCTCTTGTCACAAATGCCTCTAAACTAGACTAAAAATCACTAAAATTTAGTTTATTCCTGTCAAACGACGATTTCCCATTCTGAAATTGATTAAAGTGACACAACTTAACTAAATTTTAGTTTGACAGCACTAAGCTACTTTCACTAAGTGAAAATGGCAATTTTGCTATTCTGAATTTGACGTTTTTTCACCTAAAATTTTGATTGTCAAACCAAATTAGACTATTTTTAATCGCGATTAAAAAGGTGTGGAATAAGATTAGTTGTCATGACCTAAAATTCACACAAACACCTTGACTTCAAGTGCAAAAACAGTACTGTATTTTTTTTTCTTTTCCATATATCTCGAAAACGGTGTGTCCTATCGCAAAAATAATGAAAATTTGGCCCCCCTTTATAAAACACTTAAACACGTAACCCTCAACACGTAGGTACCAAAAAAAAAAATCCACAAAAACACGTTGAAGCTGCCCCCTCCCTGCCCCCTCCAGCGCTAAAAAATATCTGACACGGTAACGGCGGCGATGTCGGATTGTCTGTAAACAAAATATGACAAGCCTTCTCACTTTTCATAGTGATTTCGTTAGTTCCAATTAAAGCCACCGGGTCAAATATTACTACGAGCACTATACCACGCGGAGTCACGATTGTCAAACTCAATTTTAGTTGTGTCAATTTTTTTTCTAAATTTAGAGGTTTTTTTTTGCAGAATAGCTCTAAGATTCTCATAGAAAAAAGTAAGGAATTTTAGTGATAGTTTAGTTAGTTTAGTTCGGTGTACAACAGAATCGGCACCAATGTTATACTTACTTAAATATTTTTTTAGCTTAATAAGTTTTTAACATATTTAAATACATTCGATTTAAAGCAAATTTTGTTGCACATTATGGAACTGTTTACGTATAATAGTCTATAACAGAAAATAGACGGTGCTACTTTCGAAATTTTATTCTCTATCGAAAAACTTTGTGCAGCAGTCATTGATATAAAAAGTAATATAAGTCAATGGCAGCAGTAGACAATAATAGTCAAATAACACATAAGTATGGAAAATCCAAATGCTTTAACCATATACATTTGGTGTTATAGGAATTTAAAAAAAATTACCTACCGTTGTATCCTCTTAAGTATGTGTAAGTACCTACAACTCTTCGCAGGTGCGATATTTTGATGTTATTACTATTTAATGTTACTGAACTAACTAAACTGACACTGCACCACCATGTCCACTATTATCATAAAAAAACTTCACTCAACTTACCATCGATCGTCCAAATAATTGCTGGACTTTATTATTGTTTACGTTTTCGTATACTATTAATTATTCACAATCCTACAGCGGATAGGAGGGTGGCAGGTTGTTGACACCGCGCTGCTCTTTGTCCACTGATTTTTGGTAAAATATTGACCTCTCTGGTACGAGTATCTGCTTGTTATTTTTAGGGTTCCGTACCAAAATGGTAAAAAGGAACCCTTATGGTGTGACTCAGTTTGTCTGTCTGTCTGTCTGTCACAGCTGGATATCTCAAGAACTACTAATGCTATCAACTTGAAATTTAGAATAGTTTTAGATGACGTTTACCCAACTATTTTGAAAATAAGAAAGAAATAAAAATAATTATATTTTTTTTGCAACTGGGACTGAAAGGGGGTCTTAAAAATTGCAAGTGGAGCTACTAGGGCATGTCGGGTATCATATGAAAGAGCGCTGTTTGCACATTCTAAAACTATTTTTTATCTTTTTTTAGGCCGCATAGTTTTCGACTTTTGATGTAAAATGTAAAAAAAAATACCGTTCCCCCCTCCCCTTATCTCCGAAGTTTGCAAAGCGAAAAATCTGAAATTATTCTATGTGATAGAAGTTTATGTAAAGATTACAGGAAAAACTAAAACGATGTCTCTAAGTAGCACACTTTTTCAGAAATCGGAACGGAACCCTCGGTGCGCGAGTCCGACTCGCTCTTGACCGGTTTTTTTTTTTGTGGTGTCAAGCGTTTTAATTGTTGTCATGGGTTTTTTTTAAGGGGGAGTGGAATTTCCGGTAGTAGATAAATAAATAGCTTTGTAATTTAGGTATGCACAGAGAAAGCTGCCGGTCGATTCTGTAAAAATCTCACCGTGAAAACTTAGGTGAAGTGAGTTTGTTTTTGCTAGTAATTGACACTATTGACAGCTCACTCCACGCTCATTTCACCTAAGTTTTCACGGTGAGATGGTTACAGAATCGTACTACTGGTTACACAATGATACTATTTTAAAATATCATTGATTTTTTGACGAAAGAAAAATCTGTGTGATCCTGATCATATCGTCACGTTAGAAATTCGTTTAAAAGTGTACAATTGATAAATACTTAGCTGTTAACAGCCAAGTATTTAGCACACAATATACTAAAACTGTAGGTATAAGTAGTTTTCAGTTAAGTAATTAACTTACTAGGTATTTAACTCTCTCTATCTCTCTTCTTATTATTAACTTACTTAACCCTTCGTGTGCCGGAACGTGGATCCACACGAGACACAATGGCTTTATAATTGTGTCTGTAATTACGGCATTCGATTAGATAAGTAAGTACATGCAAATCTGAGTGATGATTATACGAATTTCTAACGTGACGCGTCACTGCATCACGATAACACAGGGCAGTAAAATGTATGGAATTATGAAGACGCTTTTAAAAATTCTTTCCGCGATAACGTTATAACGTGCACGTATTTCCATACATTTGTGGACGTGGACGTGCACGTCCACGACAATAGGTATCGTCACATTAGAATATAATAACCGCACATTAAGTATCAATATTGAAATCGACCAATACGAGTAGGTAGGTCTAATTTTGGAGTCCCCCTGAAAATACTCTTACGACGAAAATATTGTAATAATCTGCTGAATTTACCTAAGTAAGTATGTGTAGGTACCTAATGCCTTTACTTTATTTATTAAAAAAAAAAAACTACCACGTCCCATCCCATACATTAGGTAGGTAGGTACTTACACTTATGCTAGAAACCATAGAAATATAAAAAAACAGCAACTTTCTTATATCTATGCTAGAAACTAAGGAAATAAATGAAAGAATGAAAATATGTAATTAAATAACTAAAGGAATTTATTCATAAAGGGACTGCGACAAACTCAATTCTATCACCTCTCAACTCTCACCAACTTTCGTAGCAACATCACTATTCCGATTAAATAATATCGATTAACCGTCAATCAATTCCGTTGATAATAGCCTTCCGTTTGATTCGTCAAAACAAATTGCCGGCATCTGGGTCACACACTAGTAGGGTTAAGGGCTGATTGAAGTCAAAGCATGGCCCAATAAACCGGGTTTTTAGTTCACCACGTTAAAATAGGTCGTATAGACAGCCAACCTTTTTTATAAAAAGACGTCTGGCAGCAAAAAGAGGTTGCTAATTTAATTTGAAAAAAGAAATTGGCAAAGTGTTGATTTTATTATTCTGAGGCATACGAGTACGAATAAAGTGCGCGACTCGACAGAAGGGCCAGCGGAAAATTGTGGAACTACATTTTTTGTATGCAATGACGTAGGGCCGCGTATATCGGACTGAGTGGTGGCGCTCACTTTAGTTCGTTGTATGGATAGTTTGTAGGCTGCATGTTGTAGGGTTTGTACTATGGTCGGACTTTTAATTAGAGCAGCTGCAGTAAAATGACACTTCTACTGTCATTTCGCTATCAAATGGGAACATTTTTTAACAAAATGGCAGTTAAGAAGTGTCATTTTACTGCAGCTAAATAAAACTCCGAGCATTGTGCTCGCAGTCTAGTTAGCTGAAATTGGATTCACTTTTACAAGTCATACTTACTTAAAAAAAATAAGCTAGATAATTGAGTGTCAAGAGGAGCTCTTGGCTGAGTAATAACAGCCGCACGGGTCGATCCATCAGGTTAAGCTACGCTTGCCGGGGTTGGTCAGTGATGGGTCACCAACTTTACATACCGAGACTCCTCAGTGCCTCGGAAAGCACTTTAAGCCGTTGGTACCGGCTGTCATTCTTGGATCTTTGACAGTCGTTACGGGCCGTCAGAAAGCCCGAAAGTCTGACAACCAGTCTTACCAAGGGATGTCATATTACCCAGTTACTGGGTTGTGGAGGTCAGATAGGAAGTCGCTCCATGTAAAATACTGGTATTCAGCTGCATCCGCTTAGACTGGAAGCCGACCCCAACGTAGTTGGGAAAAGGCTAGGCAGATAGATATAATTGAGTGTCAAGAAACGATGTCGTGGCAGTTTATTTTATTCAGAACAATACTTATAATCGCTCAACTCTACTCTTTAGTTACTGACCGCCTAGAGCTTTTGGGCATGTCGTTGACGACTGATCTTAACTTCGGCTCAACCATCAAGTCAACAGCACAGACTACAGATAAAACCTGGGCATCCTACACAAAGTTAGGCGATACTTCACATCTGGACAGCGTTTAAGTCTGCACAAAGCACAGGTCTTTTCCTGTATGGAGTATTGCAGCCACTTATGGGATGGATCAGCAAAATACCATGTTGCTGCAATTAACTTGGTGGAACGCAGAGCAAAAAGGTTTATAGGTATATAGGCGACGAGTCGTCGGTGACTGGGTCATCAGCCTAATGCTGCTTGCCTGTCGGTCTTCTACAGACTGTACTTCAGAAAGTGTGCGCAACAGCTCCACGACCTGATCCACCATCGCCCTTTTACTACTGAACTACCAGGCGTACTGCAAGATACTGTAGAGGTTTGTTGTAACCAAACCTTAGCACAGATATTACTGGCTGAAATTTCAATCATTCAAACATAGAATCATACCACAGTATAAAAACATACAGTAGGACGACGCCTTTGATCTCGTGGTAAATGCCGACAACGTCTAGACATTGTCGCAACAGCAAGGGTTGTCCCAAGTAAACGATATTAATTAATTAATTTGTTTATTTGAGATCAACATCGTCATTAACATTATTATTATTATAAACGACATTTGAGTGCCTGCTTATTTCTTATTTCTTAAGTTTTTTTCAAATTATTTTATTATTTTTCTTTTAAGTTATATTATTATTCTTAGAAGTTCTTTTATTTTTTTCGACATGTATGTCATTATCATGGTTTTTGAGGTCGCTGATGACGATAACGAGATTAAAATCAAAATTCAAGATGGCGGCTGTGAAAATTTTCAAATTTTTCGTCATGGGTATCGTTTCTATGGTTTTCTAGGACGGTAAAGCCGATAGTGAAGTCAAAATGAAAATCCAACATGGCGGCTGCGAAAATTGTCAAATTTTTCGTCATGACCTCATTATCGTTTTCAGCGACCTCAAAAACCATGAAAATGACACCCATGACGAAAAATTAGAAAATTTTCGCAGCCGCCATCTGGGATTTTCATTTTGACCTCATTACCGTTTTCAGCGAGCTCAAAAACCATAAAAAAGACACCCATGACGAAAAATTTGAAAATTTTTGCATCCGCCATCTTGGACTCAAAAACCATGAAAATGACACCTATGTCATTACTATTATTTCCTTAATTTCATTTTATACATATAAGTTACAGTTCCGCCATCTTGGATTCCAAAAAGGATGCCTTTTTCGTATCAAGCACCCCAATTATACTCAAAATTAACACCCATATCAAATTATAAAAAAATTACGTCGTCCACCATCTTGGATTCCAAAAAGGATGGCTTTTCGTAACAAGCACCCCAATTATACTCAGAATTGACACCCATATCAAATTATAAAAAAAATTCGTCGTCCGCCATCTTGGATTCCAAAAAGGATGGCTTTTTCGTAACAAGCACCTCAATTATACTCAAAATTGACACCCAAATCAAATTATAAAAAAATTACGTCGTCCGCCATCTTGGATTCCAAAAAGAATGGCTTTTTCGTAACAAGCACCCCAATTATACTCAAAATTGACACCCATATCAAATTATAAAAAAATGACATCCGCCATCTTGGATTTCAAAAAGGATGCCTTTTTCGTAACAAGCACCCCAATTATACTCAAAATTAACACCCATATCAAATTATAAAAAAATTACGTCCGCCATCTTGGATTTAAAAAAGGATGGCTTTTTCGTAACAAGCACCCCAATTAAACTTAAAATTGACACCCATATCAAATTATAAAAAATTACGTCCACCATCTCGAAATTCACCCTTAGTAAATAATAAAAAAGTCCACCATCTTGACACGGAACATACAAACAAACACTTTCACAATTATAATATACTTAATTATAATATATAAGACTTGCAATCACTCACAGCACACGTCGTATGCACCATTTTAAATAAACAAATAAAAAATAAACACGCGTTAGCCCTGAATAACATATCCCGAACTACTAACATCGTTTTGTTCGCAGTTCGGGATCGGCTTACCCGCGTCTCGCCCCTCACACCCCGCACGATTGCCCTGTCTAGACGTCTTCGTTGGACGACTGTATGATTTTTAGACTGTGATCATACTAAGTAAAAGTGATGCTCGCTTTTCCTTTGGGATTGACATATAGATTTTAGCTATAGGGCTCCGCTTAGGCAGTGTGAATTATAATTTATTCTGATATTTAATACAGGGTGTAAGGGACAGCCCTCCGCAAACTAACAGGGTGCATTCAGCTCCTCATTTTGAATCATATTCCACCGGAAATTTTCGCAGGAAAATTTTCATTTTTTAATTTTTTTTTTCAGTTACATTTTCATTATTTCAATGTAAAATTGCATTGTGTTTTCGCAGCACTCCATTTATGTAAAAAAAACTGCAAAAAAAACAGCAAAAAAAAAACCAGCAATGGATGTTGAAATACTCTAACCAACGATGCGTGAAATCAGCTGTTCACTTTCTGTCTAGCTACAGAGTTCATCGAACTCACCGCATACGTATTACCTACCCCTCCCAACCAGTAATAGACGCTCCGATTTGTGCACAAAAACACAAACAAATCAGGTTTATTGGATTCCCTTAACGTTCCTGAAAAAATTTAATGTACCGGTCATCTTATCTTATAATGACATACTGAATTCACCCTATCAGTTTGCGGAGGGTTGTCCCTTACATCCTGTATAGATTTTAGCTATAGGGCTCCGCTTAGGCAGTGTAAATTATAATTTATTCTGATATTTAATATAGCGGGCTTCGGCCCCATTTCTTCTGAGTCCTGAAACGAGAGGTTCGTTTACTTATTTGTGGTTACGAAACCCCCTGTGCGGACCTGCGAGTACCGAGTCTTCACAGTGCCATCCACACTTGGTTTTCCCAACCAGTCGTACTCAGCGCTTTTCCTTCACATTTATTATGCGCACAGCTAAAGTGTACCGTGGAACTCTCTGCCGCGTCTGTGACCCTTCCACTTATAAACCGTCTGCCTTCAAAGCAAGAGTGAACAGCTATCTTCTGGACACGCTCGTTCCTTCATAAACCTCATCCATCACTTACCAATTTACCTTCAGGCGTGATCGAGATCAAGAGCAGGTCCAGTCAGCAATAAAAAAAGTATTCAGTCTTGATTCACACGTAACCTGCATTTTAAGAGCGTTGGCTCCGAACGGCATTTCATACAAATTTTCAAGTCCTTTTTTATCGAAATGAATGAACCGATTAAGTAGTTAAAACATTTTTAAAAAATAGTGATGCAGCTAAATTTGACCGATTTTAAATATTCCATAGAAACAGTGATTTCCAATGATCTTTTTTTAAATAAGACATTTCTTAACTAACTTTTTAGATCGATGTATCCTGCTTATGCGTATGAAGTGTCATTAAAATCAGTTCATTCATTTCGATAAAAAAGGACTTGAAAGTTTGTATGAAATGCCGTACGGAGCCAACGCTCAGCTCTACCGCTAGTACTTACCTTAGTCAGGTGAACCTTACTATGATGTAAAGATCTGCCACACGAAGTCCCTAACTTGCCTTGACCCTAACAATTTCTGTGGTGTAAGCAGACAAGCATCACTGTACATCACTGATTATAAGTATTATTATGCTGTGTGAAGATTATGGGTTCCCATAACTTATAATCTTCATGTTACCTTGACCCTACTTTAAATATGGTTTCCAAAAAATGGACAAATTACTGACATCAGAATAACCGGTGAAATTGCACAATCACGTGAAATAAATACTAACCTACGAAAAAAAAAATGTCTATTGACACAAAAAACGGGGCAAGTGCGTGTCGGACCACGCACAATGAAGGGTTCCGTAGTTGAAAAGAATTTATCCCAAAAACAAACTTAACATTAGATACCAAAAAAAAAAAAATTATGTCATAAAATTACAAATTCACAATTTTCGGACTTTTTCCTTTACTTGTGCTGAGAGACCTTGCTTCTTGTCATATTTCATTATTCTAGGTCAACGGGAAGTACCTTAAAGGTTTTGATTTACTTTCGAGTATCAAAATATGTCGCTTATATGTCCGTATGTTTTTATTGCATTGACTTAGAAGCTTGCGTTTTTTAGGACTTCAAGAGACCACAGACCTACGTATTTGATATTAATTTCAACTTGATACCTCCTCGCGTTCCTGAGAAGGGTCGTGACAGACTGACTGACAGACAGACAGACAGACAGACAGACAGACAGACGGACAAACAAGTGATCCTATAAGGGTTCCGTTTTTTCCTTTTGAGGTACGGAACCCTAAAAAGTATGAATCACATCACATAGTTCCAATGTCATCGTTCAGAGGGCGCTGGCCGTCACGCGCATGCTTACAACAGTCGCTTTGGGCGGCAACGACATCTGTCATCCGATCAAAAATGACAAAAAACCGCGAATTACATTGCAAGGTGTTATGGAATAGAACGCGGCTTTATGTGAACGCACCCTGATTTTTGACAGCATGTAATTTGTAGGTTATGTGACGAGACAGATCTAATAAATGGATGAAAACGGAAAGGTTGTTTTTTATGAAACCTGCGAAAAGGGGTAATTCCTTTTAGAAACATCACAAAGTGGCGACCGTGAGATTTGACAAACAACGTTAAACGATGGATCTCGAAAAACTGAAACGTGAACGCAAACAAATACGGCGTGTCTTTAATCGCCACGAGGCAACAGCAGAATCTCAGGTAGACCTTGAGTTTCTAACCGAAAAGATGGATAAGCTGGCATTAATAGACAAGTCAATACAAGATGAGTTGCTAAGCTCCCAAACATTCGATCAGACAGGTTATGAAAAAGAATGTGACGAATGCGACACATTGCGACGCAAGTGGCTAAAAGTAAAGACACGGCTGCGGAACATGAATAGTACGGATGATTTTATGAAACAGGAAACTGGAATCAAAAGACATAATCTCAACCTACCCAAATTAGAGATTCGCAAATTCGATGACAACCCCAAGTCGTGGCTGGCATTTTGGGGTCAGTTCAAGAAAATACATGAGGAGAAAAATATGGATGCGGAAACTAAATTTCAGTACCTAACACAGGCGATGACGCAGGACAGCAAAGCAAGAATTTTGGTAGAAAGTTATCCTCCCACAGAAGAAAATTATCCAAAGGTTATCCAGACGCTTAAAGAACGATTTGCCAAGGATGAAACACTTATTGAGATATATGTACGAGAACTGCTGAAGCTGGTGAACTGCAGAGATCAACTGTTACTAGACGTGCTTTATGATAAGATTGTTACAAATTTACAAATATTAGAATCATTAGGCATTGTTAAAGAAAAATATGAGTGTATTTTGCTTCCAATGATAGAATCGGCATTACCAGAGAGCACATTACTAATGTGGAGTAAAGTTCCTTATAAAGGGGAAAAATCAAGACTCTGTAACCTTTTGAATTTTTTGCAGACAGAAGTTGAGGCTGAAAGGAGAGTGCAAATGGCAAAAACTGAGTTTTTAGGTAGTTCTAAAGAGGCAGTTCCAACAGCAGCATGCTTGGTAGCGGAGACAAAACAGGTAAAGGAGAAGTCCGGTGTTAGTCAACCTGGAAAAGAAGGTAAGGAACATTGTTATTTCTGTGAAAAATCTCATAATACCTTTGAATGTGGTAAAGCTAATACTTTGACTCTAGAAGAAAAGAAAGATGCAATTAAGAAGAAAGGGGGGTGCTATGTATGTCTAAAAAGAGGACACCTTGCCAAAAATTGCAAAGTTTTTGTGAAATGTATGTGTTGCAGTAGGCGACATTTAATGATCTTGTGCCCCACACTTCATGAGCAACCTAAGACAGAGACAGTTAACAACTTTTCTAGTAACAATACAACAACTTTGTTACAAACTTTAATTGTTAAAGTTACAGGTGGTAATCACACAAAGAAAGTAAGAGCGCTACTTGACTCCGGCTCGCAGCGCACATATGTGAGAACTGAACTAGCTCAAGAACTGGGATTAGAGGTAACAGGAAGTGAGAGCCTTAGCCACTCACTTTTCGGTGGCGTCAAGAAGGCTACACAAGCACATAGAGTGTTTGGATTTCAAGTGAGTAACCTCGATGACACATACATTACTACAATGAAAGGACTTGAACAAAGTATACTTTGCGGCAATTTGCCTAAAGTTCAAGATTCAAACCTAGTAAAGAATCTACAAAAACATCAGATCCGTTTAACAGATGCTGAAAAAAGTTTGGCCGCTATAAAGGACATAGACATACTCATAGGTTCAGACTACCTAGGCTCCATCTTAGATAACAATCTTGTGCATGTTACTGAAAAGCTTGTGGCTATTAAAACAAAGCTCGGGTGGACACTACAAGGGCCTATTGAATCGTCTCATGGAGTATGTAATAATGTGGTCCACACAAATTTTGTGACGGCAATACCGGAAAACGATAATTCATTAGAGTTTCTGTGGAATATTGAAACTTTAGGTATCAAAGATCCTTATAATGTGGAAGTAAATGATACTATTTTGGAAATTTCGGTAAATGACAGCGGACGGTATGAGGTGCCATTGCTATGGAAGCATGGATACCCAAAGATTGAATCCAACTGCGAAGCAGCAAGAAGACGTTTAGACAGTACTACAAAGAAATTATCTACTACAGGAAAGCTTAAAGATTATCACCAAATATTTAAAGAATGGGAAAAGGAAGGCATCATAGAAAGAGTAAATAAAGATAATAGTTATGATGGACATTACTTACCTCATCATGCAGTGATTAAGCTAGAAAGTACAACAACAAAAATAAGACCGGTCTTCGATGCTTCTTCCAAAGATAAGAATGGATTGTCACTGAACATGAGCATTCAGAAAGGTATAAACCTTATAGAAGTTATCCCGAAACTTATAATGATGTTCAGAGCTGGTAAATATGGAGTTATATCGGACATAAGAAAGGCATTCCTACAGATTTCAGTTGCACCAGAGGATCGTAAGTACTTGAAATTATTATGGTGGAATGATCCCAAGGCAAAAGACGAAGTACTTACATATCAACATGCTCGAGTACCATTTGGTGTTGCATGCAGTCCTTTTCTTCTGGCAAAAACAATCAACCACCATCTGGAACAGCATACTCACAATTACCCAGAAACAGCTGCAAGACTAAAAGAGTCGTTCTACGTGGATAACTGCGTAACCAGCTTCGACACAAAACCAGAGGTCAAGAAATTTGTTAAAGAAGCCACAGAACTTATGAATAAAGGTAAATTTGATTTAAGAGGATGGATGATAAATTCAATGCAAGAAGAAGATTCACTCTCAGTATTAGGAGTACAGTGGGATAGAAAAAGAGATAACTTGTGTTGCAATTTAAACATAAAAACTGTACCTGAAAAGATTACAAAAAGAGACTTATTATCAATCTCACAGCAGATATTCGATCCCATAGGTTTCTTGTGCCCAGTTACACTAATTCCAAAACTTATCATACAGAAAGCATGGTTATTAAAGACAGGATGGGATGAAACAATCCCTGAGGAGCTAGAGAAAGAATATAAGGATTGGATACATACCATCGATTGTCTTCAAGAGTGCACAATACCAAGACGCCTTACAGAATTTCCACTAGACGACTGCAAAACAACAGTGCACGTATTCTGTGATGCTAGCAAAGATGCATATTCAGGCTGTGTATTTCTCCGAACAGAACACGAAGAGCAGGTAACTGTACGACTTATAATAGCTAAAAGTAGAGTTGCGCCTATCAAAAGGCAGATGACGCTACCAAGACTAGAGCTAATGGGAGCACTCATAGCTGCTAGATTATACAAAGAAGTTGTAACATCAGGTCTGCTCAAGGCAAGCAAGCACTACAAAGTGTATTGTTGGACGGACTCGGCAGTGGTGCTGGCGTGGCTACAGAGACAAGATACCTGGAAAGCATTTGTAACAAATAGAGTAAAAGAAATCTGCGCTATCACAGATAGAAGTAACTGGAACCACTTACCTGGTATTCATAATCCTGCAGACTTACCTTCACGCGGCTGCAACCCTAAGACTCTACGGGATACACGATGGTGGACAGGTCCTCAATGGTTGTACCTGAAAGAAGAAAACTGGCCAAAATCTATGATCAGTAATAATACTAGAAAATATGAAGAAATCATTAGCGGTGAACAGAATAAAACCATAGCCGTCAATGTGGAGATAATTACAGACAACTTCAGCAGTAGATTATTGTACTTCAGTCAATATAGCAAGATAATAAGGCTTGTTGCAAGAATACTAAGACTGTGTCCTACAACTAGGAAAATGTATAATATAAGCTCTAAATATATAGGTTTTGAAGAGTACAAACATGCTGAAGAAACTTTATTTAAACTAATACAAAAAGAAAGCTATACAGACAAGAATAATATTGATAAGAAGCTTATAACTACAGAAGAAGAGGGATTGATTAAATTGAAAACTAGACTAGAATACAGTGGAGAAGAAAAAGATTTCATACACCCAATTTTACTACCAGGAAATAACGAGATAGTACAGAGAATGGTACAAGAAACACATAGAAAGATGAATCACGCTGGGACACAGACTTTGATGACTACATTAAGGAATTCATTTTGGATTACTGGTGTTAGAAAGCTAGTAAAGAATACAGTGTCAAAATGTATTACCTGCAAGAAAGACAAAGCAAAACATTATGTAGTTCCCGAACCACCTCTACCAGCAGATCGTATCAAAACAACAGCAGCCTTTGAAGTGACCGGCATAGATCTGGCAGGGCCATTATTCCTGAAAAATAATCAAAAATGTTGGATCGTTCTTTTTACCTGTGCTGTTTATAGAGCAATACACCTGGAACTTGTAGAATCATTATCCACAAATAGCTTTCTCATGACCCTAAGGCGTTTCATAGCAAGGCGTGGCCGACCAAAGACTATTTATACAGATAATGGAACAAATTTTGTGGGTGCTGCTAACCTGCTCCAAGAAGTAAACTGGCAGGAAGTTGAAGAAGCCACCAACTCTTGTAAGATTCTATGGAAGTTCTCCGTGCCAGCAGCTCCGTGGTGGGGAGGATGGTGGGAGCGATTGATCAGAGTAGTAAAAGAAATGCTGCGCAGAATTCTAGGCAAAGCATCAGTGGACTGGATAGAACTTTCAACTATTTTATGTGACTGTGAAACAGTGATTAACAGCAGACCCCTTACATATGTGGAAATGGGAGATGTTAAACCACTGACACCGTTAATGTTTTTACAAAACTTACCTACTGGAGAGACACCTGATCTTGACCAGATTGATGACAAAAGCATACAGGTTCGTTATCATTACCTCCAACAACTTAGACTACAATTTAGAACACGATTCAAAAGTGAGTACCTATCCCTTCTTATAAGCAAGGGAAAACAACATAGAAAAGAACCTAAAGTAGGAGATTTAGTATTAATAGAGACGGAAGGGAAAAGACTATACTGGCCGGTAGGTATAATCCAGGAGGTTTACTCAGGTAAAGACGGTTTTACACGAGTGGCACGAATACACACTGCCTCAGGAATAAAGGTAAGACCCTACCAGAGATTATACCCTCTGGAACTCTCTATCTCACAAGACTGGCTAGACAGCATCCCTGCATCCAGCACTGCTGACCCACACCATTCACCGGAGCAGCCAGGTAATTCTGAGAGCTCAATTACACCTGTGCCTCTAGGTGCGACTACTAGGTTAGGACGTACAATAAAACTACCACTTAGATTTATGGAATAACTTTTATTATTTCACAGGGCTTTATTCCAATTGTGTGATGCTCTCTGGTGTGCAGTATACCAACTACTAATTAATGTAAAGTATGTCGATTAGTACAATACATTTTGATCTTTAAGACTGATATTATAGTATGTAAGTATACTTAGAATGTAACTTGTACTCTCGACCTTTTATTCTGGCCCGGGAGTGTGTTATGGAATAGAACGCGGCTTTATGTGAACGCACCCTGATTTTTGGCGATCTGGACACGCTCGTTCCTTCATAAACCTCATCCATCACTTACCAATTTACCATCAGGCGTGATCGAGATCAAGAGCAGGTCCAGTCAGCAATAAAAAAAGTATTCAGTCTTCATCAATTTGATTGATTCACACTTCACACGTAACCTGCATTTTAAGAGCGTTGGCTCCGAACGGCATTTCATACAAACTTTCAAGTCCTTTTTTATCGAAATGAATGAACCGATTAAGTAGTTAAAACATTTTTAAAAAATAGTACTGCAGCTAAATTTGACCGATTTTAAATATTCCATAGAAACAGTGATTTCCAATGATCTTTTTTTAAATAAGACATTTCTTAACTAACTTTTTAGATCGATGTATCCTGCTTATGCGTATGAAGTGTCATTAAAATCAGTTCATTCATTTCGATAAAAAAGGACTTGAAAGTTTGTATGAAATGCCGTACGGAGCCAACGCTCAGCTCTACCGCTAGTACTTACCTTAGTCAGGTGAACCTTACTATGATGTAAAGATCTGCCACACGAAGTCCCTAACTTGCCTTGACCCTAACAATTTCTGTGGTGTAAGCAGACAAGCATCACTGTACATCACTGATTATAAGTATTATTATGCTGTGTGAAGATTATGGGTTCCCATAACTTATAATCTTCATGTTACCTTGACCCTACTTTAAATATGGTTTCCAAAAAATGGACAAATTACTGACATCAGAATAACCGGTGAAATTGCACAATCACGTGAAATAAATACTAACCTACGAAAAAAAAAATGTCTATTGACACAAAAAACGGGGCAAGTGCGTGTCGGACCACGCACAATGAAGGGTTCCGTAGTTGAAAAGAATTTATCCCAAAAACAAACTTAACATTAGATACCAAAAAAAAAAAAATTATGTCATAAAATTACAAATTCACAATTTTCGGACTTTTTCCTTTACTTGTGCTGAGAGACCTTGCTTCTTGTCATATTTCATTATTCTAGGTCAACGGGAAGTACCTTAAAGGTTTTGATTTACTTTCGAGTATCAAAATATGTCGCTTATATGTCCGTATGTTTTTATTGCATTGACTTAGAAGCTTGCGTTTTTTAGGACTTCAAGAGACCACAGACCTACGTATTTGATATTAATTTCAACTTGATACCTCCTCGCGTTCCTGAGAAAAAGGGTCGTGACAGACTGACAGACAGACAGACAGACAGACGTACAAACAAGTGATCCTATAAGGGTTCCGTTTTTTCCTTTTGAGGTACGGAACCCTAAAAAGTATGAATCACATCACATAGTTCCAATGTCATCGTTCAGAGGGCGCTGGCCGTCACGCGCATGCGTACAACAGTCGCTTTGGGCGGCAACGACATCTGTCATCCGATCAAAAATGACAAAAAACCGCGAATTACATTGCAAGGGCTTGTTTTGTAATTGGATGTAATTCTACGTTTGGCTATATCAATAACGGTAATTGGCAATAAATATTGCTTTAAAAGTGGCAGCTGTGGGTATAAATTACGTCTTCATTACTTAGTTGGTTTGCAAAATAAAATAAGTGTGTACCTATTTAAGTTACCTATTATTGGTGATTAGGGTTTGCGTTCAACCTACGGGAATGTACTACCTACCGAGAAAAAAAGCATCCTATGTATTAATCCAGGTTATAAACTATCTGTGTGCCAAAGTTCATCCAAATTCGTTCAGTCGTTTTTGCGTGATTGAGTAACAAACATCCAAACATAATATACAGGGTGACCTGAAATTAGTGGCGGACCCGTTAAGGGGTGATAGTAGGGATCAATTCCAGTCGATATCACTCTTAGACCTACTGTCCTAAAGTTAACCCATTTCAGGATATTCCTACTTAAAGATATTCCTACTTTTTTTAATTTTATGATTTTGTTAAACGATTTTCGCGTAAGATATCGACATTTACGAAGATATCAAGCACTATTAATCATTCCTTATTTAGAATATCTTTGATGCAAAACAAAATAAAATGGTCCAAAAAGACCAATTTTTACGATTTAGACCTATTTTAAGATTTAAAGTTGGATTTTTTTGTAAAATTCTTTAAGTAGGAATATCTTGAAATGGGTTAACTTTAGGACAGTAGGTCTAAGAGTGATATCGACTGGAATTGATGCCTACTATCAACCCTTAATGGGTCCGCCACTAATTTCAGGTCACCCTGTATACTTACACTTATTGGTAAAACACCAGCAACCTTTTAAGAGATCATTGCACTCATCCTTTACTATGTGAATACAACTTTTACTATGGGACCAAACCCTAAATCGCAAAAAAATAATCAGCTGTTCATCTGCATCAAAATCGGCAAAACGTAGGGAGCAGCTGGTTTTTTTTTCGCCATTTCTGGTTTGGTCCCATAGCAAAAGTTGTTCTTAATGATGAGTACAGTGACCCCTTATGAGGATATTGGTTAATAACCAAACACCGTAACAAACAAACAAACAAACACACTTTCGCATTATTTATATTTTTTTTTTTTTCTATTTCGATGACAATTCTGTAATCTCTCTGTTTTGTCATGTCTGTCTGTGTGTGTTGTGTGTGTGATTACCTGTTCTGACATTCTTGTGTTTATATTTTAAGTTTTCCTAATTCACATAATTATTTGAAAAGATTTTGCTGTTGACGCTGTATCTATTTAAAATTATGATAAAATTTAATTAATTTGATCGGCAATTTTATAATTATATTAATGATTACATATTAATAATTATATTTGTACGCCTAACGGCAAAATATAGAGAGCCTTTATGTAAATATTATAACATCTCACACACTGTGTAACTCTACCTATGTTTACAAATAAATAGTTAACATTAACATTAAAACCAAATGCGAAGCTACTTACCGTTCAAAATATAGAATGTTGAAGTTTGGTGTACCTCAAGGGACTGTACTGGGGCCCCCATTATTTGTAGTGTATATAAACGATCTTCCAAAAAATGTAAAACACCCCACAGTACTGTTCGCTGATGATAGCACAATAGTAATTAAAGCATATGACTCTTATAATTATGAACAAGAAATTAATGATACGTTAAGACAAACGATTGAATGGCTAGAGGCGAACAATTTACAAATTAACTTAGAGAAGACTAATATTATGCATTTTAATCAACGACAAGCACGACAACCTCCACTGAATATTAATTATAAAGGCATTTCAGTTACCACAACATCCAGCACAAAATTCTTAGGTTTGATGATAGACAGCAAACTCACGTGGAAATTACAGGTTGAAGAAATATGTAAAAAAATCAATAGTTTCTCTTTTGCTCTTTATAAGCTAGCCAAATTTGCTAATCGTTATGCCGTACTAACTGCCTATCATAGCTATGTAGAATCTGTTCTGAGGTACGGAGTAATTTTCTGGGGAAACTCCACCGACAAAAATGATGTGTTCATTGCACAGAAAAAATGTGTACGCGCAATATGCAACTTGCGCTCATGGGACAGTTGTAAGCCATACTTTAAATCATTAAAGCTTTTAACATTTCCGTCAATATATATTTACGAAATGGCAGTATTTGTTAAAACAAACCCATGGCTTTTTGAAATTAGGCCCCCCGCAAACTCACGTTTGAGAAAAAGGGAATCTAACATTCTCAGTGTTGGTCGCAGTCGAACAGCTCTTTTCCGCAAAAGTATTTATCAAATGGCTCCAGTATTATACAATAAAATTCCCCGAGAAATAAAGAATGTTAATTTAAATATTTTTAAAAAACGTCTGAAATTTTTTTTAATTAATAAATGTTATTATTCAATCACTGAATTTATGGAGGATAATTGTTGACAATGTTATTTTAAATTTGGACATAATTGTATTTTTATTTTATTGTTTGACATTTTAATTATAAGTACCTACCGACATTTAATAATTTCTGTAATAATAAATTTCATTATTCTTGTATTTAATATTTGTATGCTTGCGAGTAGAATGCAGCGCACTAACACTATCATTAGACCTTATAAACTATGTACCTGCATTGTGACAAATAAAACGATTTGATTTGATTTGATTTGATTTGATTTGATTTGTTCTGATTCTGATTTTTATAGTTAGGATATAGTAGCATCAGTCTACAGGAGCACCCTAATTTCTGTACGGAAGCCTGCATTATATAAATATATGTATTTTTTATAAACGGGTTCCTAATTATTTAAAAACTTGTAATGTAGGTATGTATGTTTTAGCAACTAATTGGCTTCCGTAACTATGCCTCAATCATAAAATCAATGATGGGAACTTTATTGACCTTACAAAACAATTGAATAATAGCACTTGTTCCGTAAAACTAACCGAATCAATCATGGTTTTTTTTTTTTTGTGGATGTGAAATCATCAAATGACTTCTCCCGCTCATCGTGTCAGACTTTTACTCGACTAAAACCCACCCGTGTTCCTTCAGTTGCCTGTGCCAGGGCCACGGTATCTCTTTCGAACAACCCACGACCCCGGCGGCAATCATGTTTGGAACTTTGGATCTTACATGAAATAATTTGACGATAGAGTGCGTTGGTACGGTTCGTTGGTCACAGCACCAGCAGTCGGCATACTCAGCACAATGACGTGTCAGTTGCGGTTCGGTGCCCGACAGTCCGGCACTTTTTGATTTACTTGATTTAATTAGTTTGTTTCCATTTGGACACGACTTTTTTGGTGATTTAGGATCCTAGATAAGTGACCATTAGAGTGCGGATACGGTAATGTGACTACATAGTAGTAACTACTTAACACTTTCAGCTGAGCATCTGGGTATTCAAATGTTTGTTGCGCGGCACACTATTTTCTCATACAAAATATAATATGACGATTAGTGACGTTCTGGTTTTTCATACAAGAAAAGATAATATGAAATGTGACACAACCGTTACTACACGTCGACGTTGCGAATGTATGCGTAATTAGAATGTATGTGTGTGAGTAGCCTTAAAAAGTGTACAACAAAACTAACGTGGAGTGGCGCTAGCAGTCCGAAAATTTCTTAAAAATTTAAAGTGATACGGCGCGATGACGTAGCTTGAAGGAATTGGTATAGGCCGCAGCCGTTTATACACGTTCTTTAAAGAAAGACATATTTTTTGCTGACGTGATTAAACGTTGTGTCAAATAGCGTTTATCAAATTTTACGTATTATAACGTCGCTCCGCTCAAAGTGTTAACTAAACCTCTAATACGATGACAACTTCTGGTGAAGGTTAACTTGCACGCTTAGATCAAGCGAAGTAGCCTCCGCCAACACCACATCTCGAAAGCATCGATCTTGCTGCTTGCTTATGGTCTGTAGAGGCTTATTTTGCTGGGTAGGTTGGAAGGAAAACGCGCTCAAGGCAGAGCACCGGCAAGATGGTCAGACGCGGTCAAGACAGCTGTTGAAAGCAGCATTTACCGAGCGGTCCACTCTGCAGAAGACAGCATAGCTTGGAGACGCGTCGTATGTGGTCGCAATACTCACAGCATTGAAGGAGACGTAAAATAACTTCACCAAAATAAATTGGACGATTTTTCGTAACCATTTATTTCACTATTGCAGCATGTATGGATTTAATTTTAGGATATATGTTTATTGACTATTAATTTGATTAATAGGTACTCTGACTGAAGGAAAACACAATTGGGTTTGGGATATGGGCTGAACATATTTTTGATAGATAGCTTAATTTATTTTTAAACAATTTTTATTTGATTTGGCGCTTTTATTTTGGTTCCAGCGTATTGTTGCGTTCTCTTTTTACACGACTGCCTAAAAAAAAGGAGTGTTATTTTCGCACGTGGAGGTAATTGACTCCGTCACTTTTTACATATCACCTCACCATTCCACCTCTCATTTACAAGAGGTGCAATGGAAACAGCTTTACTAGTTTTAGACAATAGCGCTTCCCCTTCCTGCTTCAGAACTTGCGCAGATTACAACGACTGTTATTATTTAATTTTGGACACATCCTCCTCAAGATAATCATGTAAAACATTATTTTCACTACCGTAATAAAATAGCTGAAAAGTATTTGTCATGGGGAGTGAATGACACTTGTGGGCACGTTCTGCATCGTTGTGCGTAAAATGTCAAAGGACCCCGATGAGACACGGTTCGTTCAGGCCATGGGTTTCTTCCAACAATCAGTGTAGACCATTACAGATGAGTGTTTATTAACTGTAGTCTAAAAAATATCTATTAGGTATGTTGGAACTGTTATGTACTCCCCGTCACTTGCCCCAAAAGGTTCATTAGAAAACCAGCGTCAGGCAGCATCTATGGTCGGACTTTTAACTCGTCGCACGCCAATTAGCAGACACAATAGATTTTTTATTGTTATCTGAACACGTGGGTGTGCAATCGACGTTTAAAGAGTTAATTAGCTGCAGTAAAATGACACTTATAGTGTCATTTTTACTGTCATTTAGCTATCAAATGGGAACATTTTTTGACGAAATTCATAAGAAGTGTAATTTTACTGCAGATAAATAAAAGTCCAAGCATAAGTAATAACCCCGTGCCTCGGAAAACACGTCAGCTCTCGACTGTCATTCGTAGATCTTTGACAGTCGTTACGGGTCGTCAGAAGCCCGAAAGTCTGACAACCAGTCTTACTTAAGTATCGTTTTGACCAGTAACTGGGTTGTGGAGGTCAGATAGGCAGAACTTTTTTGCGCAGCCGTGAGGCCCACACTATTGTTGTTATCAAACATTAATTTCACATCACATTGTTTTTTTTATTTGTGTTTTCACGAACTGTGTCCAAATAAACGTTTTTCTTTTCTTTCTTAGGCCCCGGTTCTAAAAGGTCTTGGTAGTATTGATTTGTGATTTTCCTTATCTAGATCGTAATAAAATTATGCCAGATATCAACCAGCTGTTGCCCGCGGCTTCGCCCGCATGGATGTCAATACTTCCATATTTGAATCGGATTTTGTTCACAATGTTATGGATTTTATTTTTTTGCGCGGAATCCGAATTATTTTTCTTAAATAAAAGTAGCCTAAGTTACTCCTTATAACATCAGGTATCTGCCAGTGAAAGTCACGTCAAAATCAGTCCAGCTGTTTTGGAGATTAGCCCGAACAAACACAGGCGGACAAAAATTCTAAAAAATGTTTTTTGTGTTTTTAACGTAGGTAGTAAAAAGCTGTTATTTTGACATTACAAACAGACACTTCAATTTTATTTATTATAGATTTTCCCGATGACAACAGTGACCCCTTTTTTTGTGGATGGGAAATCATCAAATGACTTCTCCCGCTCTAGGTGGAGCGGAAGGGCGTGTCAGACTTTTCCTGACTAAAACCCACCCGTGTTCCTTTCAGTTGCCTATGCCATTGCCACGGTATCTCTTTCGAACAACCCGCGACCCCGGCGGCACAACAGTGACCCGTGACCCCCAGCAATGATAGCCTAATACGCAAGTCATCAATCTATTTTCCTAGTATAAAGTCAAATCCACATAGCAGGAACATTCGGCGCCATGGATTCAGACATATCCTGCACTGGGACATTGTTTTAATCATCTGCCTAACATATTATCACTGACATCTGGCCTTTAAACTGAGCGATGGATACAGAGACCCATGCAAGGCCTTTATCAAATCAAATAATATGGACTAAATTAAATAAAGATGGTTTTGTTGATAAGGAAGTGGTTGGTCATTACCTACGAGCTAGCAGAAGCTTCAAATCTAACGAGGTACCTATAGCGTATCTTGGTGGTCAGAGAACATTTGGCTCTGTTGAATTTGGAACAAGAATCTAGTTCCGAATTTCTGACGTACTTTACTAAATCTTTGACCTTTGACAATGTAGAATTGTAGATTGTAGACAATACACATGTACAGTGGGCTGCATCAACTAACAGCAACTATAGGGTACCCAATTGGTGCAGACCACTGTACCTAAGTAAATAGTTCATTTGAAATGCAACGTGTAGTTTTGCATCCTCGTCTAACAGGGTTTGATACAGACTAACATCATACCGAACAACTTTCTCCATGGGACCAACATTGTTATCCCGAAAAAAATTTCAACTGTCCCTACAAAACTTCAATACTTAAGTACGTACAGTAAACTCACGCAAATAAGTGATAGTCTTAATTTCGTCATAGTCTGTTTCGTTAAGTTAGCAAAGATTTTGATTATTAGCTATAAGTCTTATGCCTAGTAGTCTTATGTAAGTTTACAATCCTAATTATTGTAAAAGAAAGACTGCTTTAATGTTCCTAATTATAATAAAAAAGAAGATTTTATTAAAGTATCGAAGTTGGATGAGTTCACCCACTCGACGCAAATGTATGGGACGGCTGTTTATTTTTTCGATTACGATGTTGGTGCCATGGAAAAAGTTGTTCGGTTTGATGGTCTATACCACACCCTTAAGAGGAGGATGCAAAACGACACGTTGTATAATGCTTTAATTGACTTTGAATTTTCACCAGCGACTTGGGAAACGTAGAGCGAGATTCAGAATCTGAATTTTAGAGAAGAGTTGTAAACATTATTCTAGTAGGTACTTAACTATGGTATCAACATACTAGTTTAATATTTTTTTTTATCTACACCCATGCCATAAATCCTCTATAAAAGTCTCTGAAACAGTTAGCTTATTGCCAACATTAAAACAGCCAGTGTCATAGTAACCATGGTAACCATAATAGCATCCAAACGGGTGCTTTAATGTTGTACTGAATTTCATAATGCAACTCGTTTTCAAAAAAAAGAACATTGTAATGCACGCGCGTTTCACTTCAATAGCGCCGTAATTTAAAAAAAAAACTTATTCGAATTCACGTCGTATACTATGACGCCGGCCGCATGTTCGATACGAGTATTAGTATTGCAAAAAACTGTTTCAGAACCTTTTATAGAGGATTTAACATGGATGTAGATAAAGTCTTGTATGCAACTGTACATAATTAGGTATTAAAACACTCATGTGACACTATTATCACACTCGGCTTCGCATCGTGTGATAAACCCGCATTCGTGTTTTAAAACCCCTTATTATACGTCAGTTGCATAAATAACTATTAGGACTTGATTCCGGATCTTTTGATTAAATAACGCGTAAAGAATCCCATGAATTTCGCAAAGGATATGCGTGTTCTTGAGACACAATGGAAAAACCAATTGACAATATCCTCAGAACGAATCTGTTGTTGGTTGTTGGTAAAATTGATTACAATGCTAATTAGCAAATACGTGTTTATAGTTTGGCCCCAGAGGAGCTCGTGGCTAAGTAATAACAGCCGCAAGGGTCGATCCGTCAGGTTAAGCTACTCTTGCCGGGGTTGGTCAGTGGATGGGTGACCATCTGTACATATCAAGATTCCTACGTGCCTCGGAAAGCACGTTAAGCCGTTGGTCCCGGCTGTCATTCGTGGATCTTTGACAGTCGTTACGGGTCGTCAGAAGCCTGAAAGTCTGACAACCAGTCTTACCAAGGGGTATCGTATTACCCAGTTACTGGGTTGTGGAAGTCAGACAGGCAGTCGCTCCATGTAAAATACTGGTATTCAGCTGCATCCGGTTAGACTGGAAGCCGACCCCAACATAGTTGGGAAAAGGCTAGGCAGATTGGCAGATTGAGTTTGGCCCAAGTACCTAGGTACTTACGAAAAAATGAATACCTATGAAAGAGTATGAAAGTACGTTAATGGAAATTTTGTGGAAATCTGTTCGATTTCCAGGAAATTCCGATAAGCAATTGATACTAAATAGCCTTTTTTTAAAACTTTTATTACTTAAGTACATTTTTATATTTGCTATCAACTTTGTTCTACATTTTTTTTTTGAATTTTGGGAAAAAATTTAAAAAGTTTGGATATTGGTCCAATTTCTGGCTAAATACAAATTAACAACTACATTACATAATCACATACCTAACGCCAAAAGATCCTTGTAGCACTCTACAAAGGTCTGATAATTTTGCTTACAAAATGACTTCAAACAGATTTACTTATTCGTGGCTGACACAATAACGCTGATTTACTCATTAATTGGGTTTTTATGGTATATTTTAATATTTCTAATCCTATGAAGACCAAAACAGAGTAGGTAAATTAAATAAATCGTAAACGAAAACAGGCTGATGCATAGACAATAGACATCTCTGCTTGAGGCCCGATTTGAGTCTAGATTTAGCTGAGTATAGATTGATTACCGTTCTGGAATAAGAACGATGCTCGAGTACTGATTCTATACATAAACTGTGATCAACTGATCGGCGATCCAACTGGACTTGAGCAACGTTCTGTAATACGGGCCTTAAATTGCCAATTTAGGAAGTTAAAATTATAGCTTAACTGAAAGAGCTCTTCGACCCCGTTCCATGACCCCATATTTTGGAAAACGAAGTCAAAAAACTCTCGATCAATGGTGCAGGATACATGGGTACACAGACAACAGCAGCCTTCACAATACCAACCCAGTAGGCCCTAGGCGGATGGGCAAACAAAAACCAACGACTGCCATAATTATTATAAGCGAGGGACGCATGCGCTGTAGCCAGTCCGCCATAACACGCCCGCGCATCCACCAGCGCATAGACACGAAATATTAAATACTTTTTAGTTTGAATCTTTTTTTAATAATAATGTAAAAGTTTAAAAAAGTTTTTGTTACTAGAAAAAAGTTTGTTTAACTCTTTGTGTTTTTTTTTAGAAATTAGGACACGAATGATGAACTTTTTATATTTATAGTTAAGTTTAAAACAAAATGGAACGGCTTGCGATACTGGTAAGGGCAGTTTTATTGTTACAAAAGTATTTATATTTTTTAAAGTTATTATAGTCAAGAGCTTCGCAGTTTCGTCGTAAGAGCTTTTTTTACTGTCCCTCACTCGATTGAGCTTCTCTTTTGCATCATCAGACCTGTTTCCAGTTGAGATGAAAATCTAAAAATAACTTAATTGGGGCAATTTTAAAGAGCAATTTCTTTGAAGACATTATCATTGTTTTTTTTTTTGGATAATTTATTATTGGAACCAAGTCCATTTCGATATTTGAATGTTTCAAAAAAACTTGATGAGAATTTTATTGTTTTTAGTATTCGGGATTCAAAATGCTACAGGGATATTTTTTGCTTAACAATATTTTTATGTTCGTTAGCCATCGGTCCGTTATATCTAATAGTGCTTGTAAGGAAAACGGGCATAAAATTAACTGTAAAAGATTAATGTAGAAAAGGCTATAAAGTTCCCTAACTGTAAACTTACGGCTATTGTATTCTTATTATGATGGCGATACCTCGTCTACAACTATACTCATGACACCATAGTCCAAACGCTTGAAAATATTGTTTTTAGGGTTCCGTACCTCAAAAGGAAAATGGAACCCTTATAGGATCACTTCGTTGTCCGTCTGTCTGTCTGTCAGTCTGTCAAGACCCTTTTTCTCAGAAACGCGTGAAGGTATCAAGTTGAAATTAATATCAACTAAGTTGGTCTATGGTTCCTTGGAGCTCTAAAAAAATCAAGCTTCTAAGTCAACGCAATAAACAAATACGGACATTTATGCGACATATTCTGATAGTCGCAAATAAATCAAAACCTATAGGATACTTCCCGTTGACCTAGAAACATTAAATTTGGCAAGAAGTAAGGTCTTACAACCCAAGTAATGGAAAAAGTCCGAAAATTGTTAATTTGTAATTTTATCATGTAGAAAAATATTTTCAAGTATGTCAGTCTGTCCAGACCCTTTTTCTCAGGATTCCGTGGAGGTATCAAGTTGAAATTAATATCAAATACGTAAGTCTATAGACCCTTTGAGTTCTAGAAAAATCAAGCTTCTAAGTCAACGCAATAAAAAAATACGGCCATTTATGCGACATATTTTGAGTCTCGCAAGTAAATCAAAACCTATAGGGATAGGTACTTCCCGTTGACCTAGAATCATGATATTTGGCAAGAAGCAAGATCTCACAGCACAAATAAAGGAAAAAGTCCAAAAATTGTTATTTTTGTAATTTTATCACATTTTTTTTTTTTTTGGGATTACATTGTTAAGTTTGTTTTTGGGAAAAATTCTTTTCAACTCCGGAACCCTTCATTGTGCGTGGTCGGACACGCACTTGGCCGATTTTTTAACAATAGACCAATAAATTATTCTTATTCTTATTTAAATGATCGGTCATGCATCTGCATACGCCATCTGGACAAGCATGATTGGAAGCTATTAATATTTATAGCGATAAAATATATATTAGGGCCAAAGGAAAGGGTCAGTTAGTGTCAACCTACATACCTAACTTTAACGACATAAGCTTGACCAAGTTGTTTCTCGTTGACCTGGTGATCAATAAGTGTCTGGACACTGAAGTCCTTTTATGGGATCCATAATCAATAGTACTCTGTAGTCCTAAAGTGTATAAGCTGAGACATTGTGTCATTGAATTCAAATCCTGCATAATTCTTAGTAGCAGTCTTAAGGTTGACGGCTGTCATGAAAATGATGACAGCAGCAAAGATTTAAATCGGTAGATTCGCCCTACTGCGTCAAAAGATAGTCTCGTTTCTGTTTCGTTTTGATACATCTGACGCATAATGACGCAGTGACTTGACTTGATTGTCATGGAAACGTTATTTAATAAATGTGTGGGCTCACTCTTCTCAGCACGGACACTTTTTCGCGTAACTAAGTACGGTGATTGCAAATATAGCGATTTAAATCTTGGGGGGTGGGGTTAATACTGGTGAAAATTACAGATTTTCATGACGAACGGAACAGCTTTCCTGGGAAACCAAAGTTTTAGGAGCAAGTCACGTATTTTTAAGAACGTTCGTATTTCTGTCGCAATCTGTCAAAAAACCTCTAATTTACCTACATTTTTTGACAATAATGTCCATGAGGATAAGATATCAATTCCCGTATTATATTTAACAACGTTTGCAATCTCATCTCGGTCTCAATCTGTCAAAAATTGTAAGTATAGTATATCTACATTTTTGACATTTGATCGTTTTTAGAGTACCTACGAGAATTAGCCTTCAGAATTTTAACGTTTTCAAGTACGAGATTATTGACTTTCTGTGACATTGTGCCCTGGGGCTTCTTCTAACTGAGTGCACAAAACAGCTCAACTTATCCCCTTGGGAAAAAGGTATTGGCGTGATTTTACGTTACGTTATATTTGAAACATTTTTGAACAAATACTCGTAATGTCCACGTCATAATTCGTAGGCACACAATGCCAATCTTTTGTCTCCATTAGCCCATGGTCGTGCACAATTATAAACCGATTATTTCAACGGATGTGTGGCTGTGGCTCTGGCTCCTAAACAATGCAAGTGAGCTCTCTGACTAATTCGTTTATATTTTGTTTGTATTACTTATATAATTTGTTACAAGTCCCAGTTCCCACGTGTTGGAGACAAGTTGATTTAAATAGCTTCATTGTGTGCGTTTAAGGTCGGAATGTGGAGCGGTCTTACGATTTTTGCATAATTGCTGTTTTTTGTTTATTTATATACAGGGTGTAAGGGACAGCCCTCCGCAAACTAAAAGGGTGCATTCAGCTCCTCATTTTGAATCATATTCCACCGGAAATTTTCTCAGGAAAATTTTCATTTTTTCAATGTAAAATTGCATTGTGTGTTCGTAGCACTCCATTTATTTAAAAAAAACTGCAAAAAAAACAGCAAAAAAAAACCAGCAATGGATGTTGAAATACTCTAACCAACGACGCGTGAAATCAGCTGTTCACTTTCTGTCTAGCTACAGAGTTTATCGAACTCACCGCATACCTATTACCTACCCCTCCCAACCAGTAATAGACGCTCCGATTTGTGCACAAAAACACACACAAATCAGGTTTATTGGATTTCCTTAACGTTCCTGAAAAAATTTCATGTACCGGTCATCTTAGTATGACATACTGAATTCACCCTATCAGTTTGCGGAGGGCTGTCCCTTACACCCTGTATGAACCAGTGTAGTCCTACTGCAGAACAAAGGCCTCCCAACCAATCTTTCCATTTTTCTCTCTTTTCCAATTAGAGCTCCTTTTGGTAGGAGTCGTAACTCGTCACGCCATCTTCTTCAACCACCGCGCCGCCGGTTCCTCTTGTTCGGACGCCAATTTGTGGTTACATTCGTCCAATTCTGGTGAGAAATGCAGCAGATATGGCCTGCCCAGTTCCATTTTAATTTAGCGGTGTTGCATACGTCTACGATTTGTGTTTTTTAACGAAGTAGGAACACGCTTTAGTAAAGTGGCTCTCATAAAAAAAGAGGTAGAAACAAGGAGACGAAGCAAGATCATGAATGAAAAGGACGAAAAATATGTTTTTTGTCCATTTCATTCATGAGCTTGCTTGTTTAGACTTCCCACAAATTACAAAATTGTCTAAATACCTGTCAACTTCCCTAATATCGTCGCTAATTTAACTAAGTGACTGTAACTAATTCGAAGAAAATTTTACAGGGCAAGCTATTTTTCTTCTTTTTTTTGTAAACTGAAGAGATATATACGGTCTCGATTTTTGCATTATCATGGGGACCGTAAGGCATAGGTACAGATACGCCGATTAGACAGATCGATTCGACTTGGAACATGTATCAAATTCTGTAACCTTTATGAATGTGTTTTTAAGTCCCTGTTCACAGAGAGGAGGCCTGTACAACATTATAGGCTGATTATGTGTGTACCTATTTGAGATTGAGCCTACAAGGAAAGCTCATTGACTACCCCGCAGCGCTCTAACACGAATTTTTCAGTAGAATTGCCTGGTTGATGGCATAGTCTGGCATATAACACGGGATTTATAAATAACTGACCCATTGACATAGGAACTTGTGTGGTGATAACGTTTATTATTACGTATATTTTACTAAAAAATACCAATATATTGATAAATCAGATTAATAATAACTCTACGTTGACGTCGTGGTGGGGCTTGCGCGCTCCGAATTTTAGGTCTGTGCCGGTAGAGTTCACTTTGCCGGAACGGGTCTATGATGAGGAGCCAGACCAAGAGAGATACAGAAACCCGCAGGGCAGCATGTGGCGAGCTGTTGGGCAGTAGCGACCCCACGGACCCTATCTCCCTGGAGAAGTCTTGTTCCTCACCTCTCGCTTGCCTTTATTGGCCGGCTGGAGTGAACACTGACGAGGAACAGAGCTCCCACCTCTTTCTTGCCTTTATTGGCCGGTTTGAGTGGAGATTCGCAAGAGCAAACGTGCTCGGAGGAAGGAAGTATTCCAGTAAGTGTTTGTAGGGATCTTGACCATCTTCCGGGCTCTGGGATTGTTCTGAGAACCGTGGGATACCTCTCCACTCCTCAGAAGCACCTCAGGACATGTTGCCCCCTTGCCGCTACGACACTATGTGCTAGCGACCTTTTCGGGGGCCCATTATTGTGTGTGCAAGTCACCTCCTGCCATGTTATCCGTGTATTACAAAACATTGATCCGGCAGGGGCCATAGTCCTTTCATAGTTGTAGGCAACCAGTCCACTTTAGCCACGCAAATCCATAGTCCAATCTCTTTATTTCCATATACTGCAATAGTCCTGCACCAACCGGGGGTTGTCCTTGGGTACACTTGCATAGTGCGTACAGGGATGATCGTCGGTTGGTGCCTCATTTCATTGAAAGCGTCTAACAGGCCTCTGCGAGTTGGCTTTGGCCCCTCGTAGGCCTTCTAAAGGTCCGGGACTCCAGGGTCCCGAGAATTGTCAAGACACATAAAAATAATAATAATAACCCCACCGCCGTATCTCTACGTTGACGTCGTGGTGGGGCTTGCACGCTCCGAACTCTGGGCCTGTGCCAGTAGAGTTCACTTTGCCGACACAGGTCTAGGGTGAGGAGCCAGACCAAGAGAGATACAGAAACCCGCAGGGCAGCATGTGGCGAGCTGTTGGGCAGTAGCGACCCCACGGACCCTATCTCCCGGGAGTAGTCTTGTTCCTCATCTCTGGCTTGCCTTTATTGGCCGTCTGGAGTGAACACTGACGGGAACAGAGCTCCCACCTCATTCTTGCCTTTATTGGCTGGCTTGAGTGGAGATTCGCAAGAGCAAACGTGCTCGGAGGAAGGAAGTATTCCAGTAAGTGTTTGTAGGGATCTTGACCATCTTCCGGGCTCTGGGATTATTCTGAGAACCGTGGGATACCTCTCCACTCCTCACAAGCACCTCAGGACATGTTGCCCCCTTGCCGCTACGACACTATGTGCTAGCGACCGTTTTCGGGGGCCCATTATTGAGTGTGCAAGTCACCCCCTGCCATTTTATCCGTGTATAATAAAACATTGATCCGGCAGGGGCCATAGTCAGTTCATAGTTTTAGGTAACCAGTCCACAACCACCCAAATCCATAGCCCAGTATGTTTTGTATCCATGTTCTGCAATAGTCCTGCACCAACCGGGGGTTGTCCTTGGGTGCACATGCATAGTGCATACAGGGATAATCGTCGGCTAGTGCCGCCTCGTCATTTAAAATTGTCTAAGGGGCCTCTGCGAGTTGGCTTCGGCCCCTCATACGCCTTCCAAAGGTCCGGGACCCCAGGTTCCCGAGATATGTCAAAGACAAAAAAAAATAATAATAATAAATATCCTTGGACATTTCACACAACGCCATCTAGTCCCAAGCTAAGCAACCTAATGCTTGTGTTATGGTAACGAGATGGCTGATAAACTACTTATATACATTTTTTTTTTGTAAATACATACATATTATAGATAGAAAAACACCCAGACTCGGAACAAATACTTGTAGGTCGTACAAATATTTGTTCCGTGCGGGAATCGAACCCGCGACATGCTGCTCAGCAGTCAATCGCTCAACCACTGCGCCAAACGTGTCGTCGTCGTCGTAGATTAGGTACGGAACCCTAAATGTGTGAAGACCGACACGCAATTGGCCGGTTTTTTATGAAGCAAAAATTCACATGAATTATGCAACATAATCTCATATCTAAAAACTCAGTAGTCATCTTCCTGTACTAAATTATATGAAAACAATACAAAATTAGGTTGTGTCCTTCATGTTGGACCATTTTCTCTTTGTGTACGATCGTGTGTGATACCATACCATTGTTTTTAGAGGTCATAGGCTCGTTGAGGGCAATTTTATGTTGTTTTTTGCATATATTTAAAGTTTGAACAAACAATACGTAAGGTTGTGTAGTAAATTAGGTACTTAGCGTCATTGGAATCGTCATCATATATTATGTAGAGATAATTAGTGGGTATAGTAATATTATCTACCTACGGAAGGCACCTGTCCCTCCACCGCCGACGAGGAAGCGACAAGCTTGGTATAGTTCGCGTCAAGTAAGTTTGTCGTTCTGAAGTAGAAAACTTTTTTACAAAAAAATACAACCGGCTTCCATAAACAACACTACATAAAGTTATTTTTCACTTTGTAGTGTTTTATCCGTCTATCTGTCTGTCAGTCTGTCAAGACCCAAGTTGAAATTAATATCAAATATGTAGGTTTATGTACCTTTGGAGCTCTAAAAAAATCAAGCTTCTAATTCTAAGTCAACGCAATAAAAAATACGGCCAATTATGCGAAAATGAATGAATGAAAAAAAGGGGAAGTCCCCTTGACCCAGAATCATGAAATCTTACTTGAAACAAGGTGTCATCTCACAAGTAAAGGAGAAAGTCCGAAAATCGTTAATTTGTAATTTTAAAGCTTAAATTTGTAATTTTAAAGCTTAATTTTTTTTTGTTGGGATTTCTAGTTTTAGTTTACTACAACTACAATGTTAAAGTTTGTTTTTGGTATAAATTATTTTCACCTACGGAACCCTTCATTGTGCGTGGTCCGACACGCACTTGGCCGGTTTCTAAGTACCTACATATAGCAAAAAATACGTGTCTAACATTTTTTTATCTGCCTGACGATGACGGACTAAATAGAATTTCTTTTTTTCATCCCTAATAGTACTGAAGACCAAAAATGTATCCTTTGTTTAACAAATAAATAATTTCAATCATTCATTAATTCAAGGTGAAATCTTATAGGTGAAATCTTATACATATATTCAGATAATGTAAATATTTCTGGATTCCCTGCATATGGTTTTTCCGCGATGACTAGAATGTTAAGAGCATGTTAGAATCTCTCACTGAAAAAAATGCTAAAACTAGTTCAAAGCCGGATCTCGGTCTTATTAAAACATACGTTGTGAAGTGACCTTAAAATATTTTTTTCAACTGCGTGAATGACTCATATAATTATATCTCAAGACAGACATACAAATTACACAAATCATGATAATAAGTATTTACATTAATACAATTACGTCCAGTTTTTCACAATAACGTGGCGACGCGGAAACCGCTGCATAAAAAGCGATGAAACAATCCACTCGAACAGTTAACGTAGCGTGATATTGACTGATCTTTATGAGATAATGCCTGATAAGTAGGTACAGTAGTACTCAACTAATATGGCTTATCGATGTACCTGCGCAGAAGATGAATTTTCAAAGCGCGGGAAATGCTATTGACCAATCGGCACGTTCCACGCTTTTTCCTGTACCGCTATTAGTTGGTAGCTGCCGCCATGTTAGCGCGCGCCGCTTGACAGCCGCCATACTTGCGAGTGAGACGGAACTAACAGCTGCAGTGTATTATGAACCTTATAGTAATGTTCTAGGGTTGATTGTAAGTTTTAAGTATTCTCGTTAATCTTCGGGGCCATACTTTCTTTTCTGTGCGAACGAAGATTCACGAGGCGCCTTATTACTTGGGTACTACTGTAATGCATTATTTATGATGTAGCTCTTTTGTTCTACTTTTATTTTTTTGTCATATATTTTTAATTAGATAATATTATTCGCATATAGTCAATGTTGTTGACAGTCCTTCCGTAAAAAACAGACTACATTATCTCTAGGTTGTAGATAGGATGATTTAGGTAGTACTTACCAAATACGAGTTAGAAGGAGCACAAAAATAACCAATGATGCAGAATAGGTATTACTAGCTGCACCTCACGGTTTCATCCGCTTAGACCGGGATAAAAAGTAACCTATGTGTTAATCCAGGGCATAAGCTATCTACGTACCAAATTTCATCCAAATCAGTCCAACCGTTTCAGCGTGAAGAAGTAACAAATATACAAAAACACACCAAATTTTCGCCTTTATAATATTAGTGTGATAATTAAATGTATATTTTGTTCCAGGTACTATACGCTTATGTCGTAACCTGCCTCCAATATACCTCAGCAGAAGAAACAGTCTTATCAGAAGTCTTAACACCCATCAAAACTGAAAGCTCTCAGGCCGACAAACTAAAACGACAGAGCAGGAGTTACTACGACTATCGATATGGAGCCCCTAGACCTATATACGACAGACTAGAATACGCACGACAAGAGTACGACAGACCACGATGCGGCCGATGCGACGATCGCAGAGACGACAGAGACGATCGCGATGATGACTTCGACAGACGCGACAGATACGACGACGACAGACGTGGACACAAACCAACATCAGGCAGCAGATATGATAACAAAAAGAACTACGACAGCGATGAAGACAGATACTCAGACAGAAAAGGAGGACAAAAGAACGGGACAGAAGACGAGAATGGTGACAGTAAGAACTCGTACGACGATAAAGATAGTAGACCGAGTGGCGGCAGCCGAAGAGGGAGTGACAGAGATAGGGACCGAGGTCGAGACAGGGACCGTGACAGGAGACGAGGAGGCGACCGCTACGATGACAGAGATAGATACAGACCAGACTATTACGATAGATTTCTAAGAGAAAGAGATCCCTATAGAGAAAGAGATTCTTACGACGATTATAGAGGAAGAAGGCCCTCGTATGATAGATATTACCCTAGTTATGATGATGGGTTGAGCAGATATGATGGATATGCAGGGGCTAGGAGGCCTGCTTATGATGGATATGACGACGGCTATGGAGGATATGGACCGAGTGCTGGCAGGGGACCGCATGATAGGTGAGTGATTTTTGATTTTTTTATGAATATCTTGGAATTGAATAGTGAAGTAGGAAATAAGTAGAAAGGATGAATAAAAGAGGTTGCTCTGGTTGATACTAGAAATTGTTTAATGTATCGTACCAAAGATACATGATAAAAGCAAAACTGATACACTAAAAACTTGTAGAAATAATTCCATGAGGAAGGAGCTCATAAATATATAATTACACAATCATATTCATTGGTTTTGCGATGCATGAGATTTTTTAATAATATTTATTACTACTCTACTATCAATCAATTTTATTTAAAAAAAAAACGTAAGTAAGTACTAAGTATGTCATCTAGATATAATAGACTAATTCGATATACCGCTTGAATTACTTAATTATGTGACACATTCGAAGTAGACCATAAAACCTACCATAGCAAAGTTCGTTCACACATAAACTAACAATACAATGTCCGCTACGTTGAAATAATGTCGAACACATCAATACATGACGCTTTCACCTAAAATTCAAAATGGCAATTCGAATTATGGAATGTAACGGTAAAATTGCAGAGGTTAGGTTGTTTTCCCTCCATTGTGGCCGCCATTGTTGTTTTATTGAACTTGTGATTATAGATTTGAGCTTGTTAAATTATTTGTTGGGGTTTCGAACCCTTTGTTAGGCTGTTCGGTATATTAGAAAATTCTTGCTAATTTAATTTCACGGTTGTGTCACTTAAAAGTACCAGCCTATTTGAACTATTTGGTACGGGCTTCTATGTACATATGCATGTAATAACAATTTATTTATTTACTAATAATACTGTATAATAAAACATTGATCAGGCAGGGGCACCCAAATCCATAGTCCAATATACTACACCAACCAGGGGTTGTCCTTGAGTCTACTTGCACAGTGCGTACAGGGATAATGGTCGGCCTCATTTCATTGAAAGCGTCTATCAGGCCTCTGCAAGTTGGCTTCGGCCCCTCGTACGCCTTCTAAAGTTATGTCAACATATAAAAATAATAATAATGACGTTTATTTAGGACTCAATAAAAATATAGCCCAATCATTACAGTTATACTTATTCAAGAATTCTTAAGAACTGAAAGTGACAACATTGTTAAAAAAATTGACAAGAAATGTCTTACATAGACATAGGTCCCCTGGCCCCAAACTAGGTTTATATCTGAGACTTGGGAGTCAGTTTTCCTCTATTAAGTATTTACCTACATAACGAGTTACCCACAAACAAAAAGCATTTAAATCTCACGCATTACTTACTTACAAAAATATACATTATAAGTAATTATAACCCACAAACGTAGTTACCGTTAAGTCTTTGACTAGATAATCTCGGGATTCCTCTAATTCCGTACAATTATCCAATTTGCAAGACAATCAGATGATTAACAGTACACGGGTACTGTTACAAGTTTGTAGACATTCTTGTTGGAATTAAGACTAGCCGCACGAGAAGCAACTGTTGGTTCATCATCATGTTTGGTCATCAAAAAGTGGATAGGACGGTTTACAGCACAGATATAAGTTTATTTTTCTATGGTTTACAGTATTACATATAGGTTCACCTATTTACTGTACCTAATGGTTTACGGAAAAGAATTGAGAATTTACAAGTATATCAGTAAATTCGCCTCTTTGCAAGAAAAACGACGTGACATTTCGGAAAAGGTGTTTTATTTAAAATTAAGTACTTATTCGATAAATCTGTATTCGATCTTCGATCATATCTTTTTTGTATTTTTTAAAAGTTTATTATGATACATTTAACGTAAAGACACACTAATTTACTTGTCATAATTTGTTTAAGGTTTAATCGCTTCCTGTACGCTTCCTGTAAAATTACATTTTTCGAGATAACGGTTTTCTCGCAAAGTTCCTAAGGTCTTTTCAGTGGCCTTTGATAACTTCGTCAAAATTTAGCAAACTTCTCCGTTGTGTCATGTCAATGGGTCGCTGATTCTCTTCGAGGGACAGATTTTTTATTCTCTCCCTTTGGTTTTTTTTTACTGTTAAAATGCGTTTAAAACCACTAGCTATTATATAACAATCTGGTGTTTTATTAACCCGACGCACACCAATTAGCGGACACAATAGATTTTTTATTGTTATCTGCACACCTGGGTGTCAATCGACGTTTAAAGAGTTACATGGAAGGTAAAAGAGAGTCTGATAATATCTCGTAATCCCAATAACAATACTGACTCCCAGTCCATATTAGCATCCTATTTATGTACCTACTTATTTAAATATAAAAGCCGATAAAGATCTCTGAATGAACATGTACGCAGACTGCAGCGGTGCATTGTTTTGTCAACGACGCATGTAGCATGATATGCAAAAAAAAGGGGTGCATACCATACATCCATACATTATGGAACGCAATCGGATGCAATGAACGAATGGAGATCAATCAATCCATCAATCAAAAAACAATGCATTGAGTTCAATTAGTTCCTCAGTGGTTTCTTTACATGGTTTTACATTTAGATAAGTTATATGTATTTCGGAGTTTACGTTCCTCAATCGTTTTTAGAAAGCTTTTCTTGCTGTAAAATCTCTTCAAATCTGCTCACAATTACACCAGTCACACCTTTTCCCATAATCTTGGCAGAAACTTATAGAACGCCTACGCTCCTAAAGAGCAATGGAAAGAAATTGCTTACAAATTGACAGATGTCACTGTCACTCTTTCCACGCCATTTTTCTAATGTAAAATCGCAATTCAGTCACCTTGTGCACTTGTACTCTTATTTTGCAAAGCGGTATTTGTATTTTTTCGCCACCATTTTGTTTTTCCGTTGACTGGTCACGGGTTGACGGTTACTGACCGTTTGTTTTCATTCTGCTCGAATTTTAAACTGAGGTCGAAGCACCTACAAATAGAGGTATTTTTATTTTTATTATCAATGCACAATGGTCTACTCGTTTGTGTTTTGGTTTGGGGTCTATAAATAGAGTAAGTCAATGCGTGCCACGGAAGATGAGACTTGACGAGCGCAGTATCGCGCCTCCCGCACTCTTTTCGCCCCGTCCCATTCCCGTCTCGACCTCCATGCCGCTAACGAGACCTACAAATCATAATAATCAGAATCAGATAAGTTCTATAATCCACTGCGCTACGTGGTGTGTCAAGTCTCATCTTTTCGTTTCTTTTTGCACTCCAATCTTGATTCGATGAAACAAATAAATACAATCTTAATATATGTGACGGTTTAAAGACAGAATGCTCTACTCTTCCACCTCTACTTCCGCCACCGAATTCCAAAATTATTAAAAGAAAAACATTGACTGTACACCGACATGTTCTAGACACAGACTAAATAAAAACCAATACAGTAAAATCACGCACACATTTACACCAAACTACAATTAAACTACACCTCATTACGTGGCACATGTGTTTATGAAACCCGAAATGTGCGGGAGGCCCCACGTTACAGTTGACAGCGCTATGTCATAGTTTTTTAATTAGTCTGAGCTGAGGTTCTAGAACCAAAAATTCGAAGTCATCGCAGTGTACCTGTTTGATTACGGCGCACTCCCTCTCACAGAGAGGTCTGTGTCCTGTCTGTGATGCACAGATGCACACACCGCTGTATCCATCCTTTTAGCACTAATGTGTGTAGTAAATTTTCAGCGTTTACACGCGCTACGAAAGATGAGACTTGACCGCGCCTACCGCGCTCCTTCCCGCGTTTAGACCTTATACCGCTAAAGAGACCTAAAATCGTCAAACCACGCGGTGTGTCAAGTCTCATCTTCAGTGGCACTCATTGTAGAACTACTACTACTTCTAGGTACTATTGCTTTATTCCATTTAAGCAAATCCCCATACTTTTTTTTTTTTTTTTGGGGGTGGGAAATCATCAAATAACTTTTCCCGCTCTAGGTGGAGCGGAAGGGCGTGTCAGACTTTTACTGACTAAAACCCACCCGTGTTCCATCAGTTGCCTATGCCAGGGCCGCGGTATCTTCTTAAAACTACCCGCGACCCCAGCGGCAAGCGCATCCCCATCCCTGGGTTTTCCTTCTGTAATAAAGTTAGATTCTTTGTTAGTTTCAGGCCTTGGGACGAAACCTACCGAGGTCAGGCGGGTTGGGACGCGGGCGGGCGGGGCTACTATTTCGCGTCGGGCAGGCCTGAGGCTGCGCCCGCGGCGGGATGGGGAAGACCTGAGTATTCCAGGTAATGTCTATAGATTTCGGTTATCATTAGATTTGGGTGTAAAAATCCGTTCTTTTCCTTTAGTCTAGTTATTAGTGACGTTTTATCAAGTTACCGATCCATTTTGCCCAAGGTGACGTTACGTCATGTTTTTTGCTTTGCTCATAAAACAGTAGGAAACATCTACATTCATCCTCAGTCAAGTCTTTCCCCAACCACGAGGAAAATAAAGATTACACTGTAATGTGCACACTATGAAAATTACAGATATAAATGTTAAAATTTTACATAGGGTGACACAATGGGCGGTCTTATCGCTAAAAGCGATCTTTTACCGACAACCTTTGGATGGATTAAGGGGGAAAGAGAGACAATACTTTAGGTAGTCAGAGTGGGGTACCGTATACATACGCAATATATACAATACAAATATACACTTAACTACTTGGCTACTTTTACTATGGGACCAAACCTGAAATCGCGAAAAAAATCCAGCTGTTTAGTACATTTATCTACATCACACTCGTCAAAATGTAGGGAGCACCTGATTTTTTTTTCGCGATTTCAGGTTTGGTCCTGTAGTAAAAGTTGTTCATAATGATGAGTACAATGACCTATTAAGAGGTTACTGGTGTTTTACCAATAACCCTGTATAAACTTATACAATAATAAATATGAAACAAGAGAAAGGAACTCTATGTATCTAATGATGATGTTTAAAGAGAGAGGAAGCGTTTTTTTATTACCATAATGTAACATAGTAACTTATATGTAGCTACCTTGCAACAAATGGAAAAAAGTAATTGAACACGTTTAGATGAAATCGGTGTTACCAAAAAAAAGTTTTTCCAATTTTCAGACCACAAGACACCGGTTACCAGAGCGTTGGCAACTCCGGTTACGGTGGCACCTACCGCGACCCTTACGCACAAGGCGGCGGTGGTTACGGCCAAGGAGGGGCTAGTTACGGCCAAGGGGCTAGTTATGGTCAAGGAGCGGCTAGTTACGGCCAAGGAGCTGGTTACGGCCAAAGAGCGGCTGGTTACGGCCAAGGAGGACCTAGCTACGGCCAAGCGAGGTATGGACAAGTACCAGCAGCAGCCGCTTATGGGCAGAGTTTTGCTGGATATGGACAAAGCGGTCAGGGCAGCGGATGGCAAAGTGTGGGAGAAAGGAGACCTTATAGAGATGAGAGGTGAGAATGGTGATCTTTGTTCCTTTTTTTATTAGACAAAAATGGAGAATTTGTGATCTGTGGTTATTAGGGTGCATGCAAAATGTAACTTATACAGGGTGAAATTGAATAGATGCGACAAAATTTAAGGGGGTGCTCTACGCATCAATATGAACAACTTTTACTATGGGACCAAACCTGAAATCGCGAAAAAAAAATCAGCTGTTCAGTACATTTTGACGAATTATGCGAACATTAAATGTACTGAACAGCTGATTTTTTTTTTCGCGATTTCAGGTTTGGTCCCATAGTAAAAGTTGTTCATATTGATGCGTAGAACACCCCCTTAAATTTTGTCGCATCTATTCAATTTCACCCTGTATTTAGCCAAATATAAGTTACATTTTGGAATAGCAAAGAAAGGACATTTGACATAACATAAGCCATCGATTCGACATCAGACACCAATCTATTTGGTCTTCACATGATCTGACCAAGATTATGTCTGCACTTTAAAAGAGACTGTGACCTCTGAGTTTGTTTCGGCCTTTCTTCTCTGAGTAGTCAGATAGGAAACGCAGGGAAACGCCGACGTCATCCAGTTTTTATTTTTAAAATTATGACTGTCGTTTACAGTGTTTGTAAGTACAAACCTACTTACAAAAATAAAATTATTTATAATTTATCATTAGCTGCACCGGATTGGTATAAAAATATCTAGTCAATTTATTATTAAGACCACAAAACTGGTTTGAAACATTCTCCGACAAAGTTGTTGGTACTAAATTATCCTGAAAAAAAACTAAAATAGGCATTGATAAATAACTAATGTAAAAAAAAAAAAAAAATGGTGTATGCACAGACAACAGCACACCAGGTTATACCAAACTGTGAAACTCCAAGTGATTTTAAACCTTAAAATGCTGACTGTTAACTTCAAAATCAAATGAGAAAATTTGACAGGTTGTAGTAACTTGACCTGCTGCTGGACATTTGCGTTGAACCACTTTTCGACCTTATTACTATGGTAATAAGGTTCAAAAGTGGTTCACCGCAAATGTCCACGATGGTACAGACGCCAGCTGCAGGTCAAGCCACCCGAAACAGTCAAATTTTCCCAATCAACCTTGAACCTAATGCTTTAGCGATAAAGGTGAAAATCTATTAAAGAAATTTGACAGATTGTAGTAGCTTCATGTGCTGGCGTCTGTACATCCAACTGGGATCTTTTTCGGACAGTCGTCTGTCTCGGTCAAAGTCATCTAACATACTTCTATAATTATGTATATCTTCTCCTTTTCAGTGGCGTAAAGAAACTAGACAACCGAGACAACTACAACCAGGATTCAAAGCGCAGTCAGAACAGCTACGAGCAATCTAGCCGCCAACCAGCCAGTTATGGCCAAACGGCCAACTATGGCCAGAGCAGCTATCAGCAAGGCTATGGGCAAAGCAGTAGCACTACACCTGGGACCAGCTATCTGTTCCAAAGGGAAGATGAACAAGTCACTGTGAAAGTCGATGAGACCACCAAGAAGCCATCTTAAATTTTTTGTGTTCTTTTTTTGAATATTTCATGGTTGACTTAAGTTTTAAATAGAGAGTCGATAACTAGTTCTATAATGTATTATGTATCGGAGAATTTTGGTGATTGTGATTGCTTTATTTAGTATGGATCCTTACTTCTGTGTCTTCCTACCTTTGGGTTTAAAAATCAGAAAGAGCTGATGGATTTAATTCGGTAGTTGTGCCTAATACCCCATCGGTGCGAGACTTATTTCACGTACCTATAATATGCGCCATGAAAGATGAGACTTAACTGCGCTTCTCGCGTTCTTTCCTCCGCCCCGAGACGCCCGGTCCCTTCCCGCGCTCAGACCTCATACCGCTAAAGAAAGCTAAAATCGTCTACTGCAAGTCAAACCACTGTTGTGTCAAGTCTCATCTTTAGTGGCACGTATTGTACCTATGGCCTCATTTACGGAGACGCGGGGCGTCGTGCGGCGCGGTGCGCGGGGCGGCCCGCACTAAATTCAAACATAGAGCGTTCTGTGAGAGCGTTTACGTAGAAACGTTTAAGATTTCTTACACTTGACGACCCGCAGCCCGCACCAAGCACCGCGCCGCGCGACGCCCCGCGTCTCCGTAAATGAGGCCTTAGGACTGTCTTTCGTCGCCAGTCGCTATATATTATGCCTGTAGAGGGCCTTGTATAGCCTGCTGTTCAGACCTTGGAGATTAATCTACCGTAGAATTCAAAACACTTTTGTGATGCCCAACGTAGATTATCTCGTTCTTTCGTGTTAGTAATTTCGACGTTCAAAAAGTGCTGATTCTCAGCCTAATTTGAATGAATGACTTTTGATTTTGTTTTTGTTTAGTCGTACAATACGTGCCACTAAAGATGAGACTTGACACACCACGTGGTTTGACTTGCGCAGTAGACGATTTTGTGACCGTTATGGTAGGGTAAACATGATGTAGGTACCTAATTCACGGTTTTTGTTATACCCAATGATAAAATTGTGCCTCTGTACTTTAAGAAATAAAGACCATTGTTACTGTGTACGCTGGCATAACGATCAAGCTTGCGTACCCATGGCCGTACTTGAAAACGGCTTCTACTAAAGCAACGGAATTTACACACAAAAATAGTTCCCAAATAGAGCGTGCGCTATGCAAAATGTCATAATGATTGCTCTTATAGGAACGAATATACTTACTGAACAAGACTTTTGAATAACATTTTGACAGGCGTTATGGCAGCGTAAACAAAAACCGTGAATTACATCAGGTGTACGCTACCATAATGGACACGACGATTTGAGGTTTCTTTAGCGTGGTATCCCCTTCCCGCGCTCAGACCTCGCGCGGGAAGGAACCGGGCGACATCGGGTCAACTCATATTTCGTGGCGCGTATCGTAGGTATCTATGGCCGCTCTATACAGGGTGATTTGAAGGTGTGGTCAAATTTAAGGGTGTGGTACAGTACAGACCATCAAACTGAACAACTTTCTCCATGGGACCAACATCGTAATCGAGAAAAATTTATCAGCCGTCCCATTTGGGTTGAGAAGGTATTGGAGCTTTGTATGGGACAGCTGATATTTTTTTCTCTATTACGATGTTGGTCCCATGAAGAAAGTTGTTCAGTTTGATAGTCTGTACCACACATTTCTATACCTCTTCTCTTTTAAGAACCTACGACTTAGTACAACTAAAATAGTGCCACGATTCCCCCCACTTAAGTCAGCCATGAAACCTCCTCTTCCACAATAAAGTGTCTTGTGTCAGGTTGTCGCTCTCTGACACCTGTGACATTGACCCACGGCCTGACACAGCTCTAGCGTAAGTGTGTTGCGTTCCCACATTTAGAGATAACGTTATTTAATTATTGATAATTTGTGAAGTAATAATAAAATTTCATTAAGTATGGGGTTTGTTTTATTTCTCTCGTGTCTTGTGCCATCTTCTCTGTACGCCTATTTGCTGAAAGTTTTGTAGAGAACAGCTGCTTTTGAAAGTCTACTCAAGGGTCTAAAGAGATGGAACTATATACCTTCGACCTATAGCACCGTCACTCTCTCTCACTGGAAATGTTCAACTTCTGCCCTGCTATAACAGCTCATATTAAGACCCCTGAACTGCTTTTGAAAGACTACTCCAGGGTTCATGCAACCCCTAATACACATCACTACATAGTATAAAACAAAGTCGCTTCCCGCTGTCTGTCTGTCCCTATGTATGCTTAGATCTTTAAAACTACGCAACGGATTTTGATGCGGTTTTTTTAATAGATAGAGTACCTAATTCAAGAGGAAGGTTTATTTGTATAATAAACGCGGGCGAAGCCGCGGGCAAAGGCTAGTTAATTTATAAAAACCCAAATAGCCCCGATGTAAGGTACCTCTTGCTCAAAAGGTAACATAGGACCAGAAATAGTTAACTTTATTATTATGGGTTACCGCGTTATGGATACAACACACATCCTCTTGAACGACACATATGTCATACTAGTTCTATGACTAACCGAGAATCGAACCCTGAACCTTATAAACCTGTGTCCATTGCGCGTTTATTGACTCTAGCTACAGTTCCACTCCAAAGATTCAAGCAACTTATGTGTCGCGATTAGGTACCACGTGATTGCCCTATACAGGGTGTAAGGGACAGCCCTCCGCAGATTGATAGGGTGAATTCAGTACATCATACTAAGATGACCGGTACATGAAATTATTTCAGGAACGTTATGGGAATCCAATAAACCTGATTTGTTTTATTACCTCGCACGCAATGTATTGCTTCCGTGGCAAAACGCACGTAGCGAACGGTAGCGCAGTGAGTGTTCGGCTGCCCCACCCGCCACGGGGTCAATTCTCGCGCCACTTGGCTTAAACTAGCGACAGCGTAGTGCACAAGTTAGTTGAGTAGGTAGATACTTACGCGCAGGTACAGTAAAAGCGACAATAATTTAGCCTTCATTTAATTATTTTTATAACTGAAAGATGTTTAAAGTGGTGTATGGTACCTACTTATTGGTCAGTTTGTCAAGTACGGGTAGGGTTCAATGAAAAATAAAATAAGTAGGTTTTATGAAATAAGGAATAATGTTTTTATTTTGTATTTACGATGATGGCTGTATTCCCTCAAAAACCTTTATCTTTTCTGGCTTGCCTACGTAAAACGTTGTATCGTCTGCGAGGCATTTTTAAACAAATTAATACAAAAGTATTTTCCGCTCAACCAACAACAGTCTAAAACTTAACGAAACAAACAGTCAATAAAAATAAAAAAATACTAAGTACTTGCAAACATGCATTCAGGCTTCTCATTAGCTGCCCTTTCACACAGCGGGAATTCCGCTTTGGTAAAGCGAGTAAAGATAACAAAATAATAAGCACTAGAGTTAATTTTGTGCCAAACAATAGCTACAACTAACGTTGAAGTGGTTTTCGTTTTTTTACCCGACTGCGGCAAGTTAAAAAAGGAGCGTTATGTGTTTTTACCATAAGTACAATGCTTATTACATAGAAAAATAATGTAAATCAATCAGTCTTATTTCAATAGGTATCAAAAATTAATCCTACCTTAGAATCGCTCCGGTCGTATGAGATACGGCTCGAAATGACCTCCACCGAGACCTTCACACACATTGGCACGGCGCAGGGTCTCCCCGTGCAAGCGGGTCAGCAAGTTGGGATCTTCGTTGCAGCTGTAGCGCAGCTGCTGGAATGTGTCTGTGATTCAATCTCGCATTTCTTCCTCACTCGCACATGCACTAACAAACACTTTTTCCTTTACGTAGCCCCACAAAAAGAAGTCTAAAAGTGTGAGACGCGGGCTCCATGATTCCGGCGCAATAGTCGAGCTGCAGTGCGTGTGCCTAGGCGTGGATTTTGACGGACCAGGTCTAAAACTCTTTCTACAGTTGCACCGCGAAGTGGTCTTCCGGCGCCTTCTTGATTGGGAACTATGGGCTGGTTATCTAGCACTCGTTGATAGACATTGGTAATTATCCGGGAGTCTGATGGATGCCGACGGTCAGGATACCTATCGATGTAATTTCTGAGCGCTTCCCTGGCATTTCCCCGAGCTTCCCCGTAGCACATTATCATTTCGCCATATTCACGAGCTTAGTGCTCGTGTAGCCATTTCTCACAGACAACAACACAAATGGGTAAGTACGTAAACTTCACGACGCGACTGCGCGAACAACAGCGAGCGATACTGCGCAGGACACAGTCGCAGGACAACTAAACTGTACTAATGACTACACGAAAAATCACACAAAAAAACAGTGTTGTCAACTACTCAAAAAATTTTGCATGTTTCTTGCAAAAATGTTGTACAAAAATACCACTATTTTTAAGCTTGACTAAATGTTAGAGCTGTTATTTTTTTTGGAGAAATGAAACGATTAATTTGTCAATTTAATTCAAAGTTTATGTTAAGCAAATTAATAGTAGTGATAGCCCAGCGTGATAGAAGACTGGGCTTCCATTGCAGAGGGCTTACGTTCGATTCGCGACTCGACTACCAGTCGGTAGCTGCCGTAAAGCCATGAAAAGGCCCTTGGGTGGCTTGGAAACTGGATCCAGTGATCGCTTGAAAAGTAGAATTAATTAAGTAATTAGGTATGTACCTACCACGAATACTCAAGGGCACATTATGTGCGTTTTTCCTTTAGAAATTAAGTGCACTAAAAGATTTGCATTTAACATTAGAGGAGTTCTTATGTGAACCAAGTTTGATCTAACATTTTCGTTCACAAATTGAGGTTTATTAAGTTGGCAATACTGTTGCGACTCGGTAAATCGGAGCGTCTCGCTTGTCTCTATTGTATTGTATGCAAGTAGTATGCGGTGAGTTTGATGAACTCTGAAGCTATGCAGAAAGTGAACAGCTGATTTCGCGCGTAGTACGTTAGAGTATTTCGACATACATTGCTGTTTTTTGGATTTTAGCTGTTTTATTTACATAAATGGAGTGCTGCAAACAGAGAATGTAATTTTACATTGAAATAAAGGAATATTAGCCAAAAAAACGTTAAAAAAAATGAAACTTTTCCTGAGAAAATTTCCGGTGGAATATGATTCACAATAAGGAGCTGAATGCACCCTGTTAATTTGTGGAGGGCTGTCCCTTACACCCTGTATAACCTACATACGCGACTTCATTGCATCGTGTACTCGCGCGACGATTGCTTTTATAGGACGCGGCCCTATTGAAACAAAATAGTTATATTTATGCTGGAACGACTGCTATCGCCATCTGTTGAGGAATAGAAAAACTAACCTATTCGACACTGTCCACAGCAATGCTGCAAAATGGCAACACACTTTAAGATTAAGTTCATCTAGTGCCTAACAGATGGCGCTGTATAAAACTTGCCAAGTTGCATCTTCAGTTGCAACTTTGCAAGGAAATTACTTAGCTCCCTAAAACTTGCACCTATTTTCTTTTGTATTGAACTTCGCCTCTTTATCACATTTACGTTTTTGGTGATATAGAAACTTTATGCTATAATAATGTTATTTTTAGGGTTCCGTACCTCAAAAGGAAAAAACCGGCTTAGTGCGTGTCGGACCACGCACAATGAAGGGTTCCGTAATAGTTGAAAAGAATTCGGCCCAAAAACACACTTAACATTGAATCCCAATATTTTTTTTATGTCAAAAAATTACAAATTCACAATTTTCTGACTTTTTCCTTTACTTGTGCTGGGAGACCTTGCTTCTTGCCAAATCTCATTATTTTAGGTCAACGCGAAGTACCCTATGGGTTTTGATTTACTTGCGACAGTTGTGAGTATCGAAATGTGACGCAAAATGGCCGTATTTTTTTATTGCGTTGATTTAGACGCTTGATTTTTTTAGAACTCTAAGGGACAATAGATTTACGTATTTAATATTAATTTCAACTTGATATCTCCACGTGTCCTTGAGAAAAAGGGTCTTGACAGACTGACAGAATTGAACATTTTTTTATGCGATAGGATTACGAATTATCAATTTTCGGACTTTTTCCTTTATTTGTGTTGTATGACCTTGCTTCTTACCAAATTTCGCGATTCTAGAACAACGGGAAGTACCCTATAGGTTTTGATTTAATTGCGAGTATCAAAATAAGTCGCATAAAAGGCCGTATGTTTTTATTGCATTGACTTAGAAGCTTGAGTTTTTTAAGACTTCAAGAGACCACAGACGTACGTATTTGACATTAATTTCAACTTGATACCTCCACGCGTTCCTGAGAAAAATGGTCTTGACAGACAGACAGACAGACGGACAAACAAGTGATCCTATAAGGGTTCCGTTTTTTCCTTTTGAGGTCGGAACCCTAAAAACGGAACCCTTATAGGATCACTTGTTTGTCCGTCTGTCTGTCTATCTGTCTGTCCGTCTGTCTGTCAAGACCCTTTTTCTCAGGAACGCGTGAACGTATCAAGTTGAAATTAATATCAAATACGTAAGTCTACGGCGGCCCCTTGGAGTTCTAAAAAGATCAAGCTTCTAAGTCAACGCAATAAAAAATGCAGCCATTTATGAGATATTTTTTGATACTCAAGTAAATCAAAACCATTAAGGAACTTCACGTCGTCCTAGAATCATGAAATTTGGCAAGAAGCAAGCAACACAAGTAAAGGAAAAAGTCCGAAAATTGTTAATTTGTCATTTTACCTATCACATAAAAAAATATTTTCAAGTATGTCAGTCTGTCGAGATCCTTCTTCTCAGGAACGCGTGGAGGTATCAAGTTGAAATTGATATCAAATACCTATGTCTATGGTCTCTAGAGTACTAAAAAAAACAAGCTCCTAAGTCATCGCAATAATAAAATACGGTCATTTATGCGACATGTTTTGATACTCGCAAGTAAATCAAAACCTATATAGGGTACTTCCCGTTGACCTAGATTCATAAAATTTGGTAAGAAGCAAGGACTCACAGCACAAGTGCAGAAAAAAGTCCGAAAATTGTTAATTTGTAATTTTATCACATAAAAAAATATTTTCAAGTATGTCAGTCTGTCAAGACCCTTTTTCTCAGGAACGGATGGAGGTATCAAGTTGAAATAAATACCAAATACGTAGGTCTATGGTCCCTTGAAGTTCTAAAAAAATCAACCCACTAAGTTAACGCAATATAAAATACAGCCATTTATGCGACACATTTTGATACTAGCAAGTAAATCAAAACCTATAGGGTACTTCCCGTTGACCTAGAATCATGAAATTTGGCAAGATGCAAGATCTCACAGCACAAGTAAAGGAGAAAGTCTAAAAATAGTTAATGTTGGATATTTTTTGCGAAAGTTTCTTGTTTCTATAAATGTTGGAGAAAGCAATAATTTGCCATTTTCGTCAGCTGGAATATGTTTTTTTTTACTTCGGATAGTCTTTGGAAGTATTTTTGGAAGTATTGGAAGTATTTCGGATTTCTTTCCGTAACCTAGGTTGCGGAAAGAAATCCGAGGAATGTAAATTTATTATTTTTAATTACAATTTTACGCCGCGATTTAAAGTGGCTGTATAAAAAATTGGGACATGGCTTTATTAGTAAGTACCTATTGTTTCCATCACTCTGTAACAACTTCAAAGTCAAAGTCAAAGTTTTTATTAATGCGATTTTTGGTGATACAACAGGGTCTTAAAAATATTTTCTATTAGCTCAAAAATCTACCCTATAATGCATGCATTGATAAATTACAATGTTAGAAATTAAGTTAAACATTACATGAAACATAGTGAAGTATTTATTTAATTATAGCAATTAAAATTCAATATAAAATATATTGTAATAAATTAATAGATATATGTAAGTATTATATGAATATTACATTAAAACATAAAATGGTCAGTCACATGAAATTTCATGAAACTTCAAGCGTGAAGCAACATTTAATAATTGCTCTAATTTGAATACTTATTAATTTTAAATAGATAGGTACAATAAAGTTTATTTATCTTTTAATAGAATATTGTTTGTTTAACTAATCAGGTTTTTACTTACTTTCCGCATATTCGAAATGAAAAGCAGAGTGTTTACCTCGGGTGAAAGACCTTTTATAGGTATACCTACTCGGCCATTGGCTCACGAGCGTATTAAAATATGAAAATCGCGCTGCACGTAATGATTTATCAAAATATTATCGCAGCACATAATTATTACCTTTTATAGTAAAGAATGTGAATGTGAATTGCCTAGGTACTTATTGATTGGAACAATTAACTGTAGATATGATAAAAGGATTATTTTTGATATCAGCTAAGTGACCGACGATCGTCCACTTGTCATCTGATTCTTGTAAGGAAAGATTCTTATTTTCATTATTTATGTTTTTAATAATTATTACCTAAAAATTATTTAATTATTAATTTCGGCGTAGCTATATAACCGTAAAATAGTGTTTTTTTTTAAAAAATGTCGCAATTTTGATAAGTTATAATCGCGAGTGGAATTTAAATAGATTTTTGGCAACTGAATAGAATCTTCAACCATACATTTTTTTTAAATAATTTATTTGCAGAATATAAAATTTATTTGCATTGTGCAAATAAATTAGACAGATTGCGTTTGCATGTTGAAAAAAATAGCTGCAATATTTTCTACCATACTTAATTTTTTTTTTTTATTTAATTGCTGTTTCATTGCCAAAAACATTTAAAATTCATAATAAAAAAATAATCATAGGTCGTGGTAATTCGGATTCGTTGTAAAATGGCGGACTCTGTGCAAGTGGCGGAACAATCCGCACCCGAAGGCACGCAAATACTTGTGGAAGACACCCAAGTACACGTGCAAGACACGCAAGTGACTGTGCAAGTAACGCCAGAGATCGAGCAGGACTCCGGCGTGCAGCTGAAGAGGGACTTGCTTCAAGTTGTGGCTGACAATGAAGAGGCAGTGATGTTGAAGAACATGAATGAGTGAGTTTTTTTAAATTTATTTGAATTATTACGGAACTTATTTAATACTGAAGAGTGTGTATTTGAAGTCGTTTTAAATATATTATAGATTTATTATATAAATTTGTTGCAACAATTTCAATTGTGACAGAATTAAATCATTTTGAACAGAGAACCTCCTTCAGTTGGGTTGGTAGATACCCAAAGGCATTTATTTAACTTACGTCCAGATACCCATTGCATTCCTAACTAAGTCCCAATGACAGCAGAAAAAGTTCTGCGACAAAATCAAAAATTTCTTGAATCATACATATCTCACATATTATAAAATGACTTATAATAAGTAACAATAAACTATATCATTAGCTGAAACGTGTCACGTCTCAAATATTTTATTGATTTACCTACACTACACGTCGGCAAATCCTTGAGAATCCGTTTCAAATCATATAATTATGTATTTTATCGCTAAAAGACGTTTATTATCATTAATAAAGGTACTTACGTAAGTGATAAAGAATATAGAGTGTGTTATTTACTAGAAAAATGTTTATAGGTAACATTGTGTTATCGTAGCTACCTATATCTTTCGATTGCCGTATATTGACGGTGAATCATCATTCTTTACACAACTTGAATATTTAATTATGTTGCTTCAATATGAAATTCTACTTGATTGTTATCGAAGCTATCTTTTTTCAAGGCCATTTTACATTTTTTGTAATCGTCTGTTGGTAACGAAGAATGTGTTTGGTTTAAATCACGTTCAACAAACTTTAGATCGTGGTGGATGCTTTAGGTTCTAAAGCATCCACCTCGAAATATATACAGAATGATTTTTTAATGACCAGCCAAATTTTCACAGGGTGTTCTACCCATGAATATGAACAACTTTCACTATGGGACCAACTTTGAAATCACGAAAAAAAAACCAGCGGTTTCCTACAAAAGTTCAATACCTACTCGATCAAAATGTATGAAACAGCTGATATTTTTTTTGCGATTTCAAAGTTGGTCCCATAGTGAAAGTTGTTCATATTCATGGGTAGAACACCCTGTGAAAATTTGGCTGGTCATTAAAAAATCACTCTGTATATGTCGCAGTAAGATGGTTGTAGGCGTGATCTAATTATATCCCTAGGGATATCTAGGGATATAGCTATAAACCGTAATATAACTCTGCTACGAGCAAGATCTAGTAATTATGTATTAGAGCAATCCACTCCGACAGTTTTGATATAACTATATCACTGCTTTAAGCATCTTACTGCGACATATATCCTACTAGGTACCTATGTTTTAACAGCATGAAGATTCATCTGATTTTGTACGATCTCCCCCTCCTACTCCATTCCAAAGGCTAGTATAATTTAAGTTCCATAGGATTTAATCTTCAGATCAATTGAAATTAGAGACTTAAAAAAAAACACCACTATCTTACTAGATCAAGATTCCGAAAGCAGAAAGCTTGTCTTGAAGACTGGAAGCCCCATGACACTATAATTAAGAGAGAGGGAGAATATATAAAAACGTACAATGAATAATTAAGTTTAGAAATTGACGTTCTTCATAGGCACTAGTCCATCAAAGTAAAATAGACATCAAAACATTTATCAAAGTAGATTAAAAAGAAAGGCATTCAACCTGTAGAATAAACCTATACAAACAACTGGAAATAATATCTAGGCAAGATATGACGTATGATATGTCGTAACTGAACTAACGGAGTAGGTAATCACAATAAACAGTGGCCTTAGTGCGAGTTTTCATACTTAGCTACTCGATCATGCTAACGTAAACGTCATTTTGTACTGAAATTGAATAAGCGCCGTCTGGTGACTAAAATGGAAAACACAATTATTCCATACAAATTGACGTAAGGTAAAGTTAACGTAAACGTTACGTTCGAATAAGTATAAAAACTCGCACTAAGCCCTCTGAAAGACACATAGCAATCAGTCGCACAGTAAATGTTAGTAGGTAATTTATATTAATTCTAAGCTAACTACTTAATATACCTACGTAATATTAGTTAGCTATAATATAATATAACAGAGAAGCATTTTCTTAAATTATATTAAAACATAAGTTTTTTGTCAGCTTCTTACTAGAAAAAATCACCAAGCCTGGTTGAAAGATTTCAATGGAGGAGGTGGTGCACCTTCTATATGCTGCACGTTACTGTTTTGCGACAACCACGCGAAGTCGCGGGCACAGATATTAGACAGTAAAACAGTAATCAAAGAAGATTAAAAGAAAGAGATACTACATTCAAATAAACAAGAACCTGTAGACACAGCTGCAATTAATTATACCTAGGCAAAGTCTGACGTATGATTTGACGTAGCTGAAGTAACAGTTATTACAACAAACAGCAAGGCACACAGCAATCTGTCGCCACAGAAATGTTAGCAATTTATATTAGTTGAAGACCGTTCAAAGTTAATATTGAAATTGCTATTTAGTCCGTCAGTCAGATAATAAAAAAATATTAGACACGTATTTTTTGCTTTATAAAAATTACTTTGATAACACGCATTAAAGTTGGGGAGTGGGGCTTGCTCCGTCACTTCTACGTATAAAATCTAGCTAGGCGTGACGTCATGCCATATTGTTACTCAATGTATTGCCGTAGGTAATCTTTTGATTACGTAAATAAATAAAAAATACGTGTCCAATATTTTTTAAATCTACATGACGGACAAAAAATATGTTTAGTCATCATCCCTATTATATAGAGAAGCAGTTTCCTCAATAACATAAGTTTTTTGGCAGCTTCTTACTAGGAAAAATCACCAGCCCTAGTCGAAAGGTTCTCCCTTTTTAAATGGAAGAGATGGTACACTAAGCGGCACATGATTGTTTTCAGACATCCACACGAACGAAGTCGCAGGCACAGCTAGTAGACAGTGAAACAGTCATCAAAGAAAGGGTTTAGTTCCATCTCGACACCCATGAATTAATTTATCATGCCCACAAAAAGAGTGCAGACATAGGACTAAAACAAAATTAAATAAAGAAGGCTAAGGACCTATTTCACGTTGTCCGAAATCCGAATAGCTACTATACATACCGAATAAATTCAAAAATGGAACAGAATTTGTATGGAATTATCCGACAAGTAAGTTATAATAGAAACTTAATCGTTGGTGGTGAAACAGGCCCTAAATGAAAGAGACTACATTCAAATAAACAAGAAACCTGTATACACAGCTGCAATTAATTATACCTAGGTAAGGTCTGACGTATGGTATGACGTAACATTAGTAACGGAGTAATCACGATAAACAGAAAGGCGCACAGCAATCAGTCGCCACAGCAAATGTTAGTAATTTATATTAATTGAAGACCGGTCGAACTGTAATGTCGGCTCATTGAAGCAGACGTATTACAAACGGTTTGTAAACAGAGCGCTGTTTTGGTTATTAATTTATGACAGAGATATTTTAATAAGCTGCAGTGAAATTAAACTTCTACTATCATTTCGCTATTAAGGCTTGTCCGTCGTAAAAAGCGCGGTCACTGTCGGACTGCATAGAAAAGAAGGAGAAGCGCGATGACACAACGCTTGCAAAATATGAAGTAATTATCGATTTACAAAAAATCTGTTGATTAAACTAAAAAAGTAATGACAAGAAATCATTCCTTATTAGTTTGTAAAGAACTGTATAAAATGAACACTTAATGAAAACTGTAGGAGTAATAATTATGGTAACAACTCGAAAAAATAGACCGAAATAAACCTAGATTTATGTTTTTTTTTCCTTAGTTCTACAAACTAAAATAGAATTCAGGATACATGAAATCACTTCTTATGTATTGTAGATTACTGTGTATTTTTTCCTATCAGAAAGATGCTATAGTTACTGTAAAAGATGGTTACAAAGTTACTTAGTTTCGCCGTATTTTAGGAAGGAGCAGCCCTATATGGGAACATTTTTTAACGAAATAACGGATAAGAAGTGTCATTTTATTGCAGCTAATTAAAACTCCGAGTATAGAAAATGAATGAATATACCTACTGTCGTATTTTAATTTCCGAATCATTTTAAACTTTAAAATGTAATGTAAACAATCAATCTGCCTAGCCTTTTCCCAACTACGTTGCGGTCGGCTTCCAGTCTAACCGGATGCAGCTGAATACCAGTATTTTACATGGAGCGACTGCCTATCTGACCTCCACAACCCAGTAACATAGGTAATATGATACCCCTTGGTAAGACTGGTTGTCAGACTTTCGGGCTTCTGACGACCCGTAACGACTGTCAAAGATCCACGAATAACAGATGGATGGACCGACATGGATCGACCCGTGCGGCTGTTATTACTTAGCCACGAGCTCCTCCTCCTCCTTAAAATGTAATGTAATGTAAACGTAATGTAAACATAATATGAATAATAACCTGTCGTATGTAACGGAAACTAAGAACATTTTTTAAGGAGCGATTTTTTAATCGTCAAATCAAACTTTTATCTAAGGAATAAATAAGGAATAAATAAGGCGGTTTGATATTATTCTTACACAAAAGCTGTCAAACCGCAATTTTGATTCCACATAAAAGATTGAAAAATTCCAACTTTCAGTTGGCTTATATCAACTTTTTGATTCTCGTCCAAATACATGGATTTCGTTGATTGATGATACTGATGCAATGTTACTGTTGGCGACCATTTTGGAGTTTTCCTCAATAAACAAACGTGATTTTGTTTATTTTGACGAAAAATCTGAACAATGTACGTTTAAAAAATACAATGAACAATTAACAAAAGATGGGCCAAAAAGAAGATAAGTACCTACCTACTTTTCTCAAACACGTGACACAGTTATTTATTATGCCGCACATGAGTTTAAAAGCCTATTTAAAAGTTCTATTGTTTGGTAAAACATTACTTACTTTGAGAGAACAGCTTATAGCTAACTTAGTCTTAAAGCAGTTTTATGGGAAACCATTGTATTAATTGTCTTTGACTTCAAGAAAACATTAAGTTCCTCATATTCACATGACTGTACGACGTTTCAATTATTATAAATCAAAACAATACTTTATTCAAGCTGCATGCAAACATTTTGTGAACGGGCAGATTCATAAGATTATCACACGAGAAACATAAATGGACCTAGAATTGAGCCCTGGGAAACGCCAGCTTTTGCTAAATGGTCTTGATGATGCCATTGATAGCAAATATCTGAGAATTAATCTGATTAAGGATCTAGGAAGCTATACGTACTTACTTATTGTCTGTCGCGAACAAACAACGTACTTACTGCTAAACATTTTTATATATTTAAATTTTGAACAGTGGGAGTATTCGTACTCCAATTTTCCTCAAATTCTATCCGATTAGTACCGATGTTCTAATTAAATAATGAACCGAATCTAATCTAAATTGTCATAAGATATTACCTGATAGCTAATACGCCGGAAAGATAAAAATTGAAGGTATTTACATAATCTTACTACGTGATTCAAAGTTTACAAATAAGCACTCATTATTATTGCTACCGACATTTTTTAATTAGCTGTTACCTACTAATAGGAGTAGGTAATCTTGGATATTACCTATAAAGTGGTATTAAAATTTATTTCTAAAATATGCGTGGCCCTGCAAATCAATTTTCTCAGTACATATCATGAAACTATTGGTGAAGTGAAGCTGTTGGTGTACCTTTTTAAATAAAATAAAATAAATAATAAATAATAAACTATATACCACATAAAATGTTGAATATCGTCACAATTCTTCAATTTCGAAAAAATGTTGACACATGATATACCTATTATATTATAATATTGACCTTATTACTGAGAATGTACCATCATCGGCTATTAGGCTTTTAGAAATCTCAAGCATAACTCAACCTATCGCAATTCACTGCTAGTCACATCACCGGGTACTCCATCTTCATCGAGCATGCTTATGCTTTGCTGTTTTACGAAGGCTGAAAGCATCGTTCACCAGAGACTAATTGACTGTAAAAACAGCATTGTGACCTCTGTGTTTCGCACCATTTCGCACCATTTACATGACCAGTAATTATTTTATTTTAGTATAATATGATATATGACTGTTTGAATTTAAACCTTCCTGACATTTATAAGAGAATTTTATGATTTAATTTAATTTAGCTGAGCAGAATGTATAATAATTAATTAATTTTCTAAGACTATGGGTGTATGTGCTAATTGTGCTTGCCTGAAATAAATGAATTTTATTTATTTTATTTATTTATTTATGCTGTCTTCTTCAGGTCATCCACTTTTAATCCCACACTACGTTTGAAGAATTACGAGTTAATTATTCCTAAGGCACCTGGCTCGAAGGTTGTGGCATAACTTGGAAGACCTTAGTATATCCATTAGCGGCCTTTCCTTTGATCTTCTACCTGCACCTGCACGAAATGGGCGGCCATTCTAGGATTTATGCCAATAAAATTAGAAAGTTGAAGTATACATGGATACTGATCACATCAACCCAATGTTAATAGGGCTAAGAGTTAAAGGATCTTATCAATGAACTGTCCTAGTTATTCGCAAGAGGGTATTTTTAACCGACTTCGAAAAAGGAGGAGGTTCTCAATTCGGTTGTTTTTTTTTTTTTTTTTTTTTTTTTTTTTGTATGTTTTTTACCTCAGTACTCCGTCATTTATGAACCGATTCGGAAAATTCTTTTTTTATTTGAAAGGATATACTTCCAGATTGGTCCCATTTTGATCAAAATCCAGTTCTGATGATGGGATCCATGAGGAATCGAGGGAACTCCTCAAATATTATAGGCATACATATACGTATTTTGGTATTTTCATCAACAAATCAGGCGTTTGCATTCAGAAAGTATCATCTGGTGAAGTGGAACTGATGAAGAAGACCACAGAAAGCCACGGGAACTCCTCAACGATGATAAGTATTTCACGGGTGGCGATAAGATATCTCGATTAATAGTTAAGCGACTATGACGAAGCTTTAAATAAATGGTTCTGATGAAAATGGTACCATCGAAGCGATCTGATGAAGAAGCCGGAAGGTAGGCATCGGAACTCAGTAATAAAACAATGTATCCTTGCCGTGTTTGGGCTTATTGGAATCGTCATGATGTGCACTCTGGCTATAAGTGATTCAAATTGGTACTTGAGTTGTCAACTAAAACTACGCCTACCAAACTTCTGACACGACTTAGCGCGACGTATTTGCTTTTTGCAACGTTTTTATTTGAAATGGTATACTCCTGAGATGGTCGCATAAAAATATCTTCAAGTTCTGATGAGTGGCTTTTGAGTTAGCTTCAAAATTTAATACGTATTTTTCCCATTTAGTCTATGTGGATGATCTCTAATTTATTTTGCAGAGTGGTGTTCAGATTTGTGTGGGGTAGGCACCACTAAAAAGTGAAAAATAAAAAAAAATTACAAAAAAAAACAACCGACTTCCAAAAAAACACTACAAAGTGAAAAATAACTTTAATTTCGGAAGTCGGTGGCAAAAAAAAACGAAAGTAAATAAAAAACCAAAGACACCCACTTCCGAAATTATAGTTATTTTTCACTTTGTAGTGTTTTTTGATTTCAACAATACAGTGCATTTAGTTTTAATCATTGCAATAGTAATACTAATTAATGTCAAAGAAACATGATTAAAAATGTATTCAATTCTGGATAAATATATAATATTAGTGTTAAACTAAGACTAAACCTTGAAAATCTAACAAAAGTGGGTGTCCATGAGGCATGGTGCCAAGAACACTGGGTGCATTTCCACGTTGAATAGCAATAGCTACTCTCTGTGCGAGAAATGAGCCAGCCCTCCTATCACCAGCGGCGTCGACTAAACGAGGAAACAATTGCTGGAAAAATTTCTTTGTACTGGGACCCCATGGACCAAAAGTTTCGAAGCTAAGCGGTACAAATATTCTGGATAGTTCGTATATCCAAGGCCAGTGCTTTCATTTGACATTTACAGCCTGATATGGCGGTAGATAGCTTCGGTAAATACATTAATATTAATACACTAGCTAAGCCAAACATAAAACTTACATTATCGATCGTGACGACAACATTTCCTAACTTTTATTTCATTTTTGCAACGCAAGTATATATCAATTAATATACAATATATCAACGATCTCCGACCTCATTGGATAATAATGAATGCCATAATACTAGGTGAAATAAAAGAATAAGCTTACCTTACGGGTCGCACTTACCAATGTCTACCAACATGTCTACGGAATATTATAGCCTGCAGCACATACAATAAGAGTGAAATTTCTATAGCTTCGCTGTATATATGTATAAAGCAGTAAAGAGTGTAGTGCTCGGATAGACGAACACAGAATTTGTGTGTCTCACAGTGGCAACTTATGAACTGCTGAAATCTAACGGGTCCCCGAAACGATCAATTGCAATTGCCATTTTTTACGTCATTGATGCACATTGATGCGCAAATTGATCGTCTACCAAGTGCAGTTGAAGTGATTGACAATATTACTACAATAGAAATTGATGGCAGTTGATCATTACTGATTGATCGCTTCTGTGGCCTCTAAGATGTTTTTAATGAATCATCGCTTCTTTTTAAGTAATCTCAAATGCTGTGTCAATCAATACTATAAGAGCTGTCTGTTGACAAATGAGATAAAGTTTTCTCTTCAGGCGCTATCGCTATGAGGATTAGAGTGATAGGGGAAAGTAGTGCTGAATCTGATAAGGCGAAACATTATTTTGCATATCTGTTGTCATGTTCCCGTCCATTTTACGTGACTCACTGTAAACACAGTTTGGATAACACCTGCTTGGGATTGTAAAGTAATCGTAGTGCTTGCTTTGCCATCTCCTGGGATGTTACTGACATTCTCTTACGCTTGTACATCAGTGTAAATGTTATTGTTAAGGTAGGGATTCTTCTGCTTGGCGGAAATAAGATAAGCTGTTGCTACGCTCTTCTTCATTTAAGTGACTCTGCATCTGCTCACATACTAGGAAGCCAGTCTATCGTCTTTTTTTATCATACCCATAGAAATAGTTCAAAGCATCCAATAATAAAATCAATTTCTTTTGGTTTATGATTATTTATTATCTGTATAATTAGCCAGTGTCCCATTTCAAACACATTAAGAAATAGTGGCTATTTGTATTTATATTTCTACCACTAGTCCTCTCTTATCAGTATTTTATTGATTCGTTTCTTTTGCTCTCCGTTAGGTATGGTCCTTATTATCTTCTTCATGGTTCTTAACCTTCTTCAAGTTGGTGTCATTGTACCTTATCAAAAGTAAGACCAGTCTTCAGCGAAGTCTCAACTATTTATTTATCTGCCTACACATGTGTGCTTAGCTGGAACACACGGAGTACATTGATGACACAATGTGCGCTCTCACTTGACCGGGCCGCGGCCGCGCCAGTTCAGTACCGTGCCAACTCTCGCGGAGTTTCCATGTCAATCGCCAAAACACTGGCCGTTAGCGATACAAAACTTTTTGAACTTCGAACTCGATCGGATTAAAAATAACAAATTGAGCGGGAAAAGTGACAAGTGAAATTAAAAATAGAAATATTTTCTGGAGCTTTTAATAATCGCGTGTGGGCATCGAAATCTATTGTGTTGTAGATAAGAAGTGATAAATAAATCGATTGGCACATGTTGTAAGGTGTATTGCAGGTTATATTTCGTGTTGTGATGCACCGTGGGGTGTCGAATGTTTTGGAGTAAGCAAGTTTCGGTTTGAGCAAGGTGAGTCCTGCACTTTTTTTGCGGTCATTGACTTAATTTTTTCAAACATCTCCCGATGTGCGAGTCGTCAAGTGAACCGATGATAATTTTGACTATCGCGAAATGCGATTGTGATTTTGTAAGGTGCCGAAAAGTATTTTACATATATGGCGTCATACATTGATATTAACTTGATTGTTGATAATATTATTATATCTTTATAAGGGATGAGTTTTGTTCACAGTTCAAGACTAATATTATAAGGATTAATCAAGCTTATTTCTCAAATACACTTAAATTGATCCGTCGGGTCGGTATCTGTAAAAAAATTTTTTTTTGCTGATCCGCCTGGCTCAAGTTACCTTCAATAAGCGTTTTCATCAGTCAAGTCTATTCAATAAGCGTTTAAATCAGCCAAGCAGGTCTAAGGAACCACACGTTACTGCAGTTTTTATTACATGGTTTTCATATGCTAAAACCTCAGCATTAGTTTAATGTTTTTCTTCATCTGCTAACGATCTTTCCTAATGAGGGTCACTGTTTACGGAAATAATACTCTCGTCGAAAACAAGGCTTACATTCCTATGCCTCATACATTTCATTGGCAGGCTTTGTGATTGACGTACACTATAACCAGTTCGCCAGTTCAGTTATGGTATACGGTGGTATATTATGGTAGGTATATTTCAGCCGAAGTCTTCACCTCTAGATCTCACATTTGGGAAAATGATTTTTCTTCTGCAGGTGTGACGTATGGCAATGCGGATATTCCAGCCTTCCTAATATTAATGACTGTGCAGATATTGTTATACCTTTTGACCTTAATATGTCTTAAATTCATTAGAACCGAACGTTTGGGTTTTTCACCTCAAGCAAGTGATAAGCATGTAGGTTAAATCCAAAGTACTGGAATATTTTCAATAGCTAGTCTGACTCATGCCTTATTTCCAATAATTACTGTGATTTTGGTACGCAGTGTACCGCTGTAAATATGCCTATTGTTAAACTTTGAGATAATATTCAATGTTTTAGTTTTAGACTCTTCAAGAAAGAGAAATCATAAATAATATACCATGCATAAAAGACGTTGACGAATTTTAAGCCGTATACATAATTTTATGCAATCCAATGGCAGTTGCTGCTTCAGAACAGACAACGATACAATAACAAAGCAAGTCAAAGCGAAGCGATTAACACCATCGTCGACAGCATAAATTCACTTAGCACAGGTGAAACAAAGGTCGAACGCGATCCTATCAATAATAAACAAATAATAGTAGATCGTACGAAAACACCAGATAGAGAAAATTCAACAATACCTATTGAAGAACCATAGCTAGGCCATATAGGAAAAAACCATTGGACACAAGACTATAAACTGTTTTCAATCACATCCATTGAGCCAGTAATATTACTGGCTCAATGGATGTGAGGAAAATAGTTATACAAACCCATGTGGGTTTGTGAATCACCATGTTTGTTCGATAGTGTCAATATTTTAATTAATGATGTCATTTATGTTCATTCTACCGATTCTACGTGCTTCTACGGTGTCATTGTTACTAAGCCTGAGGGTATAGACAAAGTAACATTCGACTAGCGATGACGCTAGTAGAAAAGCCATAAAAGCCAAAAAATTTATAGGGTTGACATAAGCTATCGAAATGTCACGTGATCATGTCAATGTCACTTTGAAGGGGTAGGGTTTAGAAACGTGCCGACTCTCTAGAAATAATTTAAGGTTATTTGGGGGTTCTAGAGCTAGAGGGTCTTTTGAACCCTCCACAACATTTTTTTTGCCGGAGACGCTAATCTTTTAAAATAAAAAACAGTATTTTCGTCAAAACCCAAAATAAAATTTGTTGCTATGACCCTAATATGTAATAGTAAAATACGTCAAATTAACTCAAAAGTAACAAAAAAATCTCAAATTACAAGTAAAGTATAGTGTAAACTGTAAATAGATTAAATTAGGTTAAAAAACTGTGGCAGAACCGAGTTAGCCTACCCCGACACGCGACACGACTCCACGTGGTACTTTTTGGCCTAGGTACCCCAAAAGTATTTTTTTAGAGCCGGTGGCGAGGATAGGAGACAGCCCCCGCCCGCTATAACAATGCACAGCCTGTGCTAGGGCGAAGAGGCTGCACTACCCGAATCGCAAATTCACAAAAGATGTGCAAAAAAATCATTAAAAAAAAACAATGAAGTACACTACGGCCGAAATATCTTGGCGAGTCCGAACTTCGCATAGAAGACAGAATCATTTTTTAGGAAACAAATAGTTACCCTCGTATCGAGGCGGCACGTTTCTAAAATTTAACCCCTAAGCTTATTAAATTAAGGTTCATCATCATCTTTGGCAGCCTTGTTCCATCCAATGCTGAGTTTAGGCTTCCTCCCTTTTACGCATGCTTCCATGGTCTGGTCTGTTGTTTCTAAGGTTACTGCTGTAAGGTTGCTGCTGTGTGCTGGTGGTTGGTGTGCTGTAAGACTAGCTTCTACCCGCGATCTCGTCCGCGTGAATTTTCTTGTCCCGCGACCAATCCCGTCGCATCGCTTCACCCACCCGCGCTATTACTTCGTTTTCGCTTAACGTTCTTTCTGACTTTTTTCTTATTGTTCGGCTCCTATGGGTTCTAGCGTGATGTTAAATAGCCTATAGCCTTCCTCAAGAATTGTGCTAACAAATGCAAAAATATTTCTCAAATCCGTCTGATAGTTCCAGAGATTAGCGCGTTCAAACAAACAATCAAAAAAACAAAGATTATCTTAAAATTATATTTAAACTTGTAGAATCCTACACGAAAACTGGCAGGATATGAAAGTCAGAATGTGAAGACGACATTTTTGGTACATTAGTCAGAAAGCAGTGTAAAAATAATGATTGGGTGAGACCGGAGGTTGACTAAATATACTTTGTAGAAGGTTTAACGGACGACTAGTGTGACCAAAAATATTCCAACACAAACTCTAACAAAATCTCAACCATTCATCATTCTCCTGCCCTTATCCCAATTTATTTGATAGCCTAGTAGCCTCCTTTTCTAGACATGTTAATATCATCTTTCACAGAATCCATACGACCATCCATCGTTTCTTTGGTCTTCCTCTACTCTTCCATCGACATTCATACTAAAAACTCTCCTAACAAAATCTCAACATTTATTCAAATAGGTAAATTAACAAACAACATTAGTCCGATGTTCTGAAACACTAATATTAGTTTTAAAACACTGACCTATGACCAAAGTTTGCTAAATTCGGCCAACATGACTGAGCAATGCCGAGATGCATCGGTGATGAATTGGTTGCCGAAAATGTGTTACGCAAATATGTAGCAGATCACAACGCAAGATGGTCTATTGCAATCAATAAAATATCTCAATCCTTTGGTAATCTTAGCCAACACTAAAATTGTACCAATATTCTCCTCTCGTTATTTGCATAACGAATGCTATGGTTTTCTGTAAGTAATCTAATAAATTAAAGTAATCTCAAAATTGAATGGTGAATTCTAATCCACCATTCAATTTTGATTGACTGTGATGAGCGAGTAACTGACCGTTATACAAATAGATTGGAAGCTTTCTATATAAATTGCTAATGTGTGTAATCGATGTTACTACTACTACTACTTTCTCCTTTAATGTGATCTGTTTGAATTGAATGTGATACTTACAATTATGGAAATTGATATTAACTTGGTGTCAAAGTATTCTTCTCAATCTCCGAATTTGTAATTGATTTCGTATCGTCGTGAATGATTCTTATACCTACTCTCGTTTAAATTCAATCTACCTGTTTTTGTTTTAATTCAATCTATTTCTATCATTACCTACTTTTCACTCAGACTGTGTCTGTCGTGGTGACTGCTGCCTTTTATTCCAAGATGAGTCCTTCAAAATGGTAGACGGATCTATCTGAGGCTATTTCAGCACAATCATCTAGGTAAATATGAATTCAATAACATAAAGCATATCAATAGAAAAGTTGTTAATAATACAGCTCGATTCGTTTGAAACATAATGCGGTATTATGTAGGACGTCTCCACAATACCTTCGATCAGAAATTCAATATCATAGCCAATAAACATCAACTCCTAATTTATAAACATTTTCATGTTGACCATAACACGCTTCTCTATGGAGGAAATTGTAAAAGCATGTATGACATTTAAAGGCAAAAAGCTATCAAATGCTTAAGTGCCAATGAAAATGCAAACTATTGCATATAAAATGGAACTGCAGTGTTCACTTGGTCCTATGGCAACTGAGGTTTGTAATTGCGTTCGCTGTATGAACTCCGTGACCTCGTGAGATTTGTAACGGTTCAGATTCATTGCGATGCGGATTGATTATAGAATGTACTGCATCATTTGTTTTTGATCTCGTTTGATTAGTAATAAGATCAAAGGAAAATTAATACACATTTCATATTTCTACGAATTGTTTGAAAGTTCTTTTTAGATTATGTTATTAGGGATAATTGTTGACTTTAGATTTAATATCAATAATCAAAATTGCTTTAAAATTATTTCTGACCACAACAACTGAACTCTTGGGGGCTTGTGGCTAAATTAATATGTAGTACAAATTAAAGATTTAGGTACACAACAGCACAATCAGATACACGGTGTCCCGTAAATAATGGATCAAACGTAACGGGTAGGTAGCTTACCTAATTTCCAACAACTAATTTGAATATTTAAAAAAAAACCGTTACAGTAACCAGGATATTAATTTTTTTTCGAATTTTACGATTTTGTCTTCCAGAATTAAGCTTTTTTAATGCTGTCGCTGCAAATGATGACATTTTTAGGTATGATTTTTATTTAACATTTCTGAATAGCTTACTAATGTTATAAGATACCATTTTTTTGAATACCGTTTTATTTGCCTTAGAAAAAAAATCTTGAGTTGAAAAGTTTTTTCTTTACGATGTTAGGACCAAAATTGAAAAAATTCTCCTGTAAAAAAAATGTATGACACCGAAGACCACCATTATTTTAAAAACTTGTACATTTAATAAGGTTTGCAAATTGGTATAAAACTTACGTCTAGTCCTTATCGTTACAAAGATATTGCTATGAATGTGATGAAGAAGACAGAAAATAAATTAAATTGGTACTATTCCATTTTTCCTTTTCGTAATGGCTTATGCTTGAATGCTTGTAATCGAAGCAGGTAGTTAAGCGGATAGCATAATTCCGACCCGATGACGTCATCTGTCCGGAATTTGGGACCGCTACCTGTGGCGGAGTTGCACCTCAGTCAGTGTGAAAGGGATAGATAGCGCCGCTTTTTGGTAAATCGGTTAAATCGGTATGAAGTTGCGCAGGTTCTTTTGTTCTTTCCTGCGCCCTTCACTCGTACAGGCTTCATTGTTGCTTGATTTTATTAGTTTAGTTGTAACTAGTCTCTCTTCGAGTTGCTACGTCAGACAACTTTCGCTCCCGGTCAGTGGCTCGGTGTTTTCTTCTGTAAAATTTGACTTGTGCTGTGTTTTTGGACTTTGCTTTGCCTATCGATTTGGAACTCTTTGCGTATTGGACAAACGACTTGGCGATCCTACGGACTCCGAAAACATTCGTTTGTGTGTGCTTGTACGTGTGTGCAGTAGCGCTGAAACCTTATTCAGCCCAATGCCTCGTTATGAGTACACGCCACGGCAGTACGTCGAAATGCATTTTATCTACGGAGAAGCAAGAGGTAATGCCAGGGCGGCTGCAAGATTGTACCGTGAAAGATACCCGAACCTGGTTCGTTGTCCCGATTATCGCGTCTTTATTAGAGTGCATAGCGCGCTTCTTGAGGGAAGAATTCTTGGCACCGGAGTTGGTGGTACCCGTGAAGGACGACCGCGACAAGTTAATGACGAAGTCATTCTTCGAGAAATCGAGGAAGATCCGTCAGTCTCCGTTCGCGTCATAGCGCGACGCGTAGGAATTTCTAGATCGACGGTGCATCGAGTGCTACAACGGTGCCGATTGCACCCATATCACGTGCAACGTGTTCAAACGCTGACGTCGCGTGATTACCAGCCAAGAATAGAATTTTGCCAAAGGATGCTTAGAATGATTCGGGCGGACCCGCAGTTTTTTAACAAGATTTTATGGAGTGACGAGTCTTCATGCCGCCGAGATGGATATTTAAATTTGCATAATTTGCACAGTTGGCAGCTGATAAACCCACATTTGATGCGAGAGGACAGGAGCCAACATCAATTTAAAATAAATTTATGGGCGGGAATAATCAATGGGCAAATAATAGGGCCCTTTGAACTACCAGCTACTCTAAACGCCGAATATTATCTCCATTTTTTAAGGAATGAGTTGCCAAGGTTATTAGAAAACGTTCCAGAAGACGTACGGCAAGCAATGTGGTTGCAAAATGATGGGTGCCCCGCTCACTATGCGACGGCAGTAAGGGCGCACCTTGATGAAAGTTATCCGGACAGATGGATCGGCCGATTAGGACCAATTTTGTGGCCTCCGCGATCTCCGGATTTAAATCCCCTAGATTTTTTTTACTGGGGATGTTTAAAAGACAGGGTCTACAAGAATCCAATAACGTCGGAAGAAGAATTACGACAGCGCATCCAATCTGCTGCATCAGAAATAAACCAAAGCCGTTTTGTCCGTCGGATAAGAGCTTCCTTTATTAGGAGATGCAGACTTTGCATTCTTGTAGAGGGAAGGCAATTCGAACATTTATTGTAAAAACCAAATAAAACGATTTATTTGAACTAACTGTTTTTTTTAGTACGGCCTCCTAATTCTTTTCATACGCCTCAATAATTCAATGAACATTGCCTCTGAAATGCTACAGTTACACATTTTAAAGAAAAAGTTTAAATGTACACACTTTTTTATTTTTTTTATTAACGTTGATTTGGAGCACCTCTCAGATTCATAGCAATTATCTTTGTAACGACAAGGACTAGAATGTACAACTTCATACCAATTTACCAAAAATACAAAAGCGGCGCTATCTATCCCCTTCACGCTGACTGAGGTGCAACTCCGCCACAGGTAGCGGTCCCAAATTCCGGACAGATGACGTCATCGGGTCGGAATATGCTAGCCGCTTAACTACCTGCTTCGATTACAAGCATTCAAGCATAAGCCATTACGAAAATGAAAAAATGGAATAGTACCAATTTAATTTATTTTCTGTCTTCATCACATTCATAGCAATATCTTTGTAACGATAAAGACTAGACGTAAGTTTTATACCAATTTGCAAACCTTATTAAATGTACAAGTTTTTAAAATAATGGTGGTTTTCGGTGTCATACATTTTTTTTACAGGAGAATTTTTTCAATTTTGGTCCTAACATCGTAAAGAAAAAACTTTTCAACTCAAGATTTTTTTTCTAAGGCAAATAAAACGGTATTCAAAAAAATGGTATCTTATAACATTAGTAAGCTATTCAGAAATGTTAAATAAAAATCATACCTAAAAATGTCATCATTTGCAGCGACAGCATTAAAAAAGCTTAATTCTGGAAGACAAAATCGTAAAATTCGAAAAAAAATTAATATCCTGGTTACTGTAACGGTTTTTTTTTTAATATTCAAATTAGTTGTTGGAAATTAGGTAAGCTACCTACCCCTTACGTTTGATCCATTATTTACGGGACACCCTGTATATTACCTTAGTTATTAGATTATTTTTTACGTGGAGGACTTACAGCTAATAAAAACAAACAAAAAAGGAAACCAAAGCCATCAGAAAGCCAATTACAATTTCAATATATTGAGGAAGGATCTTCGCTACATCATATTATAAAGAGAACCTCTGTGAAAAATTTCAGCTTTCTAGGTCCAATGGTTTGGGCTGGGCGCTGATGAGTCAGTCAGTCAGGACTTTTCTTTTTATATATTAAGATACATTGAGTATATATATAGTGTATTGTTGTTGTTTAGCAATTTTCTCGTGCTGGGCATCAAACCTGCGAAATTATCTAGGACTGCCTGAAATCTGGAACATGGTATTTAGGTTAGACACGATGGATTTGGTCTTCATAATCTTTATTTTTCCTCCGGCTATCGCTGAAAACCAGCGCTGGGGCTCCGTCTCGCATGGGGTCGCGGCATTATGCTGAGCGATGGCCGTTTTGCGTAGATGTGACGCATATTTTCCCCCTACTTGTTTTCTATTTTATTTTATTTTGTTGTTCCTTGCGTCATGTTTACCGCAAATAAACGTATTTTTTTTCTTTCTTTCTTTAATCACACAAGTAATTTAACAAATGAATCATATCTTCAACATACCGTACGTACCTGACTCTCCTTAATACCTCAGTCTAAACCAGTCAAAAACCAGTATAGTATGTTAGTTATCGCTAATAAAATAAAGAAAGCCTTTGTATTGGATACTTAACAGTTGAGTTAGATATCTATTGACTACAGACCATATAAGCAAGGGCATTCCGTTCAATGTATATATGTTTGGTTAAGGTATAGGCTAAATACTCGTAGGTAATAATGTAGAGCATTGTACTCACTTCACTTATTGTGCTAATTGAACTTTCATATTCTTTTCGGTCAAAGTCAAAATGGAGTGCCTAAAGTAAAGTAAATATTTATTGACAACTAGCTGTTGCCCGCGGTTTCGCAAATATGTCCGCGTGGATGTCAATATTTTCTTATTTGAATCGGATTTTGTTCATAATTTCAAGTTTTTTGGAACGAAGTTCCTTATCGCGCGTTGTGAAAGGGGGCTAGACGGAAAAAAGTCTCACGAAAAGTTGTCACGACACTTTTTGCTATAGGTAGCTATTGTAAGCCGTGCGGCGTGCGCATGTTTCTCTGTCTGTCTCTCTCTCTCTCTCTCTCTCTTAAAGAAAGCAAGCCAGATATTTTCATTTCTATTTCGCATTGAACAGTGTGGTGTCGCGATGATGATGATGATGATGATGGTGATGATGATGATGATGATGATGATGATGATGATGATGATGATGATCATGATGATGATGATGGTGATGATGATGATGATGATGATGGTGATGATGATGATGATGATGATGATGATGATGATGATGATAAGTATAAAAATAAAATTTTGTTACAATTCCTTCACTAATTAATCGAAAGGAACTTCGTTCCATCCGGGTGTCCCTTGACACCTCTCAAGTTTTTTTTTTACGCGGAACCCTAATTCTTTTTTTAGGGTTCCGTACCTCAAAAGGAAGAAATGGAACCCAGGATCACTAGTGTGTCTGTCTGTCCGTCTGTCACAGCCAATTAGCTCCGAATCTAATGGACCGATTAAGTTGAAATTTGATAAACATATGGATTTCTGTGACCTGAACACGTACGGGTAAAGTAAATAAATGCATTTTGAACATGGGGGTCACTTTTAGGTGGTAAATAAGAAAATTAAAAAAAAAGTTTTGCAAACTGTACCATGTGACATATCAAATTAAATGGCTTACTATGAGGGACTCGAATATATTTTTTTTTACAATTAAAAAAAAATTGTTTTAAAGTTATTTAAGAAAATAGACGAAAATTTACCATTCCCCCCCCCCCCCCCCCTTATCAGAAAATAGTTCTTTACCTGTAGATTACAGGAAAACCTATAAGAAGTCTGTGGCCTCAAAATAACATGCTAAATCTCTCAATATTGTGAGTACAAACTTACATTTACAGTTGGAATGTATAGAAGAATATGTATTCCAAGTATTCCAACTAAATGTTAAGTTTGTTCTTGGAATAAATTCTACGGAACCCTTCATTGTGCGTGGTCCGACACGCACTTGGCCGGTTTTTTTAAATAAAAGTAGCCTAAGTTACTCCTTATAATATCAGCTACCTGCCAGTGAAAATCGGTCCAGCCGTTTCGGAGATTGTACGGAACAAACAGACAGTCACAAAAAAAAAAAATATTCATCGGTCGGAAAACCACGAATTGACAGTTTACACGCTTCGAGTCACTAAACTTTAGCCACCGCGTGTAATAAAGATACGAGATGTTTATCCACTGATTTATTATCTGATCGATCTGGCAATAAATAATGTCTAGAACAATAATTATGTTTTTTTAATGATCAATAAATGAAAAATGGCTAGCGATTAGCTAGATAATGCCGGTTTCTCTCGACAAAATTAATTCATGCGTAGGATTGACTTGAAGGCGTTTTATAGTTATATCTGTAGCAAGTACTATCATCTTAATCAATGTAATTCGAATACACCACGTCCCCAGTCTTGCATAAGTTTTTTATACGGTATAAACAAAATCAACACTAAACCTTCTAGTTTCGAAGCCTTAGCAGCGCCAAAACCGGCCGTTTTCGTGAACTTAGGAAATTTCAAAAGGTTCCATATCTCCAGACTTATGATTTCTTTCTCAATGGTGGCACTGGTTATTAATACCTACCTATTACTGTATATTATTACAGGTATTCAGTTTCGGCTGTACAACAAATTTATTTCGTTCGGACACTTATTTGACTTTTCCAGAAGCGCCAGAACTCGTCTACTGCACTAATTCTGTCAAATAATGTCAATAAAAAGTATCAATAAGTAGGTACATACCTATTCAAGTAATTTCAAAAGTTTCAATAACTTTTTTGTTTTTGTTTTCTGCATTAAGCCTAAACATGATGACAAAGTTTTACGATCGTCATAATAATAAAGTACAAAGTCGTAATTATAAAAACAGTATGATTCATTTAGTTATTCAGGTGCTAAACAATTTATATTGTAATTGTAACACCCCGAAGGTTAGGTAATCATAAGGTGATTGCGCTAAGGTAGGCCGCAAAATTATTTTCTTGCGTTTTTTTATTTCCGAAATCAGACGAATCCGGAGCAAATCTAACTTAGAGAGATGTATTGATGATTTTTATAGAAAAAAAAAGAAATAGAAATTATGTAAATCGATATTTCTTATTGTAGCGAATCATATTTTGATCAAGATTTGAGAAGACTTTACGCACGCTGACCTGCAAATTCCAAAAAACGCAAGAAAATTTGAAATTCGCGGGCTGCCACAGCGGATCAACATTAAACCCGAGGTTTTGGGTTTAAAGTTCAAACCTGTTTTGTTTTTAACCTTCAAAAATTAATCTTAATTTCTACAAGTAGGTAAATTCTTACCGACATAGGGCAAGGTAAATCTTATGTAGGTATTCGTGAATCGTGAAACCAGCACCCCAATTGTGTAGGTAGCACACAATCAAAATCCAAGGCATTTGAAGAAAATAATCTAACCATTGCTTCATAATAATTCTGTTAGTGGGTGCTGCACCCTAATTGCGACTGACACTATCAATCGGAATCTCATCATTTTTAATTTTTAATTAATCCAATTCCGACATAATGTATGTGTTCTTTTCCACCACACATACCTAAAGATTACCGTTAATTCACAATCACGAGTATGACAAATAATTTACACCCAAGTTGTTTCCCAGGGCGACACAATAATGGGAAATAAAAAAAACATCGCTTTCCCATACATTTGTAATGTCAATCATAAACAGGGAAGGGTAAATAAATGCCTGTAATTCTTCTCATAGTTGTCCTTATGTAATCGTCTTTGTAATAAAACTATATAAGTATGTAATGCAAATCTTGTTTACAAGCTTGAATTATTTAAAACAGAAAAGGATAATGAGGATCATTTACTCGGAAACTAAATAATGTCATCTCTGTTAATAGGACTTAACTTGACATAATGTTTTCAGGAAAATCAATCTTCCTGTTTGTATTGGTGGATGCGCAAAGTTGGTCCGAGAAATTCAAATTTTCTTGCGTTTTTTGCAATTTGCAGGTCAGTGTCAGGTTGTATCTTGCTCAAAATATTATGATTATGATTTCCGAAATCATGACATTTTAGAACAAATCTAACTTAGAGAGATGTACTGATGACTCTTATGGTTATAATTATGTAAAAACATAATTATTTGCTAGGGTCATACAACCCGATACTATTGCCTGCAAATTGCAAAAAAACGTAAGAACATTTGAATTTCGCAGGCTTCCTTTGCGCATTCACCTATTCTACTACATTAGAAAGAAAGAAAGAAAAAGAAAGAAAAACTATTTATTCCCGCGAAAAATGACGCACATATACATTCGTTTTTTACATAATCCTAAAAAATAAAAAACAATTGGGTAGCTAAATTTTAAACTTAAAAAGAAAAACAACAAATATTAACATTATCATCATTCTCCTGCTCATATCCTAATTTATTTGGTTTCGGCGCAACATTTATTTTTCTTCTCTCTCTCGCTCTCTTGTCTAGTAAATTCTACTACATTATCATTATAATCAGCTACGTTGTCGAGCAGACAATTTTTTTAAACTTATTATATTATAAGAAACAGTTGGTAGTGTGTCACGCAATTAGGGTGCTGAATGTGCATATCCTTGATCAGTTTTAGTCAATGATTTTTGTAAGTACCCAAACTATATCGATGACACAATACTGCCGTGTGATTTGCTGTGTTATTGACATCTATTGACAAAGTAGGTAATCTATTTTCTGTAAGCTATCTCGTTGATATTAATACAATCTTAGTGAAATGCCTAAATACGGATAAGAATGAGATAAAAAGCAAGCCTTTCCAAAATTCCAATAATTTAATTTATGCTCTTCTGCGCTTCCTTGGGTTATTACTCTTCTGTGGGTACTGGAAGGGTATTGTTTCGTTGACCATTTTGTTTTTTTGAAACAAAAGAAAACAATGTCCCAATAAAAACCATTAGTCATTGACACAAGCTTATCAAAATGTGTTCACACTTACATACGTTTTAGGTGAAGACATGTGTAAATTGTAATCATACCAATCTGCTAACCCGTCACGTACTCTTGAAGGATTCGTGACATCATCCTGTAGATGACTCAAGATTCGCGAATTTTGAACTGTCAACAAGGATTTAGCGATTAAGACTTGTTTCTCCATAATGTGCTGGTAATACAGTATGATTGTGTTGACGAACTGCTTCTAAAATTGTACGAGTATTTTATATTTTCAGGTTTATTTTTCATTACTTTAGTTAGAGCAATAAAAATATTTACAGCATTTTCATAAATCAAACAGGAAAAGAAATAAAGATTAAGATAAAGACAATAAACAGCGGCTAAAAATTAAGGAATTGTAAATAAAACTTAGTAAATACTTTAAGTGGAAAATTATTTCGGATCTTTTTTTCCCGTAACTATACATATAGGTACATACCTACAGACTATCTGTAGACGCGTTCTTTTATAAAGAAGAGGGTTATACATATACATATTTATATTCTATCAATGTAATTTCAGTAATAACAATTAAAACAAAAATCTAAAACTAAACACTCGTAAAACTACGCATATAAATCCACTGCAGCGGGCCGGTTGCCTATAAATTGAGGACATCCAGGAAATGCAGGCGAGTTCATACCGTGCTGGAGACCCTGAAAACATAGGCTAGCGACTAATTGACAATGGCTTCGTTAAACCTAGACAGGATACCTGTTGTTAGAAGGTCGTTGATCTTATACTGTGAATATTCGTGGAATGAAAATGAACAGTACCTAAAGTTCAGTTAGGTACTTATCTGATGTCAGTAAATTCCAATCAGAAGAGAACGCGATGCATATAAATAAGCATAATCAGTCTATACTTACCTAACATTCACACTGCTGGGACACAGGCCTCCTCTCTGTGAGAAGAAGCTGGCCATAATACATCACGCGGACTCAGTGCGGGTCGGTGGATGTCACATTGTCATAGAATTTTTGGTGGACTTTTAGGTTTTTACTATCAAGGAAGGATTAAATTATTATGCTACTTATTACAGCAGAATTAGCCCATAGAGGTTACAGCCAAAGGTTCGTGAAAAGAAATGCAGGCCCTGGCCACTTCTATTGTAATTTCCAAGAGTAATTTCTTTGAAGCTGTATAAGGTACGGTCCATATTTGGCAGATGATAGTTATGGGCTCATGACGGGCAGTTATGTGGCTTATATCCTTCTGCATTACGTGAGCTTCCGCTATGCAAAGTTCAATCATGATCCACTGCATTTTATAACGTGACATAATACCGTAACAATTTCTTATTATGTGCATGTTAAGAAACATTTCTTGTGCTGCCTACACACATTTGTATGGGAGTTTTCTGTTTATTACGCACCTTTTGGAACAAGTCGTCACGTAATGAAAAAGCGTGATGACCGGAAAAGTCTGTTACAAGGTCTCAAGTTGCAAGTGTCAAAAGTTTTTGTTTTTCTAATACAATAATACTCTGTATTAATACATAATATACCTACAGCGAAAGGAACTTCTTTCAAACAGGGTGTCCCACTAATACCTAAAATCAATCAATATTCATTATAGCATTAGCATCCAAGCCACGATTAAAGGCTCATCATTCTCTTGCCTTTATCCCAATTTATTTGTGACCGTGCAGTATGTCTTCGTCTTTCATACTTCTCTATTTAGCCCTAACATCTTTCACACAGTCCATCCATCGTTTCTTTGGTATTTCTCAACTTTTATAGCATTAATACTCAAAACATTTTCCTATCTCATGCAAACTACTACCATGATAGCTTTAGTAAAATTGCACCTTCTAATAAAATATTCTAGACCGCGTTAGATTAGGAACTTCTCTCAAGAACCGGTGTTATGAAAGGTTGATATAATCACGATTTTTCTATTAACCGCGTGTAGCCGTGCGATGAATTATTATACAATCATATTATTTGCGTCGAAGGTCTTGGAACTGAAGTATTTTCGATTGCGACTACAAAGATGGATTATCGCTAGGTTATTTTATTGGACACTACAATCACTGGATAAAAATATATGGAATCTCAGTCATATAATTATTGGTGAGACAGGAAGTCGACTCTAATTTTAGACACTGTGAAAAGGCTACGATGATTTTAATTATAACCTACCAATTTATATCCTAGGCCATTAAGGCCATAGTTATTGTTTTAAGGGAAATTCCTGATGGAAAGAAGACTATACTGATCCTAAAACTTTGAGAGTTAGTCCAAACATACTTTACCCAAAAGCTATCCGATTATAATAATTTACCACATGAGAGGCGACATGACTGAGCAAGGACCGCATGACTTTGTTTTCTAAAGGGTGCATACCACACCGTCATGTTGATCCATGTGTCACGATCTTATGCATACGAATAATGAGGTCATGCAGAGGTAAGAAAGCTTCAATATTTATTAGGGTACCTACCATTTTGATTTATGCACGATTTTAATCTTTAAAGCAGACATAGTATAAGTTCCATGCCAACCTCCTTCCGCCGCGCCGTCCTTCTTTACTGTATTCTTTTTCTTTATTTCTTTTTCTTTGATCTTGAATTTTGAATTTTTATTATGACCAAGAGCTATGTACACACAGCAGCAGGTTTAGTTACTACAAACTGTCAAATTTTCTCATTAAATTTTGAACTTAACCATCAACATCTTGAGGTTTAAAATTATTTGGATAAATTTGACAGTTTGGTATAACCTGATGTGCTGTGTCTGTACATCTCTTCAGCCTGGAATTACCCACTGCCGGGTAATAGGACTCCTTATTTTTTGTCATACTTCCCGGTTCTGTGCGCCCCTCATCCAGCTACTCTCAGTAGTTCCGAATCCGATCCATTTGAAACTACAGAGTGTTCCCTAATGTTAATTGAAAACCATAGTAGTTGAATATGTAGCCAGCATTTGATTCTGAAGCAGGCAATTGTTTTAATTGTTGTATCCAGTTGAACTGAAATACAGGGAATTATGTTTATGAACTTGTCATGTTCATGAATTCGTGCAAATTTCTATCATGAAGGAAAATTTTAATAGAACTAAAACGGGAACTAACCATGTAGCTTAATCTAAAATATTTTGGTATTACCGCCGTGTTATTGTAACTCCGCATATTGTGACCTAATTTGATCGGTTTTTAATTGTTTACCTGGGCTTACTCACATTTGATAAGAAATGACGAATGTGTGTTTTTGAGAAATGCTTAGACGCACTGCCTATGCATTTGGATGGCATTTATTAACCTGAAACGTGATTTTGACATCCAACTTTATTTTAATCACGTGAGAATTGGGCAATTGTATTTGAGTGTTTGAACTGAGGTTCCAGCCAAATTCCAGAGGCTGGAATCTCAATGCATTCTCAGACTAGTTGTCAGGAACCAGTGCCATTTCACTTACCTATGTCTGTAGTTAATTGTTCAAAATATGGTTACCGTAAACCGGGGTTACTTTAAAAGTACGGGATTACTTTGATAACAACTTTCGCCTTATGAAAAAATCTCTAGGTATAGATTTTTGGAGACATCAAAAGTTTTTGTTACCTTAAAAATACCCAGTAACCGGTGCACCATCAAAACCTTATTCACACACCGAATAAAATTAGTTTTTATAAGTCAAAAGTTGTTATCAAAGTAACCCCGGTTTACGGTACTAAGTTAATCAACACCCGCAAACACTAAACTCCCTCCTTCTTTACTCTATTCTTTTTCGGTGTTTCTTTTTCTTTGATCTTGCATTTTGGATTTTTATTATGACCAATAGGTAGCAGTAGGTTTAGTTACCAACTACGAACTGTCAAATTTTCTCATTCGATTTCGAACATAACCAGCAACATTTTAAGTCTGTACCGAATTGTAAAAAATATGGTTAACTAGCTTTTGCCCGCGGCTTCGCCCGCGTTTATTATACAAATAAACCTACCTCTTGAATCACTATATCTATTAAAAAACCGCATCAAAATCCGTTGCGTAATTTTAAAGATCTAAGCATACCCAGACAGCGGGAAGCGACTTTGTTTTATTTATATTACTATGTAGTGATAAGTTAATCAACACCCGGGAACACCAAACCTTACTCATAAAATGTCGCAATTGAACATGAAATTAGTTATTTATGCAACTGACGTATAATAAGGGGTATTAAAACACGAATAGTATCACATGAGTGTTTTAATACCTAATTATGTACAGTTGCATACAAGACTTTATCTACATCCATGTTATGAATCCTCTATAAAAGGTTCTGAAACAGTTTTTTGCAATACTAATACTCGTATCGAACATGGCGGCCGGCGTCATAGTATACGACGTGAATTCGAATAAGTTCTTTTTTTAAATTACGGCGCTGTTGTAGTTAAACGCGCGCGCATTACAATGTTCTTTTTTTGAAAACTAGTTGCATTATGAAATTCAGTACAACATTAAAACACGCGTTTGGATGCTATTATGGTTACCATGGTTACTATGACACTGGCTGTTTTAATGTTGGCAATAAGCTAACTGTTTCAGAAACTTTTATAGAGGATTTGTATCATGGGTGTAGATAAAATAAATTGCGTTACACTGTAAGTAAACTGTAATGCAACCACAACTGCATGAACCTAATGTAGTGACATGACGTAATTACGTGAACTTTCAACGTCATTCTGTCACATATTTAGGTGACTGCTTGGCGGATGTGCGATGTAGGTCGCGGGTGCGGCTTAGGTGCGCCACCGTGAACTGCCGACTCTTCCTATAGTTCCTATTGTTGCTGTGTCCTGACCTGTCGAACATAATAGTAAGCTTTTGTTGGTGGAGAACCTATTATGTAGTTTTTTGTGTGGCTGTGATGAAGATTCACACAGTCATAATTATACTTATCAACAAGTGCTTTTATGGCCCTTAAATACAATCAGCATTGCATGGATTGCAGTTAACTTCCTGATTGTTTCTGTCTAGGTTGCTATGTATATGATTATTATTTTTCATAAGCCGTTAAGCTGTGGCAGCCCGCCAAATAATAATTCAAATTTTCTTGCGTATTTTGCAATTTAGAGGTCAGTATAAGGTCTTGATCAAAATATGATTCGGAAATCGGACCAATCCGGAGAAAATCTAACTTAGAGAGATGCATGTATTGATGATTGTTATGGTTAAAATTATGTAAATACATATTACTTATTGTCGCGAATCATATTTTGATCAAGTAACAACCTGACCTGCAAATTGCAAAAAACGCAAGAAAATTTGAATTTCGCGGGCTATCTTAGCGGTTGTTAAAAGATTAAATATTTTCAACACCTTGTTGTGTTTTGCTGTAGGTATGTAAAGTAAGGGAAATTATTTGTTATGTAAATTGACTACCTCCGTCTATTTAAATCACAATTTTTAATTGTCATTCTTTGACAGTTGTATCATCATCTGCCTAGCCTTTTCCCAACTACGTCGTTGTCGGCTTCCAGTAGTTCCAGTCTAACCGGATGCAGCTGAATACGAGTATTTTTGCTATCTGACCTCCACAACTCGGTAACCGGGCAATATGATACCCCTTGGTAAGACTGGTTGTACGACTTTCGGGCTTCTGACGACCGGCTTAACGTGCTTTCCGAGGCACGGAGAAGTCTCGGTATGTAAAGATGGTCACCCATCCATGGACCAACCCCGGCAAGCGTAGCTTAACCTGATGGATCGACCCGTGTAGCTGTTATTACTTAACCACGAGCTCAATAATAATAACTTTCAAGTCTCAATAAACTTCTCGCCGTAACAAATGCTACCGTGTCAAATGGATGTCATATCGCCTTTATAGCACCCACGGGGACCGATGACATAAAAATGGAGGCACGAGGCGCGGCTGCTTTATAACTGTACTTATTACCTTCCGAGTTATTGTATACACATCCTACCTACGTGTGTGTATGTATGCCAGTAAAATAACGGGAACTGTTCTTTCCATATTGTTAGCCCGCGAAATTCAAATTTTCTTGCGTTTTTTGCAATTTAGAGGTCATATTTGCCCAGTTTTGATCTGATTTATTTCGAAACACGGCAAAACTTATAGATATGTATTGATGATTATTATGGATATAATAATTATGTAAATACATACTTATTTGCTAATGCCGCGAATCATATTTTAATCAAGATACAACCTGACACTGACCAGCAATCTGCAAATTGCAAAAAACGCAAGAAAATTTGAATTGCGCGGGATACCACGACGGATCTAACTTAATGCAGGACTTTTCAATTTAGGCAGTGGTTTAGTGTGGTGTCTTTCTGTTCTCGCTTCTTTCTAGCTTCTGCTACTGTTAGGTTATCCTCTAAGTATATCCTCTGTTTCAGTGATTGGTGTATGAGGTTAATTTCAGCGATTTCAGGTTTGGTCCGAGTACAATGGCCCTTTTAGAGCAAAACAACCATTAGGATCCCTGTATATAAAAGTAGGTAGGTACCCTGTGATGGGTTTCAACTCTACAAGACACGATATTGACGTGGTTTCCACGTGGTAAGATATAATCGGGGATCATACAGAATTGGTGTCCTGAAAGATACTATAAAATTCCCATGCCGCTCTCCATTGCCACAATGTAACACCGACGTGAAAGTTTTGTGAAAACAAAAACCTTTTATAGTGCATTTAAACATCAGATAAGCGTTTGTAATAACATGAAAGGCACCTCGGAAAAGGAACTGAAATGTGAAAGTGAACCTCATGAGCTTGAGACCTGAGAAAGTGCGGAGTAGGTCGTAAATATTACTTGAAATAATACAGAGGAAGAACCTGAAGCTATTGTGATGCCACTTGCGTGTCCCGACGACTTCGTGCTGCGCTGATTTTATAAAAACAACGTTTAAAAAAAAAATTACCTATTACCTGTTGATATCACCTACCTATTATATTAATTAATTAACGAAAAAAATAAAAAAACTTTCTGACGTACGCGGAAGCAGGTTAAGCATCAGGTTAAGCTACGCTTGCCGGGGTTGGTCAGTGGATGAGTGACCATCTTTACGTGCCTCGGAAAGCACGTGGTCCGGCTGTCATTCGTGGATCTTTGACAGTCGTTACGGGTCGTCAGAAGCCCGAAAGTCTGACATCAAGTCTTACCATGGGGTATCGCATTACCCAGTTACTAGGTTGTGGAGGTCAGATAGGCAGTCGCTCCATGTAAAATACTGGTATTCAGCTGCATCCGGTTAGACTGGAAGCTGACCACAACATAGTTGGGAAAAGGCTAGGCAGATTGATTGGACGCGGACGCGCAAGTGTTAAATTGTTAAAAGTTAAGTTCAAAATCGAATGAAAAAAATTTACAGTTTGTGGTAAGTAATGGTAACTTGGTCTGCTGCTTTGCACCTCAAAATTATTATTTTGTGAATTTTTGTTTTTTCAGCCAAGGTTCTAATTTCCATCCAAACATCTAGCTGGATACATTCCTTTTTCACTGATTGAAAGGGTGCATTTCCAAATTTCTGCTGTGGTCATTTCAATTATTCATATAATGATGAGCAAACTTGTTCAATGTATGTACATACCATAGACTTATAAAAAAAGATGGACTCCGCGCCACGCATATCGAAAGTGAAGCACCCTACCGATCTATGTGTGCGTGATTTGAGTACCTGCAAAGACGCCGTCCCCCGTGTCACGTAATGGCGGCCGGTCGGCATACTATGATGTAAATGTGTGCGCGAAGCGTGTTTGTACAAACGGACCCGGCATACTTAGTGTGCTTCACTTTCGATAAGCGCAGCGCGGAGTCCATCTTTTTTTATAAGTCTATGGTACATACATAACTTTTTATGCCGTAGCTGGTTTGGGCTTGGCTGTGTACCTACCTCAGTACATCGACTTATACTTAACCTTATAAGGGGAGTTACCAAAAACCATAAATTATACAGACACTTAGTCATCCGTCCGATGTCACTGACATTTGCTTTTTTCGGCAATAACTCACCTTTCCAGACAAGTCGGCTGAGTGAAAATGTAAGAACGATTTTTACTCCAATCAAAATTGGAATTTTAAGCACCCTAAAAGCATGTTGTTTCAAAGGCTTTAATCACAGCGCCGGCAGCGTCTAGAGACGGAAGAATAAAAAAACTTTTTTACAAAAAATACAACCGACTTAACCGAATACAACTAAGTACTTACTAAAATAACTTTAATTTTGGAAGTCGGTGTCTTTGATTTTGTATTTTCGTTTGTTGCCACCGACTTTCGAAATTATAGTTATTTTTCACATAGTTTTTTTTTTTGGAAGACGGTTTTATTTTTTGTAAAAAAGTTTTAATTTTTCACTTTTTAGTGCCTTTACTTGCAAAAGAAATACGTATTATTGAAGCTAACTCAAAAAGTACCCAAAAAAACTTAACGTATTTTACATGGGACCAACTTCGTGGTATACCCTACCGAATAAAAGAAGAATCTTTCAAATCGGACTATTCTGTAAAAAGTTATGCGTGCGCCGTGGTCATACAAAAAAAAAAATATGTATGACCACACGTAACTTTAACCGCCTGTTTTTATCTCGGTTAATAAAATTCGTGGCGCTGAAAATGCGTTGAGCGCACAGCTTCTGTCACCACAAAGCCGTCAGTTTCTACAATGTAACTGAAATTAATTCACATCATCTAGAAGTAGTTTGTTCAGGATCGTTTACTGAATCGAGTTCTGTCATTTATTTACTTACGTAATTTTTATCCCAAAATAATTAAAATTACGCAAATGACTGTAACACTTCCACTGTGCAATATACAGTCAAAACAAACCAAAATGGACGAAGTACCTTCTACGCTATGACCCCTTTACTGTGTGCGTCCATAGTTTTGTAACACTATTTTCTCCTACAATCAGTAAAAAAACAACTAATTTAACAATTATACATCTAATTAACTAACTAATAATTAATTAATTAATTAATTAATTAGGTAACTAATAATTTGGTAATTAATTAGTTAATTAGGTAACTAATTTAATAAATAATCAATGTTTTTATACATAATAATAAAAATTCAGTGTGTGTAGGTATTATGATCAGCTCAATCAATCTGCCTAGCCTTTTCCCAAATATGTTGGGGTCGGCTTCCAGTCTAACCGGATGCAGCTGAATACCACTATTTTACATGGAGCGACTGCCTATCTGACCTCCACAACCCAGTAACTGGGTAATACGATACCCCTTGGTAAGACTGGTTGTCAGACTTTCGGGCTTCTGACGACCCGTAACGACTGTCAAAGATCCACGAATAACAGCCGGGACCAACGGCTTAACGTGCTTTCCGAGGCACGGAGGAATCTCGATATGTAAAGATGGTCACCCATCCACTGACCAACCCCGGCAAGCGTAGCTTAACCTGACGGATCGACCCGTGCGGCTGTTATTACTTAGCCACGAGCTCCTCGTATTATGATTAGCTATAACAAAATTTTCTAAATTGTGATTGGTGGTGCTTTAATTCCGGGACATTTTGTACGTAATGTGTTTTTGTGCGATTATAAGATGACACGCTTGCTTTGGTATACCTACGGAAACTCTTGACAAGTCCTCACCTCTAGCCAACATCTGCCATGCGCCCATGCCGCATAGCGTCTCCGTGCTCCGTGGCATAAACACAGTGTAGTTTGTAGCAAACTACACCGAAAAAAATGGTGCCAATTAGGTATTAACTGCCTTAAACCTAATTAGGATAATTACGCACTTCTCAGGATTCATTGACTTAATACTTAGGTACCTACTTATTTCGTGTCTATTATTAGGAACTACACAAGGCCAAGAGTGTATATCGTCGCCGTGCAGTGAAAACCTCGTAATTGCAATGAACGTTATTTTACAGGAGATGATAAAAACTGTCTGAGAAATAGCCCAGGGCTAAGGTTCTCATTATAATCCAATATATAGCTTTAGAAGCATCTTAGAGCTGTGCACGTTTGTTCTGAATATGCATTACGGGTTTTTTTTTAACTAACAATTTATTAAAAAGAAAAACATTTTTTTTTTCTTTACGAGGTTTTCATTGCACGGTGACGATATTACACTAGCTTCTTCTTCGCCGCGTCGTATCGCATCGCCCGCCCGCGCTGTTACTTCGTTTTCGCTTAGCGTTCCTTCTGACGTTTTCTTTTTGCTCGGCTCCTAAGGCTAGATCCGGCTCTCGGCTTCTCAAGAATTGTGCTATCAAATGCAAAAATATTTTTTCAAATCCGACTGGTACGCACGGCTACAGATTAAGCTATACATTTCCAGTATAAGCTGATCTCGCATTGTATCGGATTTCCTTGCAATGAGAGGTCAGTGTAAACTGGAAATGTATAGCTTGATGTGTAGCCGTGTGTACATACATGGGTAGATTAGCGCGCTCAAACAAAATAAACTTATAACACCCCTCTTTTTGCGTCGGGGGTTAAAAATAAACTAACTCTTCAATTTTATTATAATACTTAGTAGGTATTATAATACCTACTAACTGCGGCCCGCGGTTACACCCGCATAAGTCGCAATCCAGTGGGAATATCGGGATAAAAAGTATCCTAACCCAGCACCCTAATTGCGTAACACATTATCAATCGGAGTTTGAGTCATTTTGAAACAAATTGCTAATCTATTGCTATATACTCGTATGTTCGAAATATTTGTTTGCTTGACAATGTAAATAACGCAATGAATGTTGTTGAACTGTCAAAACTAAACCAACACCGATTGATAATATGTCACGCAATTAGAGTACAGGAGGCCTACTCCCTAAGTCCGTCCGTTCATCCGGCCGTCCGTTTATCCGTCCGTCTGACTTAACGATCCATCAAAACAAGTGTAAAAGTTAAATTTTTCGGACGGGCTTAAACACATCGGGAGGTGTCGTATCGTATTGCCATTCATACTTCGTTCGAGCCCCGAACCAATCATACCTCCGTAGGTGACACGGAGTAACGAAGGCCGAAACTACGGACTTCGTGCTTAGGGAGTAGACTCCCAGGTCATGATCTACCCATGTGCCAAATTTCATCCAAATCCATTTAGCCGTTTTAGCGTGAAAGCGTTACAAACAAACAAACTCACTCTCATATTAGGATTATTAGGATAGGATAGGTAGGATAACAAGGATAGGATATCTACGGGATCTTTTTCTACTATTAGACCGGTTTGTAGATTGCTAATGAAAGAATGATCTGTGAAAATCTTAATATATTGTAATGTTGCAAAATAAATTAAACATACGGCCTTGATAACTCGTTTAAACATCGGAATTATTTTAAATAATTAATTGCGAATGCCTCCAATCTTTCTTTAGCCGAGCTATTTTATACATATTATGAAACACAATGATTAATTCAAACACTAAATCTAATTTATGTGCAAAAATAAACTAAGATTAACTTAAATTTATTTCCAAACATATCATAATTAAGTCTGCTCTAATTACCCATTCAGGTTAATTCATGTAATTAAAAGCGGTCGTTTCTTAATCATGTAACATGCCTAAGCAAACAGTGAATTTGCACTGCAATTTTAGATAGCACTTCGCTTATGGTAGATTCGCAAAGGTTTTTTTGCGTTTTTTGCAATTTGCAGGTCAGTGTCAGGTTGTATCGTAAGAATAAATCCTATGACGACATTGAGGCTTTGGTATCATCACTTCCATCCTGAATTAATAGGACCTTGGGAGCCAAACTGTTAGTGGAGGAAGCTGTACCTGGCTTCCGCCGATCCCAAGACATTGTCGCAGGGCTAACCTAACCTAACCTAATCCTAAACAGAAACCCTTATAAAATAAACTCATGTATTAAATTCCACGCTCACTCCATTACACACGAACACATATCCTCTCTCTCACACTCACACACATACCCCCACTCACACACACACACACACACGTTCAAAAATTCACTCATACACAACACACAAATGCGCTCCTTGTTGTATCTTGTATTTCTAATTATTTTGGTTTATCTTTTGTTTTTGTTAACAATTGCATACCTGTGGATTATGTTAAGCGGAAGGGCGGAGTCACCTATCACAAGCAATTCCTTGCTTAAAAGGTGATCTCCTAACTCATGTGAGCTAAGAATTTGTTTAAATGCAATAAACATTTTTTTTTTTTTTTTTTTTTTATCGTGATCAAAATATGATTCGCGACTATGACAAATATATATTTACATTATTATTACCATTAGAATCATCAATAGTTACATATCTCTATAAGTTATATTATTTTGTTCTAAAATATCAAAAATTTGATTTACTATTATATAGACTAGATAGCTTGCATAATATAAACTAACACAGATTTAAAATAATAATATTTACATTGTTTATAAAAAGGAGGGGAACGGATCATAGGGCATCAAAAAATTCGTCCGCATCGCTGTCAACAGGAAAAGTGCCCAAAAGGCTGGCAGCATTGCCACGTTGTATGGCAATGCTGATTCTTTGGCCAAAAAATAGGCCAGCCCTCTGGTCATATAAAATATCATGATTTCCAAAATCAAACTTAGATAGAACAAATCTAACATAGAGAGATGTATTGAAGATTCTTATTTATGGTTATAATTATGTAAATACATATTTTTTATAGTCGCGAATCATATTTTTATCAAGATACAACCTGACACTGACCTGCAAATTGCAAAAACCGTAAGAAAATTTGAATTTTGCGAGCTACCAAAGAAAGAAAGAAAAATATTTTATTTGGGACACGCACAGGAAATACAGTAAAGTAAGAAGCATATAAAAGTAACAAAACCACGGCGCATTCACCTTAAATATTTATCAGACAATCGGCAAATTATAGGACTCTAGATGTAATGTGTTATGTGAGATTTTATGAACTCAATGAAAAGTAAACTTACAAGGAAGAAAGAAAAAACATAGGTTCCTACCGTATTCTCAAAATGTAGGTAAGATTTTGCGACACCTTTTTACGGATTAGGTAACATTAATGAAATATGCAAATAAAGTATTCACGCTGTATAGGTATGCAGAAAGGCAAATTTACAAATGGCTATGGTCACATTCACTGTCCGCCGTAGATCCTCAATCTTATGTAATTAGTGAGAAGGCACCATTTGAAATCATCGCCTGCTTAAAACATTATCCAATTCTGAATCAGAAATTACTGGGGTTATGAACCTAAATCTTATTTCAAATCAGCGAAGTGCGAGTCGGACTCGCACACGGACGGTTCCGGACCATCGTACAATATTTAACACTATATCTACATATTTTAAAAAAATATTTCAGTTTATAAAAAGAATTTTCTTGTATGCATACAAGAAACGTGTTTTTATAAACTTTAATTTATTTTATTTTTATTAAGTTTATCTAGCGGCAATAGGAATACACAGTCTGTAGATACAGCCCGCTTTCATAAGATACAGACCAATGGACGGACAGCGGATGCTTAGTAATTTTGTTCCATTTTTCTCCCTTCGGGTACGGAACCTTAAAAATTATAAAAAGTTAAAATAATATCTTGAATATCTTAACTTACCTCACAGAAACAACATTAACCTGTATCCTAATCACTCTGATATTGAACTAACTTAGGTATTATCTTTACTGCAAATCGTAAAAGTACGGTTCTTGCAGGAATTCTTTTTTAAATACGTGAGCAGCCTTGGTTTTATAGATAAGTGGAAGTTATTTAAAATCGGTTTATAAATTGGTGCAATCGGTATAAATAATTAAAATAATTCGATTGAAATACCGGATGGAAACGTTTTTCATATTTTAATCTTCGAACAGTTTGATTATTGTAACTCAAACTTCAAGAGTTTGTAATCATTTCCTATTCATTTTCAAAGCTTCATCTCCTATTCCACCTTTATTTCACTACATAGTCGCTTCCCGCTGTCTGTCTGTCCCTATGTATGCTTAGACCTTTAAAACTACGCAACGGATTTTGATGCGGTTTTTTTTAATAGATAGAGTGATTCAAGAGGAAGGTTTATATGTATAAAATATGCGCGGGTGAAGCCGCGGGCAAAAGCTAGTAATAAATAAATAACCTACTTCAAAGGAAGAAGTCCGATTGCAAACCGGCCAAGTACAAGTTTTAAAAAAAAAAAACAACTGACTAAAAAAAAAACAATAAACTAGAAACTGAAAAATAGCTTTAATTTCGAAATTCTGTGGCAAAAAACTAAAATACAGATTCAAAAACACCGACTTCCGAAATTAAAGTTATTTTTCACTTTGTAAGTTAGTGCTTTTAAAGTTGGCCGTTTTTTTTTTTGTAAAAAAAGTTTTTATTTACTATTAAGTAGGTATACATTACACAAGCTTAAAATAAATAATAATATTGTGTACAAGTAGGTCACAATGCTTGTTTATAAAATTATACAAATTTAATTAATATTAAAATTATAAAATTGTGCAGAACCACTATATTTAATAAAGTTTATTTATACACAATAATGGAAATGTTAATTCATTAATAAAATATATCCTCAGGGAAATTAACCACAAACATGAGGTAAGGTAATGGAACCAGTCTTGGACAGTGCACCAATAGTGGACATATTCAAACCTTTATGCTAAAATTAACCACACTCTCCGTTTTTTTTTACCATGGCAACATTTTTTATGAACTTTAAGGATATCCGAACAAGATTTTTTCATTTTGACATTTGTCCGCCATATTGTTCCGATTCTATTTAAGGTCATGTGAGTGCCAGCGAAAACAATTCAAAAAAATCCGTTTTTATTAGAAGAATCGTAATGCAGGTGGGTTACAATAATGACATTTTCAAAACTGTACATTATATTGTGAACGTTTGTTGATTTATTTAATGATTCATCATTAATTTATGAAGCATGATTGCACATAACCTCATCGCTAATTCTCAATTATGTTTACCTTTTTTTAAGTGTTTATGACTGGAAACTTAAATGTGTCTTTACCCAATCATGGACAGTACTGTCCATCATTGGATTTTTGGGTTTCTGATATTTTGTTGTTTTTTCTGGTTATGTAAAGGGAGACTAGTCTTTTAATCTTAATAATTTCTAATTATTAGATTCATACCCAATGATGGACAGCACTGTCCAAGATTGGGTGTCCATGACGGGTGATCTGTAAAGTAACTTCGTTATTTTCTTATTGCCACAGATAAAATGGCACCCAAACGAAATTATTCCCAAGAACAAATGATCAGGGCAATTGATGAAGTAAAAAGAGGAGAAAAGGTGTCTGTAGCAGCTACCAAATATGGTGTTCCCAGAATCACTTTGAGAAACAAAGTTAAGGGGATAAGTCCGCTCGACTGTAAGTTAGGGCCGTCCACAGTGCTGAGCAAAGAAGAAGAAAAGGTATTGGTCAAATGGGTTTTATTCATGGCTGAAAACCATTTCCCAGTCACAAAGGACCATTTATTGGACAGTGTACAAAAAATTATATTGGAAAAAAATTTAGTTAACTGCCCCTTCACAAATAATCGCCCAGGAAAAAAATGGTTCACTTCGTTTTTGAATCGTCATCCAGAATTGGCGCAAAGGACGGCACAAAATTTGACAAAAGCCAGAGAAGACGTGACTGAAGAAGAGTTGAACCAATGGTTTCAAACAATAAAGACATACATAGAAGGTAAAGGGTTGTCAGATGCACTAAAAGACCCTTCAAGGATATACAACACTGATGAAAGTGCTTTCTACTTGCAGCCTAAAGCAGGCAGAGTACTAGTACGTAAAGGAGAAAAAAACGTTTATAGTTCCTCTGGCGATGAGAAAGAAAACTTAACGGTATTAATTACTGCCAATGCTGCAGGAGTTATGGCTCCGCCTATGATTGTATATCCCTATGAGAGAATACCGACACTCATTGTCAAGAGCGTTCCTCGTGGATGGGGCATAGGGCGGTCAGAAACAGGATGGATGTGTGCAAAGACATTCTACGAATTTATCACTAATGTTTTTAACCCATGGCTTATACAAAAAGACATACCAAAACCGGTGGTTTTTTTTCTGGATGGGCACAAGTCCCACATGTCGTTGCACCTTGCTAATTTTTGCAGAGATAATGGGATAGAGTTAATTGCACTTTTCCCCAATTCCACTCACTTAATCCAACCGATGGACGTGGCGGTCTTTCGGCCACTCAAAATTTCCTGGAGAGTTCAGGTCATGAAATGGAAGTCTGAAAATCCAGGCGCACGTTTGAAAAAGGAAGATTTCGCGCCAAATTTGCAAGAGGCTTTAAAAGGCATTTGCCCTGACACCATAAAAAACGGTTTTCGTAAAAGTGGCCTTTACCCATTTAGCTCGGAATATGTGGATATGACCAAAATTGCTTCCCGCAGTCGCACCGTCAGATCTCAACCATCCCAGACAGAAGATACGACAAAAAACAAGCAATTTATGCAAACTTTAGAAACAGAGATACAGAAAGTGTTTTCATCAGAAAAAGTTACTCTTTTCAACAAACTGTACTTCATACCTAGAGGTGAAGTAGAAAATCTACTGCCTGACGAAGATCAATCTCTTTATATTATATGGGCTAAAACTAAAAACATTTTGACTGGAACACTTCCCATTTCAACTGATAATGATAATATGACGTGCCAACAACAGCCATCCCAGATAATTGAAACGGATTATGATCTGACAACATCCGTTGTATCAAAAGATTTACCACAAATTACTGCGGAAAATGATCTGATAACATCCGTTGTATCCACAGATTTACCACAAACTACAGCGGAATATGATCTGGCAATATCCGTTGTATCGAAAGATTTACCACAAATTACAGCGGAATATGATCTGGCAACATCAGTTGTATCTAAAGATTTACCACAAATTACAGCGGAATATGATCTGGCAACATCCATTGTATCGAAAGATTTACCACAAATTACAGCGGAATATGATCTGACAACATCCGTTGCATCAAAAGATTTACCACAAATTACAGATGATTCTAACGCGGCTACGGCTACATCTTCAAGAACAGACATATCAACACCACCGATTAGAACTCAAACCCAAACGCATCAAAACCCCAGTGTGTCGCCTACTACAGATGGTTCCAACGCAGTAGCAGTCACAACCACGTCCAGTACACCGCTTAAAACAAATTTTACTTCCAAATTATCCGCATCTACAACTACGCCAATTGGTGATATTCCGTCACCTTTTAAACGAGCCTTGTACTGGCCCGAACCAGAGATTAAAAAACGCCGTATTAAGGAACGACTACCATCGGCTATCACCAGTGACCCCTACATAGATTACGTAGAAAAAAAAGAAAATGAAAAGAAACGAAAGATAGAAGAAAAAGAAAGACGTGCAAAAGAAAGAAAAGAAAAACAGTTATTACGAGAAAAACTAAAGCAAGAAAAAAAAATAAATAACGAAAATAAGAAAGGCAAAGCAAAGACTAAAGCAGCAAAGTCAACAAAGAGGAAACAAGTATCAAGTTCATCATCGGAGGAAATTAACACTGATATTGAATATCAAGATAGTGAATATGATTTAGAAGAAGACCTGTCTGAATCTGGATCTGAAGAAGATACGATAACTTTGAAAACATTAGCACTGTCACAAAAGCAAACGAAAAGCAAATACGTAATAATAAAGTATGAAGGAGAATATTTTCCTGGCATTATTAAGAAAGCTGAGGGTAAACAATATGAAATAGGCACAATGGTATTATCTAAAAATAATACATTTCGTTGGCCAGAAACCCCAGACCAGATATGGTACGATGAGAAAGCAATAATAGAATTTATTAAAGAGCCAGTACTAATTAACAAACGTGGATTTTATAAAGTAGAAGAAATGAACAAATATTTACCGTTCGTCTTATAATTATGATGTTAAATATTTTATATGTTTGAAGACTGATCATTTAAATAGGAATACTTAATAAGATCTCAAAAAAATGCAATTTGTAAGACTGTACCTAACTAAGTAGTTTTCGATTTGACTGATACAATTTGTATAACATTACTGCAACTGTTTGTACTATTTACATACTATGTACTAGGTAGGTTGCGCTTATCTAGGCTTAATTTTTGCTAAGTTTTGTATTTTTGTAATGTTGATTTTTTATTTTGTTTTGTTTTATAAAAAGAAGTAGGTATAAATGATGCCAAAGAATGACCATGTTTAAGTTTTTTATAAGTAAGAATATAATTTTGATGTTATTATTTGAGTAAGGATGCCTAAGAACAGTTATGAAAATGTTCATCACTAGGTGTCCAAGACTAGATAATGTTCAACACTAGGTGTCCAAGACTAGATACTGTTTATGAATGGGTGTCCATTATAAGAATTTGACTGTTCATAATAGGTTCTCAATAAGGGTTCCTGAATTTTAAAATTTCTCAAAAGTAAATATTGAAGGAACATACTATGCCGAATATATCGATTATAAAAAGCATGTTTTATTTACGGATATAACCTTTTCTTCCAATACCAAAAGAATATAAGCAATAAATGCAAATAAACGCCGTTATCATTCTTAAACCGTCCATGATTGGTTCCTCTACCTTACACACAGCAGCAGGTCAAGTTAATACAAACTGTCAAATTTTCTCATTCAATTTCGAATTTAACCGACAACATTTTAAGGTTTAAAATCATCTGGAGAAATTTGACAGTTTGGTATATGCTGCTGTACACAACTATACACAATACACATTCAATAACTGAATAGGTATAAAATTAGATATGACTAAACGATGATGTAACGCATATTGTGACAAAGCGGTATTGATCCGTAATAGGGAAACACACAAGTATTTATTATACCTAATGTTCATGACCTTATATTGCAATAATATTTAAAAATAAAATTTACTCTATTCTCGGACTTTTAATTCGCTGCAGTAAAATGACACTTTCTTATCTGTCATTTCGTTAAAAATGTTCCCATTTGATAGCGAAATGACAGTAAAAAAGACATTAGAAGTGTCGGTTTACTCAGCTACAGTATTTAAAAGTCCGAGTATAAGTAAGTATGCTTCATTCATCACAGCATAGAACTTGCACGTGGCACGTGGTTCCCGCTATCATTTTTGTAGATCTTTGACAGTCAAAAGCCCGAAAGAAACCAGGGGGTATCGTATTACCCAGAAACTGGGTTGTGGAGGTCCGATATGCAGTCGCTCCATGTAAAATACTGGTATTAAGCTTCATCCGGTAAGACTGGAAGCTGACCGCATCATATTTGGGAAAACTTTTTATGACGTCATCATGATGATGTGAACAATTTTGGCGTTGTTACTGGGTTGGTTGGTTGGTGGTTCCCCAGACGTAGGGAACATCCAAAAACATAGCAGCCTTCTTCTCTTTTTCGATGTCGGCAGTAGCGATATGAAGCTTTAGTCAAAGAATTAGCCAGACAAAGTTATATCGGCCAAGGGAGGGTGTGCCGGTGTACCTACCTATAGGTACACAGAAGCCTCGCTTCGATGAAACGTGTATTATGTAAATAAAACCGCTGAAACACTTGAAGAACTTGCGTTAGCCTAGTTCAAGGTCGGGAGTGCCGCACAGCTAGGTCACAGGCGATAGCACTTTCAGGTCTTGTAACATCAAGACGTTCCCGTGTGCCATACATCGGAATGGGGTTGGCTACTGTCAATGTGGCGCTAGCATAGCTTTAACCAAAATTATATTCATTTGTATGAATTTTTTGATTTGATTTGATTTTACAAAATGCCTAAGAAATGTGAAGTGCCTTATTGCAAAGAAATAGGTGCACACCAATTTCCGATAGCTGCAGAATTAAAAAAAAGTCGTTAAAAAAGTAATTAAAAAAAGTGGTCTAATTCGGCTTTTTGTAGTAATGTATAATTGGCGAAAAGTATTATGAAATGTATACTTTCTACAAACAAAACTATTTCCTATATAAAACAGCTTGATGTATAATTTTAAGAGTATACATTTCAATAAGGTCTGCTTTTCTTCCTTGTAAAGAAGCACCTCATTTTTTTCAGTTCAGCCTTTAGCTCGCTTATTCTCCATGTTGAGTACATGTTTATCTTATCATACATCCTGGTATTTTGATGAAAAAATTTACAAAACCGAACACACAAATTGAGTAAACAAATCTGACAGGTGAAAGCTATGCTAGCGTCATCTGCCAAAAGTTTTAAGGAGCCAACCCCATTGCTTAGGATTCTACATTCCACGCTGGACTCTTCAGCTCTGCTGTCTCTCATTAACATTAATACTAGGTATAACACCCGTACACCGAAAACTTTCACACTGCTGGTCTTTACAAATAACATCTCTTATTACAACCCTATCGTTAGAATGTGTCGACTTTACAATGAAATTTCAAAAGACAATAACAGCCGGTCGATTCTGTAAAAATGTCACCGTGAAAACTTAGGTGAAGTGAGTTTGATTTTGCTAGGAATTGACACTATTGACAACTCACCCCACGCTCACTTCACCTAAGTTTTCACGGTGAGATGGTTACAGTAGTGGTACTCTGTAAATATCTCACCGTGAAAACTTAAGGCGATCCCCCGACCAAAACCTTGCGATAGGGCGTTATTCAGAGGCTATTAACTCATTAATTAAGAGTAATAAATTACATCTAAAAGCACATTATTAATGTTCGATATTCTATCATCACATTGCACGTTCACTTTTGTTTTTATGTGAAATAAATACATTTAAAATCTCCTTGTAAAAAGTGTCTAAAATTATTGATTGCATGCATCTTTTGCTAAAGTTGACGTTCTAATCATTTGAGGATTACACTAATGGATAGATAATTTAGAAATCTAAATTATCCACGTTTTTTTTTTAAAGTTCGCTATTCTTTTTTTATTTAAATAATTCCAGAAAAAATGTGAATTTTTTGATGAAGGGGCGTGCGCAGGCAGCGGGACAGAGCGAGGCTGAGCGGCGGGACAGAGAAGGACCGAACGCTCAAGGTCGTTTGGTCGGGGTATGGCTTTAAGTGAAGTGATCTTAAAGTGAGCTGTCAATAGTGTCAATCCGTAGCATCGGGTAAGCTCACTTCACGCTCACTTCACATAAGTTATCAGTATCACGGTGAGATGTTTACAGAATAGCATTGCAGAATCGCAGTGCAGTATTGACATCTTCGATTCCCGTGCCGCTGCTTTCAAAAGACTTGTTTGTACTCTTTCTTTTTAATCTTGTAATGTTTTATTTTAATAATGTAATTTTTTGGTCTATTATGTAAGTACATACTTACCTGGTGTTTGGTCTCCTATACATTCTCTGCCTAAGTAGAAGTGTGTCGGAGGGCAGATGACCTTGTGGCTGTATGTAACTTGTGAACTAGTTTCATTTTTACTGTAGTTGTGTTAATTATACAGGGCTATTTTTAAATGACTAGCTAAATTTTCACAGGGTGTTCTACCCATGAATATGAACAACTTTCACTAAGGGACCAACTTTGAAATCACGAAAAAAAAAACCAGCGGTTTCCTACAAAAGTTCAATACCTACCTACTCGATCAAAATGTATGAAACAGCTGATTTTTTTTTGCGATTTCAAAGTTGGTCCCATAGTGAAAGTTGTTCATATTCATGGGTAGAACACCCTGTGAAAATTTAGCTAGTCATTTAAAAATAGCCCTGTATATTTATTGTGCTGCTGGTCATGTTGTGCGATTACGCTTTGGGTGATAATCAGGAGGATATCTACTTTGTTTGTTACCTGTTGTAGTTGCCATAAGAATAAATAAATAAATAAACAATGCATTCTTTGTGAATTCACTCGGAGAACAACAGAATAGGTCCGTGTCACTATGGTGGCCGCCATTTAAATCTGAAATAAAGTTCATTGCTCTTTACTTAATTTCTCTGCGTAGACCCCGACAAGACATTATGAATCGTTTTCTATTACTAGAAAAAATCAAGGATCACGATCGTTTCCGGACAAGTTTATGTCATTATTTCCGTTTTCGGAATTACGTATTTGAAAAATGTATGCGGGTCAAAGACCTTTAATCCAGTTTTATTTGACGTTAGGTATAGCTCTGAGGTTGAGAGTGCGGATTGCACGCGTCACTGGCGCCTCACCTAAAAGATTTGTCCGAGCAGCAGCCGTGGCTGTCACATACAGAGTTACTTTCGTATGAAAGTATAAATAAATAATATAAAATAAATATCCTTGGACATTTCACACAACGCCATCTAGTCCCAAGCTAAGCAACCTAATGCTTGTGTTATGGTAACGAGATGGCTGATAAACTACTTATAATATACATTTTTTTTTTGTAAATACATACATATTATAGATACAAAAACACCCAGACTCGGAACAAATACTTGTAGGTCGTACAAATATTTGTTCCGTGCGGGAATCGGAACCCGCGACATGCTGCGCAGCAGTCAATCGCTCAACCACTGCACCAACCGTGTCGTCATTATATCATGTCGTCGTCAGTATGGATAGTATGAATTAGGTTCTTAGCCAAAGTACGACATTGCCTATCTTGTATTGTCGCCATCAAAGCGAAAAGAGTTGAATGTTTAAATACTACACTCACTGACACTTTTCATCTCACTCATCTTGATACATGGTCAACAACTAAAGCACACACACGTCACGGTCTAGCACTCTAGAATCTAGATCTGCACACAAAAGAGTCGGTAAGGTCAACGTGTGCCGTATCTAGACTCGCGTAGGTTGCCTGTTGCCTTACCTGGGACTATAAACTTATTGATGTCTATCGTAAATTACTGTGAAATTAAATTGGAATGGTTTTTTTTATCTATAAACAGGTATATAATAAAAGATGATTTTTTGAATTAGCGTGGGACAAATTAATTATATTCCCATCCTATTTAACAATTCCACATACATTGTCTTTGTCATAGACTTATAAAAAAAGATGGACTCCGCGCCACGCATATCGAAAGTGAAGCACAGTAAGTATGCCGGACCGATTGTACAAACACGCCTCGCGCACACATTTACATCATAGTATGCCGACCGGCCGCCATTACGTGACACGAGCGACGGCGTCTTTGCAGGTACTCAAATCATGCACACATAGATCGGTACGGTGCTTCACTTTCGATATGCGTGGCGCGGAGTCCATCTTTTTTTATAAGTCTATGGTCTTTGTATATTGAATAGGACATCACTCTTTTGACTGATCCATAACATAACAACCAAACGCAGGAGATTGTTCGGTAAATCTTTTCTGGTACTCGTATAAACATACCGTCGCTAATTTAACTAACTGACGTAATCTGACATTTTGGACTAAGCCGATAGCCGACATATCTATAGTAATTTGATACATTTTCCAAGTCGAATCGATCTGTCTAATCGGCAAATCTGTACCTAGGCCTTACGGTCTCCATGATAATGCAAAAATCGAGACCGAAATATCTACAGTTTACAAAAAAAAAAAAAAAAAAAAAATAGCTTGCCCTGTAAAATTTTCTTCAAATCAGTTACGTCACTTAGTTAGATTAGCGACGATATTATCTAAGATATATTTTGTATTTGTTTTTAGGGTTCCGTACCAAAATGGTAAAAAAGGAACCCTTATGGTGTGACTCAGTCTGTCTGTCTGTCTGTCTGTCACAGCTGGATATCTCAAGAACTACTAATGCTATCAACTTGAAATTTGTAACAGTTTTAGATGACGTTTACCCAACTATTTTGCAAATAAGAAAGGAGTAAAAATTTTTTTTTTTTTTGTAATAAGTAGGGACTGAAAGTGGGGCTACTAAGGCATGTGGGGTAGCATTCCCCCCCCCCCCCCTTATCTCCGAAGTTTGCAAAGATAAAAATCTGAAATTATTCTATGTGATAGAAGTTTATGTAAAGATTACAGGAAAAATAAAACGATGTCTCTAAATAGCACACTTTTCCAGGAATCGGAACGGAACCCTCGGTGCGCGAGTCCGACTCGCTCTTGACCGGTTTTTTTTTGTTATGAATGTGTCTTTATTAGTATAATTAATTACATACATAAACTCACGGCTTCTTCCCATGGGGGTAGGCAGAAACTAAAGAACACCACCTGATATGATCCTTACTATCCTTTTGCCTCGTTTATGTTCATACATGGTCATTGGTCAGTGGCGTGCACAAAGATTTCACACGGGGTATGCACGGTTAAAATAAAATAAAAAACTTAAGTACCTACCAGTTTCAGCTTCTTGCGGTCGGAGTCCCACCGACTAGATACCCTATCCAGTACCTATAGTTACCTACATACCCGACTCTTACCACACGGCGCCATTGGCTTCGCATGGCGTTTGTTTGCGACCACCACAAATATCCAAATTATTTAAATCTGAACATCCGTTTTATGTAGATCCAAATAAATATTTTTTATGTTGATTTGTAAATAAAATGCAAGGTAAACAATACAATATGTTTGTGTGTACACAACCATTAGCTGTTAGCCAGTAACAATTATCATAATACTTTATAAGTAAATAACGAGTAAGTAGCATTAGCTTTTTTTTTTTGTGATAAACCAATCCCCGGATACACGCGGACCCCTTTGCAATCAATTTGACTTCTTCCTCAAAAGATAACGTCGAAAAAGCGGCAGATTTTAATTTATTTGAACACACTTGGCCAGCACAGCTGTCACGGGTACTTAAAATTTTTAGTTTTTTACAATAAACTTACTAAATAATTACTTATACAATCGTTTACTTCCGCTCAGAAATACAACCGAACAATGATATTAAATCAATCGAAACAATAAATATGGCGATAAACATAGCAATTACGAACTAATACGAACAAATAAATTGGTTAATCCGACTAAAAAAAGTTGATCCTCTACAATCAACAAATAAGCGGTGCTTTTACGGCTTCTCAATTTGGACGGTTTGCAATGTAAGCTCTGCTTCTAAAACTCCAACACGCGCACACATTTTCACGCACACAGTCACACTTTTGCTGTGTACTACACGAGAATTCACGAGATGCGTTGTATGAAAAATAAGCAAGTTATAGTAGTGCTTTTGCTCACATGGGAGCGCTGGTTGCGTGGTGCATCGGTGACGCGTGTTCGCCGCTCACTCCAACGAGTTAGTTCCATAAAAAAGCAATAGATGGCGCGGAATCGCATTATAAACACGGGAATTCAATGACGGATTTTAAATTAGATTCATATAATACCTACCATGTTTTTTTTTTAATCATTTAGAGGGGCATGTATGTATGGGACTACAGGGTATGCAGAGCTTATTTGCATGTATGGAGTGCACGCCACTGTCATTGGTCATACACGCACGCCGGTTGCGAGTACTACGCACCTGACCTTTCTGAAGAATATCACCAATAAGGTCAAATATCGGCCTTGTTGTACCTTTTGTTAGTCGCCTTTCATTCATACTCTCGACATGACCAAACCATTTAAGCATACTCTTTTCATTCTTTGTCACTACATCTTTTAACCCCTCAAGTGTCGAATGCACCCCATGTGTGCATAAGAAAAACCCTTTTTTTGTTCGGTACATAAGCTTATATCACATATACAGGGTGTCCGGTAATTAATGGATAACGTTTTAAGGGGTCATTGTACTCATCATTATGAACAACTTTTTCTATGGGACTGAACCTGATTTCGCAAAAAAAATATCTTTTGTTCTCTAATGTTCGCAATATAACTACCTAGTCAAAATGTAGGGAAAGCTGATATTTTTTTCGTGATTTCAGGTTTAGTCCCATAGAAAAAGTTGTTCATAATGATGAATACAATGGCCCCTTAAGACGTTATCCATTAATTACCGGACACCCTGTATATAAATGTAAAAAAACATCATCCGATGGAAAACCAATCAAATCATCAGTTGTGTACTTATGGAGTTCGCAGCTAACCTCCCCTCCCCCCCGCCCCCGCGTGTCAAATGCACCCCAAGTGTGCAAAAGGACAAAACTTTACATAATAGGTATATAGGTAAGCTTAGATCACGTATATATAAACGTAAAAAAACATCATCCGATGGAAAACATATCATTATCAGTAATTGTCTATGGGGTTCGCAACTAACCACCAACCGTCCCCACTCGCTGGGGTTTTGGGTCTAAAATCAGCCAAACTCAGACACTTGAGGGGTTAAACCACACCGTTGCCTTATTATCACACCATGTAAATTATAAGACACTAAATTAAAATTAAAAGTAGGTATTAGGTCAAACTGTTTTGTCACAATCACCTTCACCGTACATTTCATATTTCCTAGATCGCATGTCTTCAACCAAAAAAGTTGCATAATTAGTAGATATTTAAAATAACTTTCCAATCTCTTAATATTATCGTAATACAGATTGACTAAGACTAGTCCAATTCGGCAGGCCACCTTCAGAAGCTGCACATTTTGTAATTATCAATGAAAGATGGGCAGCATTAGGTAATGTCGACGTTCTATGTTTTGAGGTCGTCTTGTATCCAATTCTTATAATGTATTTGTTTTTTGACTACTTATTTGACTAGTTTTAAATCGATTATTAGGTAATGTAATATCAAGATAAACCACACTTCCGAAAACACAAAATACTCACACTTCCATGTTTATATATTTTAGAACTGTGTAAATTTGTCAGAAAACACCCAGAATTGTACACCACTTGCGAAGAAACACAAACAAGATACACTTTTCGACACAACAAAAACAAAATAAACATACCTCAATCCCGACTCAAAATGCACTCATCCAGCCCTTTAGTTATGTCCATAAAAGTTTGTAACAAATTGCCAAATGATATTAGAGAAGTAAACAAAACAAATGTATTTATTAATAAATTGAAACAATTTCTGGAATCAGAGTCATACTACTCAGTAAAGGAGTTTTTAGATAGCAAATCAATTCCAAAATAAAATTATTCTTTGTTATAAACACCAAACATCATGAAATATAGATAATAATATAATATGATATGAAATATAGAAAATCAAATATAAATATGAAAATATAAATAATAACATAATTTAATAATAATGGAATTAAGTACTTACTTCTAAGATATTCATACTAATTACCTACACTATTCATATGCAATACATTAAATTAAAATAACGAATATAGTTACTATACTTATATACATAAACGCAATAATATAGATACTTATATAATTTATACACCCAATTAAATACTTTTTATAATTTATAATAATATAGAATTAATTAAATTTCAACTATTATGTACTTGCCCTCTTCCTCTCTCCTAATTTTTGCTGTGCCCGACAGGGTCCATATTGATATTTTACTGTCTGTCTGTCTGTTTATCTTTTTATTTTACATATGGAATGCAATAAATAATTGAGTATTGAGTATTGAAGATAAATGACACTAAGGAATTGTCTTTGAGGCCATGCGTCACGTGGGTGTTGGAGCAACATACGTCTCACCAGTGACGTGCCATTATCGCAGGCCTCACAGGAGAGACACAGATGCGACGCCTAACACCGCGAAGATCCCATAGCCCCTCCGACTCCGATAGCTACTGAAGACAGCCACCTTGTGATTTTGGTACACTCCGAAGTACTCTTCTTTCCCCAGACGGGATCTCAAAGTCGCTGCCAGCAGAATTGCTGCAACAAATTATTGAAGCGTGGTTAAGTGAAATAGCGTTATGGCTGTATAGTTTGACGCGAGAGAGATAAAAGACTCTCACGCGCTCCGGAACTAAGCGCACTTCGTTTAAGGCGCAGATTTCCTGAAAACGATCAAAAAGGTGGATTTTTAAAGCTGTGTATCTCATAAACCGTAAATAATTTTGACATGTAAAAAAAATATGATATTTTCAAGTCCTTTTCGCATACAGTGATGGAAGCCAAAACATAATTAAACATACTTTTCTCAAACATGCATGGAAATGTTGTCATTATTTTCGAATAAAGAACACGCGAAGTATCGAATTTACGGTCAAAGAAAATCAAATCCATTGCAGGAGCGTTTTTTGAATTTGGAACATTACAGCGCTCCAGCAATGTCAACATTGCTGGAGCGCTCCAGCAATGTTGTATGAAACGGCGTGCTGGGTTAAATACTCTTTCATTGGATCTCTTTTATCATTCTTGGCATACCAATGGCAGTCTCTTTGCTTAGTATAAATTGCGTTCACGTGGCTGTATAGATAGCCACAAATGCCTTTCGGCACAGATGTTAGATAGAAAATTGGCGGCAAAGCTGAAAATTCATCTTGATTTGAAAATTTATATTTAAGTATTATGTATGTAAATAACAAATTTACATTCATAATAAATATAAAGTGAAATGAAGATTGATTGTAGGTACTCCACAGATTTAAGATCAGAAGCCAAATTGGCAATGGAAAACCTGCTTCCAGCGAAGTCAAAAGAAAAATACATGAAACTAGGTAAGTATTTGATAATTTTATGATTTGGAAAAACGAGAAAAAAGTGAACATTTTCTCTGAAACAGTATTTTTGTCGTATTTTAATGAGATTGCTAAAACTAAAAACCCATCTACATTATGGACAATTTATTCCATGCTGAAATGTACAGTTCATATTAAAAACGGCACTAACTTGAAAAATTATGGAAACTTAACTACCTACTTTTATTTCCCTGCATTCTTTTGAGAAAAGCACTATATATGCCTCGGCGGAAATAGCAATTGCCTGTCTCGTATTAGTGAAGTCCTCGCCTACGGCTCGGCCTTCAAACTCATACTCGACCTGCAATTGCCTATTTCACGGCCTTTGCAATAATGTACTATTAATGCACCAAAAAAAACTTTAAACATACCTCCTAATAATCTTTAAAAGCTGTTTATCCCTTCATTAGAAATTATAATTATAATTAAAAATATACCATGAAATGTCAAATTCCAAACTGCATCCAGTGATGGATTACTTTTTATTAAATAGTTAATTTCTAATTTTATACGATTTTATTTGCACTTTTACGACATAATTCCTGTGCGCGTGAGAATCTTCTATCTCGTGCGTCAAACTAGACAGCCATAACGCCATTTCACTTACACACCGAGCTAAACCAAGCTTGGAACCAGGGCCTTAAATGTTGATTTATGAAATGATAACTTAAATCAATTTTCAGCTTAGTAAGTTCTTGACATATTTAAATACCTTCGATTTAAATCAAATTTTTCTGCACAATAAAGAACTGTTTACGTATAATCGTACAAAACAAAAATGACTACTTTGTATTTTTTTTCTATCGATAAAAATTTCAAGTAATTAATCATGTTTCGGTTTTGGTACAGCAAGACAATATAATCAAATAAGATATATATGGAAAATCCAAGTGTTTTAACCTTAAACAGTTGGTTTTAAAAGAATTTGAAAAACACAAAATTAACGATGTATCCCCCTTAAGAGAATTGCTGCACCAAAGACTATTCTACTTCGTAACAGCTACAATCCAGCCAGCTCTGATGATTAAATGGAGATCCAATTTCTTGATTTCCTCATACGACTTTTGGTCATTTATTTTAGTTTATTAGACGATGGTTTATTAGCCGGTTTGTTTTTAATTTGGGTTCGAATAACATCCGTAATCATTAAGAACTTCCGTAGGTATAATTATAATCACCATCCATATTAGTACCTAGTATGTTTCCGGCATTTCCTGTAGGTACCTATTATATTATATATGTGCGTACCTATCGATTTCTGATAACATGTATTTTCGCCGAAACCTGATAAGTGTGATCCCAGCTTTAAAGACAGTAATTAGTGGGTTTAACGTGTATTTACGTAAATTGTGGGGAAAATATGGTAATGTCGTCATGACGAGTTTTCCAAAACCATAATACGTACTTTTAGTTATTACCTCATAATAATAATTAGGTATGAGTGATCTAAAATACTGTGGTATCATAATTAATTGAAAAAAACGATACTTTCATATCGAGACCCCTCCGTGCCTCCTGTCCCGGTTGTCATTCGTAGATCTTTGACAGTCGTTACGGGTCGTCAGAAGCTCAAAAGTCAGACAAACTAGTGTTACCAAAGGGTATCGTGTTGTCAGAAACTGGGTTGTGGAGAAGTTTAAACTACTTATTCAGTTACATCTATGTAGACTAAGCCGACCCCAACATGATTGGGAAAAGGCTAGGCAGATTGATTGTCAAGCAGGACATTAACATAGAAAGGTAATATTTCTTGGAATGACTTCGTGGGATCGTGTCTTTCTTATCGCCAATGGTTGACGCGACATTGTTAAATATCTACTATTTATCACCGTTGATATTATATATTGAGCTGAAATTGGTTTTGCTTTCTAACTTGCACAAATACCGTAATTAAAAACGTTTATAGGTAGTCAAAATCTCATTTCAGCGGCAATCATTGTCAAAAACTTAGGAAAAGTACTCAAAAATTTTGGAACATTTGAATGCGAACGGGAAAAGCCCCTCAGGTATGTACCAGGTGTATTTTTGGGGCATATCTTTGACTTGACTCAACCTTTCAGGGCCTCATAGCAGCGAAACCGCAGTAGTTCAATTCAACTCGATTCGAGTAGCGAAACATCATGTGGTTTCGCGGTTTCACGGCGGAGGTGTGCTAAAGCCCTCAAGTACCTACTGGTCGATTTCAAAAGCGAAGTTTCTTAATAAGCTTTAGAAAAGGAGATTATGATCCAGTACACAGGACAGTTGGAGAGCAGACCGGATCTATATACATATAATTCTTTGTGAACACAGGGTAAGTCACGACTAGGGTTTCCAATCCTACTTATACAATATGGCCCTGGTTCCAAGCTTGGTTTAGCTCGGTGTGTAAGTGAAATGGCGTTATGGCTGTCTAGTTTGACGCACGAGATAGAAGATTCTCACGCGCACCGGAATTATGTTGTAAAAGTGCAAATAAAATCGTATAAAATTAGAAATTACGAGTAACTAAGTATTTAATAAAAAGAAATCCATCACTGGATGCAGTTTGGAATTTGACATTTCATGGTATATTTTTAATTATAATTATAATTGCTAATGAAGGGATAAACAGCTTTTAAAGATTATTAGGAGGTATGTTTAAAATTTTTTTTGGTGCATGTATGTTTAATTATGTTTTGGCTTCCATAACTGTATGCGAAAAGGACTTGAAAATATCATATTTTTTTTACATGTCAAAATTATTTACGGTTTATGAGATACACAGCTTTAAAAACCACCTTTTTGATCGTTTTCAGGAAATCTGCGCCTTAATATAGTATTCTACTATATTATTATAGGCCTAAATACTAGGATAAAAAAAATATAGTAGGCGAAACTACTTTTTAAATGAAAAATTAAATATAACATTATCGTTTTAAAATAAGTGTAAAGTGAAACGCAGCCGTTATCTGCTATTAATTTATGTCAATGTATTAAATTAGGTTGCATGCTAGTTTTAGCGAATTGTATTAGAAACTTATCAAAACCCGACCATCTTTAAAATTCTTGCAAATAAAAATTTCTCATTTCTCTGTTTTTGAATGAAACTTGTCAAGTTTCGTTTTAGCGAGCGCATATATTTTCAGTCATGAATACAAAACGGCGCGGCGAGATGAAGCAGTATTAATCTCATAAAAGCTGAATTCATGGTATTTCGTAAACTTAACTTAGAGTAACAAAAAAAAAACTTTTAATAAAGACACAAAGTAGCAAAACAATATGCCATTAAAAATTTAAAAGTGAAATATTTTTTGAAACATACCTTTACCTACTATTTTTTTTTCGTCATCTACCTACTATATTTTTACAGGCCATGTCATCAAAAATACTATATTTGATATAAAAAAAAAGTTGACAACCCTAGTCACGACACCCAATCCTTTTGTTAGGTCCGCATAATAATATCTCGTTACTTAGGCGTTTTAGATTTTGTAAAAGTATTAGTTAGTTATTTAATACAATACATTGTGTGCATAAGAAGCAACAGAGCTTTTCAAATATGGCCTTGTTACTTTGATACTATTATTTAACAGCCTCAATTTTCGGCAACTAAATACAAGAACACAGTGGCCCAGATTTGTGGCTACTAATAGTTTAGATGGGCGTTGATAGCTGCGATTCAGTTTTTAACTTTTGTAACTATCATCGTTTCCATTATAATTCTGTCAATTTGTTGTTGATCCAAAATAAAAATAAAAACTTTTTTTTTGCTAAAAAAAGCAATTTGGCGCAATTTGAAATCATAAGCGTAATAATATTTACGGTAATATTCTTCACATTAGCCCAATATTTATGATTGCAGTGTTCAAAAAGACATAATGACACACCAAAAGTTCATTATGCAAACTAGAGTGTGTCGCGTGCCAGACGATTTCCTGCAAAAATACAATGGGTTAGCTTATATAGACCCATTTTCTTGTTAAGTACACTTCTAACGGTTCACTCAGGGTTGCCGGTTTTCTAGGTGATGTTAGACCTCTTACTTATATGATATTGTCAGAAAGGGGGTGAGTACGAGATGACGACTAATATAAATAATAATATATGGAGGAAGACAGTATGCTGCGCCGACCCCAAATAAATTGGGATAACGGCAAAAGAATAATGATTAAGTCGTTTGTTCAATTACGTCAGAAGCCCGAAAGTCTGACAACCAGTCTTACCAAACGGTATCGTATTATTACCCAGTAACTGGGTTGTGGAGGTCAGATAGGCAGTCGCTCCATGTAAAAATATGCTTCTTTCAGGAATATTCTATTTTTACTTGGAAAATTGTTTTTGTGAACCGTACTTAAATGTGTCTTTCTGAAATTAAAAAAAAATACTTGAAGGCGAATAAATTCTCGGCCATTTGCCTGTTAAAATATGTATCTTGGAAACTTGTAAATCACTCCATTATCATTAACTTTGCATAAACGATTGATATCTACAAATTATGTTTATTGATTTTATTATGACATTATTAATCGTGTCAATATTTTAAGTTAAAGTCTGCATAATCAGCCTATAATGTTCCCACTGCTGGGACACAGGCCTCCTCTCAGTGAGAGGGAGTGGGCCAAATGCGGGTAGGACAGGTAGATGTCACATGTCTTCGAATTTTTGGTTCAACGACATGCCGGTTTCCTCACGATGTTTTCCTTCACCGTTATGAGAGCAGGGGTGATGAAATAATTTTACTCAAAGTAAAGCGCCGGTCTGGGTTCCATCCAACCCACGACCTACAATACGTCTGAGCGGTCTAGTATTATTTTGCTGTCGCATTTTGCCACCTCTCTCGCTCACACGGGACCAAATTTAAAGATTGTTATATGAAAAGATGTTTTTTGCAAAATGTAATCAATTATGTAACGAACTAGTAACTAATTTATATAATATTAATTTAACAGGTCTGTACCTAATTAGGGCTCCGTAACAAAATGGTAAAAAAGGAACCCTTATGGTGTCACTCAGTCTGTCTGTCTGTCTGTCACAGCTGGATATCTCAAGAACTACTAATGCTATCAGCTTGAAATTTAGAATAGTTTTAGATGACGTTTACCCAACTATTTTGCAAATAAGAAAGAAATTAAAATATTTATATTTTTTTTGGAACAGGGTCTGAAAGGGGGTCTTAAAAAATCAAAGTGGGGCTACTAGGGCATGTGGGATATTATATAAAAGAACCTTGTTTGCACATTCTCAAACATTTTTTTTCTTTTTTTTAGGCCGCATAGTTTTCGACTTCTGATGAAAAGTGTAAAAAAAAATACCGTTCCCCTCTTATCTCCGAAGTTTGCAAAGAGAAAAATCAGAAATTATTCTATGTGTCTGTAAATGTCTGTAAATAGCACACTTTTTCAGAAATCGGAACGGAACCCTCGGTGCGCGAGTTCGACTCGCTCTTGACCGGTTTTTTTTTTTAAACACATTTCTATTGTGATAATCTAATAAACTCAGTTCATAAAGTACTAGGTATACCTACCTATATATTTTTGAGATGAGTTAAACAAATGACACACTAAAAATGTGATTTTTAATAATTAACTATTAAATTAATATTATTTACTAGTTCGCAAATTGATTACATTTTCCAAAAAAGCATCTTTTCATACTTATAACATTTTTTTTTTAATTTGGTCGGGTGTGAGCGAGAGATGTGACTAAATGCGACAGCCCTCTTAACTTAAGTACCAAGTCTGTAGTCCGTCCAGCCTACACGTCGGTAGTGTGGTAAACAATCATTTTCTGAGTAATATACTTTCACTCAGTCTATCTAGACAGACACATATAGCGCCTCTAATGTTCTAGGAAGGTATCGTCTTGGATTGCGTTGACAGAACAGAAGGTACAGCCAGCAAAATAGTTTTAATAATGTATTTCTTAGTCTCCATAAATTGATAACTACTTCACCAATAGTGGATTATTGGTGAGGTAACTACTCTTGTAGAACCATCTCAGCGAGTTACAAATCTAAATTCACAATCTAACTGCATAATTCTGATATTTTGGAGTGTAATATTCTATCACTAGCTTAGTACAAATCATGTCAAAGGAAAATAAACTACATATTTGTATTTGTAATTCGATTAATTCGATACCACTGTGGCGGCATCTACATCGCCACATATGAACTATGCATCAATGACATGACGTCACACAAACCTGCATCGCGCAATTAGAGTTTACCACGCAATATATATTTTATTGTTTTAAAGTTATTAAAATCTAACAGACTTAAAAAAAATAATATGTACAAGTATAATACAAAAAGGAGGATTTTTCGATGCCCCATGATTTCCCATCATAGGGCATCGAAAAATTCATCCGCATCACTGTCGAAAGGAAAGGTGCCCAAAAGGCTGGCAGCATTGCCACGTTGTATGGCAATGCTAATTCTTTGTCCAAAAAATAGACCAGCCCTTTGGTCACGTGTAGAGTCGACCAACCGTTTGGCGATGTCCCGAAAAACCAAAAGGGCACTCGGACCCCATGGCCCTAGTGTTTCAACCCCAAACGGCTCGAACATATAAGTCCCAATAAGATTGGAATTAGTCCAATTTACCACGCAATTAGCATATATACAACGTCCCTATATCAACCGTCGGGCAGTAGCCCACCAGACACAACACCCGTCTGGTCGGAGGATCCTCCATTTTCTATGGAGGATGAGTGAACTTTACACCCTGTTCCTCATGCCTCTAAACCACCACATAGTGAAAGGCAAAAAAACGCTCTGTAAACACTAACTTTAGAATAATTACCAACAATGGTCAAGTTACTTATTTTAAGGAAAACAACATGTCCTAGAAACAAAAATTCGAAGACATGTGACTTACAAAAACCCACAATAGGCCCTCGTATAGGTAGGGCCCATTCCTTCACACAATGAGGAGGATATCGTATTAACCAGTAACCGGGTTGTGGAGTGGAGGCCCTATAGGCAGTCGCTCCATGTAAAATACTGGTATTCAGCTGCATCCAGTTAGACTGGAAGCCGATCCCAACATAGGTAGTTGGGAAAAGGCTAGGGAGATGAATGAGGAGTATCGAGTCCCAACCCAGTGACAAAATTTTGGTATTTCCAAACGTTTACTTGTGGCGGCATCTACATCGCCACCTGCGAATCACGCATCACATTGACGTCACGCAAAATCTTGCATCGCGCAAGCAAAGTTTACGGCGCGACAAGCATTATACCAGGCTGTAACAGAAATATGTGCTCAAAAAGGGTGTGGTACAGACCGTCAAACTGAAAAACTTTATCCAACCTCATATGCATCCGCTCCATATGGTTTTAAACACAAAATTACCATTGTATCCCCTTGAAAGCTTGTGTGGTTGTCCATGCGTGTAGATAAGAATGGATGAACATAATATTTTGATACTCTCTGTAGCTCTCATTAGGCATCGTATTATCACAATATACATATCAATTGTTTGTTGAAGGTAAAGTGGTACTCAAGCTCCTGGAATCGTTAACTATTTAACAATACTTAATAATCCATTGTCAATGTCACTGAGACTGGTAATTGAACATTATTATCTTTCTTACCAAGGCTGTTGAAATAATTATCTTGTTAGTAATTGATTACGGAAAACTACTAATATTCGTCGTGAAATTAATAACATTTGAGACAACTTTCTACACAAACTAACCATCTATCTATTATAGACAGACAAACTGTTTGCTTGTTATATCTACCTACTTAAATCACCGGAATTATTAATCAAAGGCATATTTTGTCAGTGATTTATTATAATAATTGTTTCTATCAATCATTCTACTTATGTTCCTAACTCTATCCCCATTATTCACACAAAAAACCGGTCAAGAGCGAGACGGACTCGCGCACCGAGGGTTCCGTTCCGATTTCTGAAAAAATTTGCTGTTTAGAGACATCGTTTTATTTTTCCTGTGATCTTTACATAAACTTCTATCACATAGAATAATTTCAGATTTTTATCTTTGCAAACTTCGGCGATAAGGGGGGTGGGTACCATTTTGGTACGGAACCCTAAAAACTAAAACGCTCCATAAACCTATTTTAGTTAGTAGAAGTGTTTTGTCAATTTTTTTCGAATTATGATTTGAATTTGACAGAAGAAGACAAAACACTTCTATAACTAAAATAGGTTTTCTTAGTTTGATTTAGTTTTTATGAATAAGGGGATAGTCTCCAAGCTTATCCTCGCTTCTTTACCCTATCCTTTTAAATATAAAATAGTGTTTATATCATTAATTCATTAAAATAACTTATAAAAATTTGTGAAGGTTGCATGGTTATGCCATGCAGGCTACCTCTACAGTGGGTAGGTACTACATACCTACGATAACTTTTTTTTTTATAAATTATTGGATCAGGGTTGGAAAAAATTCAGCATGACGAGAAAAAATCACTCTGACCACAGAACAGATATTAAAATCTGCTCTGTGACCCTGACTTTATGAACAGCCTGTATAACTTACTACTATAATAAATTCATCATACTTAATTCATAATTTTGACATCAAAACATTACTTTTCAATCAGCATGAAACATTTCAAAAGAGACACTATTACTGACTTTTCATCGGCGCCAAGTAAAGCTGATCGTAAAAAGATCGTATTTAATTACTTAGCGCTGCTAAGTACGAGTAAAAGTTACTGCTAAGTTAGCAGTAACACGAGGATACAGTGACATCACAAGTCTTGCAATGTTTTTATATGACTTTGTTGAATTGTTGCTCAAACCTTGAAGAAAGGATCGAAAATAATTGAATTAAAAAGTACTTTTGAACAAAAAAATCAATTTTTAAATTTTTTGTCTGAACCGATTTTGATGGGACCTTCACTGATAGATAGCTGATTTGATAAGGAGTAACTTAGGTTACTTTTCTCATAGAAAAAAAAAATTAGGGTTCCGCGCAAAAAAATTAAAACCCATGAAAGTGTGAACAAAATTCGATTCAAATGGGGCAACAGCTAGTCTTAAATACTCGTGATGACAGTCCTAATGGAATCCTGAAGCATTTATATTTTTATTTAACTATTTATGTACACACAAACAAACAGAAAGGAACAAAAAATACGTCCAAAGGTGATGCTTATTTCAAAAGAAATCTCTTCCAGCATACCTGCGATAGGACAGAGGATAAAAAGAGATGTAGACAAAGTGTGTAAGAGTAGAAGTGAAAATAAAATCCAAAAAAACAAATAACTCACTTTAGTGAGTTATTTGTTTTTTTGGATTTTATTGTGATTACTTATCGCTGTATCAATTTGATTGCTTTTTTTAAAAAGCAATCAAATTGATACAGCGATAAGTAATCACGTCACGGTTATTTACGATGACCATCATCGTAAAACCGTGCGGTGAATCCAATGAGCTCTTAATTTGGCATGAATAACGGATTATATGAACGGATTATTATTATTATTAGCTAAGTATCAATGTTACTGCTCAAGGAACCTTCCTTCATAAACGGAGACAATATTTATATTTGTCTTTAATACATTATATCGGCTAAGTAATGACAGCCGCACGGGTCGAGCAGGTTAAGCTACGCTTGCCATGGTTGGTCCGTGGATGGGTGACCATCTTTACATACCAAGACCCCTCCGTACCTCGGAAAGAACGTTAAGCCGTTGGTCCCGGCTGTCATTCGTGAATCTTTGACAGTCGTTACGGGTCGTCAGAATCCCGAAAGTCTGACAACCAGTCTTACCCAGTAACTGGGTTGTGGACCTCAGACAGGCAGTCGCTCCATGTAAAATACTGGTATTCAGCTGCATCCGGGTAGACTGGAAGCCTACCCGAATATAGTTGGGAAAAGGCTAGGCAGATGATGACATTGGTATTTTATTTGTTTACTACCTTCGTTCTGCCCGCGACTTCGTCCGCGTGAAATTTCTTGTTCCCCCGATCCACCCCGTCGCATCACATCGCCTGCCCGCGCTATTACTTTTCCTTTTTACTGTCAGGAACTTATCCCTTCAATGGCCTTAGTATGAGTTTTTATACTTACTCGATCGCGTTCGTTTACGTTAACGTTGACGTACCTACGTCAATTTGTATGAAATAATTGTGTTTACCATTATAGTCACCAGACGGCGCTTATTCATTTTCAATACAAATTGACGTTTACGTTAACGTGATCGAGTAAGTATAAAAAGTCGCACTAAGGCATAAATACGATTAAATGTCGAAGTATACTTGCTCCTTGTTGTCAAATTTTTACGCGACTGCCCCTTAGGTAGGGTAATGTTTTCGAGAGAATGTATCCTACCAATGTCTCTTTCTTTGGCATGCTCTGTAGCCTTTTCACACCAATTCTTATAGGTACCACTAATTGCTATGTAAACAACAGTGACAGGAAGAATTATAACATCATCAAGATACACAAAGTGGATTAAATACGTACCTATTATCGAAGCTAACTCAAAAACTACCCAAGCAAAGTTAATAAAATTTATATGAGACTACCGCGCAAGCTTTTTCTACCAAATAAAAAAATAATTTTCAAAATCGGTCCACAATTGACGAAAATATCGACGAAAATCTCCTCCTTTTTTGAAGTCGGTTAAAAATTAAGAACACACGACCACTATCTATTCACACTAGGTACTCCATTTCTTAAGTGCATCAAACATGCACCTCCCAGCCAGACATCCGTGCATTTTACAAACAAACAAACTTCCAACTGAACTGAACCTGTATTTATAACTTTAAGCTTTATTTAACGTCATTGTAACCACAGGGTGATTGACTTGTATGGACGATTTTGGGACTTGCTTTACCAAAATAGTCCGATGCTTGAGCTAAACATACAAACAGAATCAGTACACGGGAATTTAAAACTTAGCTTGTGAGGAGTACGGTGGAAAATCGTGTACAGTAAGTATTGTAAGGATAGGTACGAAACATGCGAAGAGAATTCTTAATGAAGGTAATTGGACACGTTTCCGAATTGGATGTGAATTTGTTATTGAAATATAATCTGGGCGATTTAGTCTAGTCACGATTTCTGGAGGTTTAAAGTGATTTTTATATTTACGATTTCCGACAGCGGTTACCGACTGACATTTACATTAAATCCTACATTTTGTTTGTAAACCCTTCCACTGCTAATTTTGGCACTTTCAAAAAAAAAATGAGGAATGTTCAAGAATTTTAAACCAAATGGACGATTTTTATGGCAAAATTCTAAAAGACGTAGGTATTGGATTGCGTGTTGCTAACAAAATTTTATTTTTTTGGATTTAACTGATTTTTTTAGGGTTCCGTACCAAAATGGTAAAAAAGGAACCCTTATGGTGTGACTCAGTCTGTCTGTCTATCTGTCACAGCTGGATATCTCAAGAACTACTAATGCTATCAACTTGAAATTTGGAACAGTTTTAGATGACATTTACCCAACTATTTTGCAAATAAGAAAGAAGTAAAAATATTTATATTTTTTTTTGTAACAGGGACTGAAAGGGGGTCTTAAAAATTCAAAGTGGGCTACTAGGGCATGTGGGGTATCATATGAATGAGCGCTGTTTGCACATACTCAAACATTTTTTTATTTTTTTTTAGGTCGCGTAGTTTTCGACTTTTGTTGAAAAATGTAAAAAAAATACCGTTCCCCCCTTATCTCAAAGTAAGTTGCAAAGATAAAAATCTGAAATTATTCTATGTGATAGAAGTTTATGTAAAGACTAGCTTTTGCCCGCGACTTCGTCCGCGTTTCCGTCGTTTTTCGTAAAAAAGTACCATTATGTCCTTCCTCACGGTTCAGTGGTTATGATGTAACAGACAGATTAACTTTCGGAAATATAATATGTCAATCCACAATACTGTTGAAAAATATCGCAATAAGGAACCGCAGAATATTATTATTAATAGCTGTGCCCGCGACTCCGTCAGCGTGTAACTCCTTGTATGTTATTAAGTTAATGTATTGGACTGCTAAGCTTTCGGGAGTTACACGTGTTATTGTGAGTCAACCATAAAAGATAGACATATGAGATATTTTTTAGGTAATTTTATGTAGAACATTTCCGTCGTAAATGATTTCTATGTAGTTTTAACCATTAAGGCTGCACACGCGACGGAAGCTTAAAAAATGGAGCAACTTCTGCCGTTTTCCCAACATTTCCCTTCACTGCTCTGCTCCTATTGATTGTAGCGTGATGAAAAGTATACTATAACCTCCCCAGGAGTATGAAGAATAATTGTACCAAGTTTCGTTAAAATCCGTCGAGTAGTTTGTGTTTCTATAAGGAACATACAGACAGACAGACAGACGGACAGACAGACAGACAGACAGACAGACAGACAGACAGACAAAAATTTTACTGATTGCATTTTTGGCATCGGTATCGATCACTAATTACCCCCTGACAGTTATTTTGAAAATATATATCATGTACAGAATTGACCTCTCTACAGATTTATTATAAGTATAGATTACAGGAAAAATAAAACGATGTCTCTAAATAGCACACTTTTTCAGAAATCGGAACGGAACCCTCGGTTCGCGAGTCGACTCGCTCTTGACCGGTTTTTTTTTATTATGGGTCTTATATTTACATTTACACACAAAGCATTTTTACGGAGTGTACCATACCTTTGAACTTGTTTTGGTATTAGTTTATACAATGGTATCCGTTCGAAATAGAAAATATGAGTTCAAACAAATACCAGTGGTATTAGTTTGTTGGTATTAGACCGGAATAAATCGTTGATCAATACGGTGACGATCCCTTTCTGAGTTGATATTGTAAGTAACGTTTATTGATCTCGCCCTTTCCCTTTGCGAAATGATTTAATAAAAATTCTACCAACCTATTGATTCGACACACAGTTTAAAACTAAAACAGTTTGCGTTCAGCGACCGTTAATGGGGCAGTCAGGCCCTCACGCGATGTCGCTTTATAATAATTAAACGCGGATTTGCGGAAACCACATGCGTTTCAACTAAGAATAGGAATGACCTTGCGCCATATTGTGAAGATTTAGCAAAACAGCACGTCGTTTATACATTTATTTGCAAAGTCAGTGACATATTTTAACAAAAACAAATTCCAAAAACAGAACTAAAATGGATAAGGATAACACTACAAAACTTTGCAAGCCGTATATTTCTAGCTTCAGTTGACAGTTTGAGGTCATTGACGTTCCTATTCTTAGTTGAATCGCATTGTAAAGTATGCTATTTGAGGAGAGCTTGAGTAGGCAATGTGCTTTGTAGAATGTTATGGGTTTCAGAATCCATATTAATACTAATCCATGCTAATATTATAAATGCGTAAATAACTCTTGTCTGTTACCTTTATACGTCGTCAAGTTACTCATGTCATCTCAAATTGGTGTTAACCTGTGAACCTGCTTACTGTATTACCTGGACAATAAATTACTTATTTTCTACTTCATTTCCACATTTATTATCTTAGCAATAGATAAATCAAAATACCTAGTTTTCCCAACTATGTTGGGGTCGGCTTCCAGTCTAACCGGATGCAGCTGAATACCAGTATTTTACATGGAGCGACTGCCTATCTGACCTCCACAACCCAGTAACTGGGTAATACGATACCCATTGGTAAGACTGGTTGTCAGACTTTCGGGCTTCTGACGACCCGTAACGACGTCAAAGATCCACGAATGACAGCCGGGACCAACGGCTTAACGTGCTTTCCGAGGCACGGAGGAGTCTCGGTATGTAAATATGGTCACCCATCCACTGACCAACCCCGGCAAGCGTGGCTTAACCTGATGGACCGACCCGTGCGGCTGTTAAATTAAAAAATTAAATTAAATTAAATGATTTTTATTTCGGAACAAGTAATCCATAGAGTGTTAGTAACATAATATTAAAACAACTTACTATCTAGTGTTAGTACCAATCACCCTCCGCACAAACTGTTTTATAATTGGAGAACTGAAGCTCTCCGCTATAGTTCTCAAGATGCTGTTGCGACTGTCTCTAACTCTCCTCAGCAGCGAAGCTGTTTTTTTCCGCACAATCGCGTGAAACCCGTCGGTACGAGCTTGGGCAAACATATCTGACGCGCTGCAGTAGCGAGGAAGTCCCAACAGCATCCTGAACCCATTATTATACTGGACGCGCAGGACATCCAAAGATTTTTTGGTGTAACTGACCCATAGATTACTCGTGTACAAACTCTGGCAGTAAGCCTTGAAAATGGTGATCTTTACTAGGTCCGTACACCGAGCAAATCTACGCCACGAGCTCCTCCTTAGCAATAGATAATGATGACTAATTAACGCCTACATATAAAATTATGAATAAAAAACCATAACAATTTATTCCGGGACGTGAGAATCATGCAACTGGGTCAATGCAAACGGACGGGCCTATCTGCTAGGGATGACTGCATCAGTGTGGATGACGTCAAACATACAATGTAATCAGCCTATCATGGGTTTACGTGCGTTATTCGATTCTCGATATCGATAATTTGTGATATCTTACTTTTATCCGGCTTTTTGCAATTACCGTGTAAAGCTAAGCCTTGCACGTGGGCAGGATGATACTAGTTTTAAGGCCGAACTATACGCCAATGACCTTGAGTGGTTAGCTTGCGCATTCTGGCCTGAGCTCACGCAACGCGTCGTACGTCCAGCCAGTAAGAGCGAGCGCGCACTGCGGTGCGTTTCCGGTAGTTCTGCCGCACTGGGCGGGGCCTACAGTAACAAAACGCATGACCGCAGTGCGCGCACTTCATACTTCACAGATTATGCGGTAGAAAAACGCACCGCAATGCGCGCTCGCCCTAATAGGACTCGCCCATCAAGGAGCGCTGTCCCAAATTAGACGCATTTTTAATTTATTATAATAAAAAATATACATGTTTTTAAAAAGTAACAAAACCAAATAATTTTCGTTTGTATTGCAAAGTAGTAGATATTTCTTTTATATTCTTTTGATAAAAAATGAAGGAGTAAAATGGTTTCATCTTAACGATTTGGAGGTGATTTGGGGTTTTTTTTTCTTATTACGTGATACCGATAGAAAAATTATGGCTAAACCAAATTACGATTCATATCATGTAGATTACTAACAATTTTTTTCAGATGTAATTTCTCTGTAGGTTCCGGCGAAAAACTGCTTCATCTGCACGCTGTTTTTAAGCTTTTTTCGAAAGAGTAGCCTTAAGAGGATACATCGTTAATTTTGTGTTTTTAAAATTCATATAAAACCAAATGGTTAGATCATAGTCAAATAACACATATATGTAGACAATCTACTACATATATGTGTTATTTGACTATCTGCTGCTGTACTAAAACCGAAACATAGGTTACTTGACATTTTTTTGATAGAAAAAAAATCCAAAGTAGCACCGTCTATTTTATACGATTATCAATAAACATTTCCTTATTGTGCAGTAAATTTTGCTTTAAATCGAAGGTATTTAAATATGTTAAGAACTTACTAAGCTAAAAATTTATTTAAGTATAGAATTTTGTCATAAATCTACATTTAAACGAAGCACTTTTAGTTCCGGTGCGCGGTAAGAGTCTGCTATCTCGCGCGTCAAACTAAATAGCCCTAAGCCATTTGAGTTACATACCGAGCGAGACACATAGAGACATACAGAGAAAGAAGTTAAGAGGATACATCGAAAGATGGTTTACCACGCTTCAATGTACCTTAACTTCTCTTTCTCTGAATAATCTCACTTAACACATTTTCTACGAATTAGCACCGCCACCCTTAAATTCCACGAAAGCCACATTACTAACCCACACACACTCATTTGATGAGTAATCGTTCAGTCTTGCCGGAATTGTCCCTTGTCCTAATGTCATGATATTTTAGCAAAATGTCAAGAAAGTTGACATTACCGCAAATATCACGATTTGAGCTAATTGAGCCGCAGATATACTGCAATACGACACTTAGGTGCTTCGGTCTGAGTACCTACGTAAAATTTTAATGCTACAGTAAAGACGGTTTTGTGGCTTTTTACGATATTACGTAACGTATGTTACCTTACTTACGTTACCTAAGTGCCTACTTACATAAGTATCTATAAAGTAGGCACTCAGGGTTTTTAAGTAAGCATGTACTATGCGAGGTAAATAAGAATAGGATCGCGCTTGCTGCCAACTTCACACGATAGCTGTCAAATTAGTACTGCCGATAGCTGTCAAAATACACGATAGCTGTCAAATTAGTACGCATTGGTAATGAAGTTCGCGAGTATTGCGGAACAAAATGGCGTCTTGACAGTACAATTCTTATTTGGCTCGCATAGTAGTGTCATTTCAATTATTGGTAAGAAACGTGATGTTATCTTGATGGCTCTTTACTTAACCATATTTTCGCCAATTTAAATAATTTGGTTGTCTGTGATAAATATTGCAGTAGGTACAATAACTAAGCGCAAGAATTGATTTAATCAGTTCGCGGACGGTAAACTTCTATTGTGTCAATAGAAGTTTTATTATTATGACGTCTATAGACGTCAAGCCCGCGAAAGTGTTAATAGTTGTAGCACTCCTCGTACCAACTACTATTAATATTACCCTTAGTTCTATTATACAGGGTGTATCAGAATGGCATGGTCAAATTTAAGGGTGTGAAAGAAAGAAAGAAAGAAACACATTTATTTAGCACAGACTAAATTAAAGAGGCAAAACAAAAAAATAAATAATACTTAAAAAAAAAACTACATTTGCGATGCAATAACAACAAAAAAAAAAAATAATACAATGTAGGAATGTGTGCCTCACGGCTGTGCCAAAAAGGGCCAGTTCAGCAAAAATGCCAGACAACTAGGTGTGTGTGGTACAGACTACCATCAAACTGAACAACTTTCTCCATGGGACCAACATTGTAATCGAGAAAAAATTAGCAGCTGTCCCGTAGGAAGCTTCAATACCTTCTCGATTCATCATGTATGGCACGGCTGATAATTTTTTGGTCCCATTGAGAAAGTTGTTCAGTTTGTTGGTAGGTATGTAGTTACCACACCCTTTTTGATCAAAAATTTAAATTACTGTCAGGTGATCCATAATAATTTCGCCAGTTACCACGTTAAACAATCCTATAAATTAACTAATGAAAGATAATTAGAAAAAACATTTAATCTTACCACTCACCTAATTATCCATAACAGTCATACTCATTACTGTTCTGTTCCTACACAAAACAGCCAAACTCTGTTTATGTTATCTCATTAAGCCAACAACTCTTCATTTGTGTCCAACAAACAATGCATTTACCGCTCCCACGGCGTTAATTATCTTTTAAACATATACTAATGACCTAATACTTACCCTCATGCTGCCTATTCAGGAGAGTCAGTCTTATGTTTAATGTGGTCAAAGATGGGATACAGTCATTTTTATCATTCTTGTATCAGCTCTTCGAAAATGGGCTCTGACTTTTGTTATATTGTGGTTGTGAATACTAAGCTCTCGAAAGCATGGTGAGTTCTTTTAACTTCGGTGGTGAAGATTTATATACGGAAATATCTAAGGGGCAATTCCCGTATTTAACAACGTTCGCAATACCAAATCTGTCAAAAATTGTATGGTACAGTATAGCGTTTACCTACATTTTTGACATTTGATTGTCGCAGGCATGAGATTGCGATTTGAATTTGAACGTTTTTAGGTACGACAATTGGCCTTCAGATATCAAGAATACAATCAGAAAGAATAAATTCACTGTTGGGACTTTGCAACCTTTTAAAACCGTTTAACAATTTCGTGTCTTTAGGTGTTCTCTTTTTATTTAATTTGTTTCCACCTATGGATTATATTATCACTTGTTGTATAACTGCATTGAGACTAAATCATTCCCTCCTTTGGTTACAGGCTCCTGCGGCCGGTGTCAGTGACAGGCATGATGGAGCATGCTCTTGTCCACCGGGAGAGGGTCGGAGTGCAGGACTTCGTTCTGCTCGAAGACTTCCGCTCCGAAGCCGCCTTCATCGACAACCTGAGGAAGCGGTTCAACGAGAATATTATCTATGTGAGTATGTTTTATAATCTCCTTAACTCTGGTTATCCACAAATTGGGAGACGTGCAAGACCGAATTTTTTTAATGCTGTTGACTCTTGCTCTCAATCAAGATTCATCTGAGCAGACTGCCATATTGAATTGATCTTACTGATGATTAGTGATGCAGAGCAGTGGTGGGTACGAGTTGTAGGTCGTGGTATCGAACACAGACAGGCGCTTTACTTTGTGTAAATAACTTCACTTCCTCTGCTCTCAAAACTGTGAAGGAAAACATCGAGAGGAAATCGGCATGTCTGGCAAAACCAATTATATGTGACATCTACCAACCAGCACTGGGCCCGCGTAGATTACAGCCCATTCCCTCTCGAAGACAAGAGGCCTGTGCCCCAGCAGTGGGAACATTATAGGCTGATTATGCTGCTGTTTAAACTATAGTTCTGGTTAGACTTCCCAGAAACGATGCCTTTGTGGAAGGAAAAGAAATACCTGATAGTGACGACACAGTCCTAATTCTTGCCAACTTGGAAGACGTGAACAAGTTAAATAAACTTGAAACCCCTTTTGCAATGACAGTATTTTAAGGTCTAAATAAAATGAAGACTATTTGAACCTAAGCCTTCTTTACCTTTACCGAAGACATTGTGTCTGTATTCAGAAAGAATATTCAAATGTCCTTCTAAGATACTTATTATAACAATACCAATCTCTCCCCTGCAGACGTACATCGGAAACGTGCTCATATCAGTCAACCCGTACAAACCACTGCCCATCTACACGGAGGAGAAGACCAAGCTCTACTACAAGAAGGCTTTCTTCGAGGCACCACCACACGTGTGAGTGTTCATTTATATTTTGCACAAAATAACGTAGGCTTTAGTAGAAACTTTCATTATTCATTAGTTCATGAGGTTGTTCCATGACAGACAGACCAGCAAGAATAAGTTTGCGCGAATGGTGAACTAAGGTCAACAACCAATCCTATAGGCGATAGTTACAGAAGACAAGAAGTTAGTTAGTTAAGGGGTATCGTATTACCAAGTAACTGGGCTGTGGAGGTCTGTTAGGCAGTCGCTCCATGTAAAATATTGGTATTCAGCTGCATCCGGTCAGACTGGAAGCCGACCCCAATATATAATTGAGAAAAGGATAGGCAGATTGATTTTATAAATTGAAAATAGAATGGTGTCAATTTCACCTCCTACCTGATCCGGTGTTGTGATCTGTTCTGTTGTACCTTAATAACTTTTGTAGACTCTGATTTAGGCATAAATATTTATTCAGTTTCCTATATTGTCGTTTCATCGATCGATTACTACTTAGAAAAGCCTGTAAAAATGTCGGAACGGAAACTCTATCTAATCAACTATGAACTTGCAGATTTTTAATTTGCTGGATAACATATGCCTAGTCTAGACGTCTGTTAAAAGATAAAAAAAATACATATCATTATGTGATAATATTCATTGAGGTACGATGGATTTGCGTTAATAATCGTAGACTTAGCTAGAGAGGGAGTGACTAAAGAGTTGACGACTTAATAGAGAAGTATGGAAGAAAAAGACGTTGCGCCGATCCCAAATATGATGATTTGTAATAGACTTGGCAGGCTTAGCATACAATAATACCAATAACTGTTAGATTTTATCAAACTTGTTATAGTATATAACAAGTTGGATAAAATCTAAATTATTGTATTTAAATAGTAGGTAATTCTGTCTGTCTGTACCTGATTGGATGTATAGGGCCTGTTTTATCACCACTAAATAGGCTATAGAACTGCCAGATAAATATTACTTAGAGCCGCAATACCTACTTTAAAATATAGAGCAGAGTTTTAGGGAAAATATTAGTGACATTTTCTCTTATCCAAAATCATCTGGATTGCCGAGTAGGAATGCATGAGAGTCCTCAATCCAAAGATATGAATCATTGAGGATCATTGAGGTTATCTCTGACATTTGATGTGTGGGATAGTACTCTGAGAAAGTTATTTGTTATTTTTTATCTGTTCTTATCTACATATATCCAGAAATAGCTTAGTCGTTGAGTTTACCTAAGTGCTCCAATAAAGGTGCGTAGGTCGCAGATACACTGGGAATGGACCTACCTACATTGATGTTTTACTGACATTGTTGTTTCCCCGTCCATACATTTTTCATAAACAAAAAAGCTATATTCCTAAAGAATACGGTTTTCTCTAGATAATTCTGTTTTTCTTTTATTTTTTTACTATTATTAATATAAATAAGTAAGTAATACTGAAAACAGTGTTTTTCAAACTCGTATGGGCGGAATGGAATGGAATGGAATGGAACGGAATGGCCCTACAGATTTGGTCCCAAAATTAATGATCTGTTTTTTTCAGTTTTAATGAACCTGACAACATATTTTTTTTACAAAATCCATGTAAATAAGGTCTTAAATGTGATATTTGAAATATGAACACACAAGGGGCAGTCGGCAATATTCCAATAGCTGTAGGTGCTGATAGACTTGAGAATTCACTTATAATAGAACATCGAGCACTCGCCGTTTTTGTCGAAAACAGGGGGCCTACTCCCTAAGTCCGTCCGTCTTCCCGTCCGTCCGTTCATCCGTCCGTCTGACATTACGATCCATCAAAACATGTGTAAAAGTTATTTTTTTCGGACGGGCAAACACACATCGGGAGTAGGGACAACTGGCAAATCATGTTGTCATTCATACTTCGTTCGGGCCCCGAACCAATCATCCACCCGTAGGTGATACGGAGTAAGAAACGCCCGTAAAGAAGTCCGAAACTACGGGCTTCGTGCTTAGGGAGTAGGCCCCCAGAGCCAAACAACGGTACGAACATTTTCACGACCAAACATTTCAAAAGCATATTAACAATCGTTGGAATGCTCATTACAAGTGAATGCTCAAGTCTATCAGCGGCTTAAGATTAAAACGAACCACTGACCGCTTTTCTTCTTCTCACTCTGGCACAGACTTATCTGAAAAATAATAGCCAGCCAGACAGTTGGTTGCAGGGCAGACTGCACGAAGCCTCGTAAGAAAATTACTTGAGTATCGTCACACGTAGAGGCCGTTTACAAGTAGATCATTAACTAAACACAAATCATACAATTCAAATGAATTATGATAAAACAAGGTACCCATCCAGTTCTGTATTATTCCAACCGAATAACAGTGTAACTTGATAGTTAGATAGGTACCTATGCATAAAAAGAGTATTATGAAATAGGGAAATTATAAATGCAGCATCAAAAGTTTTCTTTAGCAAGCACCTGCAACCTAGCGTCTTTTTAGGGTTCCGTACCAAAATGGTAAAAAAGGAACCCTTATGGAGTCACTCAGTCTGTCTGTCTGTCTGTCTGTCTGTCTGTCACAGCTGGATATCTCAAGAACTACTAATGCTATCAACTTGAAATTGAGAATAGTTTTAGATGACGTTTAGCCAACTATTTTGCAAATAAGAAAGAAATAAAAATATTTATATTTTTTTTGCAACAGGGACTGAAAGGGGGTCTTAAAAAATCAAAGTGGGGCTACTATGGCATGTGGGGTATCATATGAAAGAGCGCTGTTTGCACATTCTCAAACATTTTTTTTCTTTTTTAGGCCGCATAGTTTTCGACTTCTGATGAAAAATGTAAAAAAAAATACCGTTCCCCCCCCCCACCCCCTTATCTCCGAAGTTTGCAAAGCGAAAAATCTGAAATTATTCTTTGTGATAGAAGTTTATGTAAAGATTACAGGAAAAATAAAACGATGTCTCTAAATAGCACAGTTTTTCAGAAATCATCAACAAAAATTACATATAAATGATGGTACGGAACCCTCGGTGCGCGAGTCCGACTCGCTCTTGACCAGTTTTTTTGTATGTAAGCAACGAGTTAATAGAACAGCCTCTATTATAATAAGTCATCATCTTTACTATTCCAACAGAATATCAAAAAACCAGTGTCAATTTAATATGACTCAGAGCTACCGATAAATATATTTACTTCTGAATTAATAACTCAGCGACTAATGTTGTAAGTGGGCTACTTTATATATTTTAGAGATTCAACATCTGTCTGCTAATAAAATTACAGGTAACATTAATAGGTAGATAGGAGACTACATGAAATTAGAGTTTTCATTGACTATTATTTGGTGACAATAATAAGGTAATTTTATGTTCAATTTTTATTTCAAAAGATTCACTCATCAATTACTTATGCTAACATATAAAAATATAGGTGACTATATGAAATTAGAGTACATTGAAATTATTTTATAGATGCAGTTGATACACTTATTAGAAGCTGTCAATGCGTAGACATACCAAAAATGTTGTTGCTTAAAAATAATCACGATGCTGCATCATAACAACAGTAGCTTGTTTTACAATATACACTCGCCTGAAAAGCATTTATTAGACGCTAACCTAAGAAGAAGTTAGTCGCTGACCTATTAATTCATTAGACAACTAATTATATTTGAAGACATGAATGACATTTTAAAGAAGCTGCATTCATTATCACCCTATGAAATATATACTTTGTGACAAAATATTATTGTCTGTATGCACTTCGATACTTACTATTTATTATTGAGAAGATAATGGCCACTTATCTACTCGATAACAGTGCCTAATGGTTATTGGATGTTGGAACATACTTACTTTATAGGGATAGAGAATTACGTCATACAAAAATATCCTCTGAACATAGGAAAATATTTTTTGGTGCCATAGAATCAATTCAATTATTCCCGTCCCAGCACTATTATAAAAGAGTATTTTTATTATAACTGCTCTTATCTGTTACAGATTCGCGATCGCAGACAACGCATATCGGTCCTTGGTATACGAACACAGAGAACAATGCATTTTGATCTCAGGTACTATATACTTGTATTTCTCTTCTGCCCTTAAGTAAAAGTTGCCAAAAAATGCTTAATCTGTAAAGGTTAGTCACAACGTTTAGTTGACTTACAATTTTTAAGCAAAATATTATCCCGTACAGGCGAATCCGGTTCCGGCAAGACTGAAGCCTCCAAAAAGGTTCTAGAGTACATAGCAGCAAGAACAAACCATCTACGCAACGTAGAAACAGTCAAAGACAAACTTCTCCAAACAAACCCACTGCTAGAAGCATTCGGAAACGCAAAAACACACAGAAATGACAACTCCAGCCGATTCGGAAAGTACATGGACGTTCAGTTCAACTATGAAGGAGCTCCGGAAGGAGGGCATATCCTTAACTATCTGCTGGAAAAGTCTAGGGTTGTCAGTCAGATGTCTGGAGAGAGGAACTTCCACATCTTCTACCAACTGCTAGCGGGTGCCGACCAGGAATTGATGAAACAGTTGAAGCTGCAGGGAAGGCCTGATGCTTACAAATACACGACTGATGTGGTTAGTACTACAGCTGACTAACATTAAGTATTCTTACTATCCCAGTTCCTATTAAGTACCTACAGAAAACGCAAATCAAATAGGAAAGATAGTTTAGCAGCTTGTATAAGTAAATCCGAAAAACAGTGGGCTTAATAAACTACCTTGTGGTATCATTATAGTTTCTATTGACCATTTATTTGTAAAACGTGATAATTACTAAATTATGCATTTAGTGCTTTATAATATTATGATTTTGTTATACTTACTTAAACTTGATGCTACTACCCCCAATATTACCAAGATTTTAGTAGTTAGCATGGTAAACATGATCGAAAGCTTTCGCCAAATCTATGATAGGTAATCCTCACCAAATCCGTCTTTTTCTAGGCCACCGCAGCGAACCAGCGCAACAACGATGCCGACCAGTTCCGAACAGTACAGGAAGCCATGAAAGTCATAGAAATAGGCCAATCGGAACAAACTGAGATATTCGAGATTGTCGCAAGTATCCTCCACCTCGGTAACGCGAAGTTCATTCAGAATGACAAGGGCAACGCTGAGATACTAGCTCATGATGCTAACACAACCAACGTGGCTGAGGTAAGGAGATACTTCATTGATTAGTATTTTTTATATCAATTATCGAGATAGAGATCAGTATATTATTATTTATTATACACGTATCGTACGCTCTTTGTAAAGGAACTCGTATGATGAAGTATTGAACTACCGTCCGATCCGTACTTATTTCTAAGCAGCGTTGCTGCAGATATCTATTTTTTAGGAGTCCTTGCCAAGTTGGCATAAATATTAAAATTAGTTTCCTAATACAAGAAGCCCCCATCATCGTCATTAAGCCTACAGGATGCTGAAATCTACTGAGAAAAAAATAAGATGCGCTTTGTTCTGGCTGGTGATCTATTATAATTTCCGCATAAGACGAAAAACCTCAGGAAGCCATTGACTTACATTGCCAACTAATGAAGGAAGTACTTTATTTTTAAATACAGGTAGGTGCTGGTACTAATTGTTATTCCAATTATAATATGCGATAAAAAGACCTACACGAGCATGCGGTATGACTGTTTTGTTTAAATACTTTATTTATCTTTCTGAGACTTGTAGTTTTCCTGTCTAACTCTTATTTCGATCGAAACTTAACTAAGGTCAAACTTCTGCTGAAAATGACACAAGGAATACTCAGGCACTACGAATGTCAAATCCACATTCCTTTAGGAATCTTTTAAAAATTCATATTACCAAAATTTAAGAAAAAAAATGTTTTATTTCCGAATCTATGTTTACTGATCCCAAGTAGTAAAGTCAAGGGGATGTGTGTGAATAATTTATTAAAGGCTTTGCTCCCGTAGTTCTACCATTCTTTATCATGTTGTAGAAATTAATTGTGGTTATAGAGTCTGTCAAGCGAGTCATGTCCCATGAAAAAGCCGGCAAATTCAAAAATCCTACAGGTGTCAACACTGAAAACATGTTTGATACTTGAATTTTCGTAGATAAAAAATTTCTTTGTAATAAATTAAAAAAGTGCATTTCAATATAGGTATTTATTAGTCACAATTAGAACTAAAATCAGAATCTAGAAATTCAATGCCTTCATAAGAGAAATCACTGTCAGTATCATAAAATGTTGAAGGGTTCCAACTCCGTTTCGGTTATCCTTTGTTTTCTACATTAATAGTGTGATCTGTGCATTTTTCCAATAAATATATTTCTTTTGCATTCTTCTTTAAATTTCCATTAATACAAATTAGATAATTGAGCTAAAAGTATCAAAATGCTGTAGCTTAGTAGAACAGAAGTTGTGACAATCCGTTTGACAGATAATAGTATTGCCATTATAAGAAATCACCTAAATGGTCGTGGACATGACTTGCTTGACAGACTCTATCTAACCTGTCTAAGCCGACGTTCGTACGGACGTAAATATATCGCGGCGGGATTTTATCGCGCACTAGATTTTCAACTGTCGTTGTTGAGCCGAGCATTGAGAATCCAACTTAACAACAACAGAGTGCATTCTAGCGCGTCGAAAAAACACACTGTTGGATTTTCAACTCTCGGCGCTAAGCAGAGCGTTGAAAATCCAGTGCGCGAAATAAAATCGCCGCGATATTTTTACGTCCGTGCGAACGTCGACTAACGGTCATGTTTTGTAGTGGATATTTAGTATTCCACTTACAAGATGATACTTATTACGTTGCCATCGTCACTTTGTTTCTCTTGACATTTCTCCACTACATCTCTATTCGATATGTCTGAGCTGTGTAGGACAATAGTATTTATGTTTGATCCATTAATTTAGCGTCATTGTTCCAATAACTGTTTGTATATTTGGCTGCTATTGTCTTTCCAAAACCGGATGACGTCATTCAATTTCAGTTGTAAGAAATTCAACTTCGAAATTTTTATGTTTACTTCGTGGTTGTGGTTGTGGTTGAGGATGAAGTACCAATTTCGGAGTCGGTTTTATTCCAACCCCAAAACTTAGGTCGGGCAGTTATAGAAACTTCAAATTCAAGTGTTGATGCAATGTCATCTATCTCAAATCTATCACTAGTAATGGTTCTAGTATTCAGCGGAAATCTGATCCCTGAAGCTGAAGAATCAATCACGATTTACGAAGACCTGTCTGAACCATAACTATCATTCATTTTGTTTGATATTTTAAAAAGAAAATTAATAAGAAATTTAACTTAGAACAACAATCTCCATAATTAGCATTTATAGCTAGCTTATCTTAATATATAAAAAGAAAAGTCCTGACTGACTCATCAACGCCCAGCCCAAACCAGAACCAAACTAGAAAGCACAGAGGTTCTCTGTATAATGTAGACAAAGAATGAAAGGATTTTTGTTCCCGTGGGATATTTTCCGACATCCACGCGGGCGAAGTCGCTGGCGAAAGCTAGTATAGCTATAAATATAAAGTTAATTAGTTCCAAAACACCCCAAAAAATACGTCTACCATAATATTGTAGCCACTCTCAGCTATACATTACACCCATATTACCTTGACACAATTCTATTACAAAATTATTCATTGAACTCTTGCTCAATATTATAATATAACACAATAGATCACACTCAGCAAGAAACACATCGCCAGACGTTGATTTATTCGAAGTAACAACGGTTTTTGACCTAACCCGTTTGTGATAACGATCTTCAACGGAAAGATGACGTAGCGTTATAGTTCTTATGAAAACGTCTCTATTTATTACGATAATGTTAGTGATAACCCTGGGTTTTGAGGAATTGCTTTTGTTCGTCGTATTTAGATGTCACTGGTTAGAGTCTAGAAGAAGTAATATTTCGAAGAATTCTTCGCTTGCAGTAAAAAACTCAAACTCTAACTCAAAGCATTTATTTCAAATAAACCAATTACAGGCTATTTTGAATTGTTAAGGGGTCGGTCTTGGGTCAGTCAGTCAGAAAGATGAAGCTAGTTGCCCATTCCGAAGCGTAGTAGATCTCTAACTATTTGACAATAAAAAGAGGAACATATATAAACTCACGTCTTCTTCCCAGGGGGGGTAGGCAGAATCTAAAGAACGTCACCTGCTTACGATCCTTACATACTGCTTTTGTTTCGTTTACGTTCATACATCTGGTCATACACGCACGCTGGTAGCGAGTACTACGCACCTGAAGAGAAACACTAGAAAGAGCAACTAGATATAATATTATATTCCTCCGTAATTACGAACATTCTTCATCATCAGCGTCCCTAAAGGTTCCCATGTTTCTATGTTTCAGTTCTCAGTTCATAAGATTATACTTACTCCAATCTTTTTGCGTAGCGAAATATTAAAATTGACTTTCGCTATATTCATTTCAACAATAACGTTGATTGCAAAAACTACTTAGTACCTAAGTACCTACTTTTACAGGAAAGCTATTATCGGATATAAGACATCTTATCTAAAACTCTGTTTTCCTTTTACTTATATAGCTTTTTCCTTATTCACTAATCTACAGACTAAAATGATGTCGACTGCCAACATAGTAACAATATAGGTACTTAATAATGTTTGCTTTTGTTTCTGTTATTACTGTTTGTTTTATATTCCTTAACTATTGCTTTGTTTTTATTATCTCTATATTTTTATTTCGTAGCTATTTCAGATACAATTTGACTATTAAAGAGTTCACAAAGCCCGATTTGTTATCAAACGCGTCTGTTTTGTGGAGCATTTCGTAATATCCCTCCATATTTGTGAAATATAATTTCTTTAATGCAGTATTACAAAACATTATCGTTCTGTATTGTAGCAACATTGTGTGTACTTATTACGCATTTGTTGGAAATTAGCTTGTAACATTTATGTCATTTGCTATGTGTGCGATCAATCTTAGTTGTCAATTTTTACGTGATTTTTTACGTGATTGATATTGTTGATGCGCAAATTGATCATCTACCAATGACAACAGAAATTGATGGCAATTGATCGTTTCGAGATACATTAGAATCTTTAAATCTTAAAATAATTAATATTCCAATTCTACTTTCTTCCATAGCTCCTCAAAGTAAACGGCACGAAACTACGCGAGGTACTAACAAGCCGTACGATCAGCGCCCGCGGCGATGTCGTCACCACCCCACTGGACTTGGAACAAGCACAATATGCCCGAGATGCCCTGGCTAAGGCCATATATGACAAGCACTTCAGCTGGCTGGTGGCCAGGCTGAACGCGTCACTGGCGCCTAAGGACAAGGAGAGCCAGTCCTCTGTCATCGGTATCTTGGATATTTATGGATTTGAAATCTTCCCGAAGAATAGGTAAGTTTAAATTTAAGTCATTGTCCTAATCTATATACATAAAAGAAAGTCGTGTTAGTTACACTATTTATAACTTAAGAACGGCCGAACCGATTTGTCTGAAAATTGGTGGGGAGGTAGCTTAGAACCAGGAGACGGACATAGAATACTTTAAAAAAAGAAACGGATAAAACGTTGTATAACAACGGCTGGACCGATTTAAATGAAATTTTGTGTGTATATTTGAATGGGTTCCTTCAAGTGGACCCGGCAGGTGGCACTGCAGTCGGGTTCTAGGATTGTTCAGACAGGACAATGTCGGTCGGGTTCGCTAGTTATATAATTTAAACCCAGATCATCACCTTCCTCTTGCATTTATCCCAATTCTTTGGGATGGCCCGCGTCTTCTCAAAATTCACCGACATTCAATCATGGCTTTGGTGTTCCCATATTCTTATGGCCGCTCTTACTAAAATGTACGCAACTTATCGTTTCATTAGCATTTTTATATGATCTATATTAATACGGAATATATATACTGCTCCTATTTTTGAAGACGGTCAAAAAGCATAATTATTATAAAACTTATTATGTAAACAAAGATTCGATGCCTAATACTGGTTGCAAGAGACAGCCCTACGCAAACTAGCAGGATGCTTTCAGCTCCTTATTTTGAATCATATTCCACCCGAAAATTTTTCAGAAAAATTTTCATTATTTTTTATCGTTTTTTAGTTACTATTCCTTTATTTCAATGTAAAATTACATTATTTAGATCTACGGAGCACTCCATTTATGTACTTAATCAATAAAACAGCTAAAATCAAAAAACTGCAATGGATTTTGAAATACTCTAACGAACGATGCGTGAAATCAGCTGTTCACTTTCTGCCTAGCTACAGAGTTCATCGAACTCACCGCATACCTATTACCTACCTATTACTCTCAACCAGTAACAGACACTCCGACGTATGCACAAAAACACAAACAAATCATGGTTATTGGATTCCCATAACGTTACCATAACGTAGAGAGGAGTTCGTGGCTAAATAATAACAGCCGCACGGGTCGATCCGTCAGGTTAAGCTATCTTTACATACCGAGATTCCTCCGTGCCTCGGAAAGCACGTTAAGCCGTTGGTCCCGGCTGCTATTCGTGGATCTTTGACAGTCGTTACGGGTCGTCAGAATCCCGAAAGTCTGACAACCAGTCTTACCAAGGGGTATCGTATTACCCAGTAACTGGATTGTGTAGGTCAGATAGGCAGTCGCTCCATGTAAAATACTGGTATTCAGCTGCATCCGGTCCATTCCCATAACGTTCTTCAAATAATTTCATGTACCAGTCATATTAGCATTATAAATACCGAATTTACCCCATCAGTCTGCGAAGGGCTGTCCCTTACACCATGTATGTATTTGACAGTACCAAAACCTGCTTATTTCACGACTATACCTACTTCGTTATACTAACTTCACCCTTCTCTACTCAGCTTCGAACAGTTCTGCATCAACTTCTGCAATGAGAAGCTGCAGCAGCTGTTCATCCAGCTGACCCTGAAGCAGGAGCAAGAAGAGTACCTGCGTGAGGGCATCGAGTGGGAGCCCGTCGAGTACTTCAACAACATCATTATCTGCGACCTCATCGAGGCCAGGCATACAGGTAAACAGTAGCTAAATGACCACTTAATCTGTGGGACCGATACCTATATCTATCTGACTTGTAGTAATTGTATTAAAGTCTCTATCGCTGTTGACTATCCCTACTAGAGTACTTACTGCGAGTGATAGTATTCCAGGGATTGTCAAGTCAGCTACTAAACATCATAGACTCAAACTCAAAGATTTTTTTTCAAATAAACCAATTACTTTGAATTTTCAAAGGGTCGGTCAGTCAGAAAGACGAAGCTAGTTGCCCCCAAAGCATAGTATGTACCTATGGAGAATAACGGGCAAGAAACTTCACGGACATTCCTTTATATCAAAATGTCGTTACAAAATATTGGTTATAAATATTGGTTCATTAATGTTGAAATTACATATAGTACCTATGTGAGAAGTTGAGAACGATGCAGAACGTTAAAAGTGTCCGTAATAAAAATATAAAAAAACCATTCAAAAATTAAATTATAATAACCCGTGGCAGCTAAGATAATTATGACCAGCCTCCACTGATAGCGCCTACGCCATGTTGGATTGATTCTCATGGAGAAAGCATAGTATGAAAACCTTATGAAAACACTAAACAATAAAATCATAAGAATAAAATCAATCGATTATCCTGCTCCTGAGATTGTTCGCATAACATATATATCGTTCAGTAAACAATAATTGAGTTTACTTACTCGAAGTTTGTTTAATGTTATCATTGACTTCCCCACAAAACACATCCTTACTTGTTGTAAGCAACGATAGTATTGCTTCCATTGTTAATCAACAGACACAATGGGTAGACCAAACAAGAAAATCAAACCTAACATCATGTCCTTGATTTTATATGATGTTCAACTCTGGTCCTAATAGGTATTATCTCCATCCTGGACGACGAGTGCCTCAGGCCGGGCGATGCCAGTGACCTGAGCTTCCTTGAGAAGCTGACTCAGAAGCTGGAGCCACATCCTCACTACAAGTCACATCGCCGCTCCGACATCAAGACCCAGAAGATTATGGGACGTGATGTGAGTATATAGCTACCTTAAAAATATTCACGTACTTTTGGGGTTAGCCGCAGTCGGGTAAAAAGAAAGATTTTAATCTAGAAGATTTAATCTTGATGTTGGGAATGGAACTCATTTTCAGCATAGCACCTTTTCGGATCATTGTTGTTGTTCTAAATTCTAGTTTTAATGCCGGTTTTGACTGGTGACTTCTTGTCTTTTCACTCACGATTTTGCTTTTGTTGTACAATAATAAACTGTGACTACTTTACCAGCGCGTTTTCGTTATTAGTTACGGTCAGTAATATTTTGGTCCTTCGAGCCGGATACGTACGAATAGGTGCTGGCCCTCTCACGAGACCGCTTAAGAAGTTAGTTCCCCAGGAGCTCTAGGCTAGACTTTTTTTTTTAAATGTGGAGTATGTTGCGAATCGAACTCATTTGTCAGCATATCACTTTTTCGGAACATTGTTGATATTCTAAATTCTAGTTTTTACTGTCAGTTTTAACGCTTGTGATTTTTCTTTTGATTTTTTCATTCACGATTTTGCATTGGTTGTAAAAATAATAAACTGTGGCTACTTACCAGCGCCTTTAGTTATTTAGTTACGATCAGTAATACTCGACATAAAAAAGCACAGCTAAGTATGTAGTAGGTAAAAAAAAAATCATATTTTACCTAGAGTTCACTCTTAGATTCACAATATATTTATGCTACTGTTTCCTTCTCAGAATGATGTCACCAATCTGAGTCCATTTTTGGCCAAAGTAATCGGCCCGAGCCACTCATATTTCGTTTCTCGCGGAGTGAGGAGCGTTCAAGCGGATAGGTATCTACATAACAGTTCCAACTTTTAGACATGTGTTTGTGGTTCTACTTCTAAAGAACCCAATAAAAAAACTATCCTTGACACACAACCCTAAAACCATTTTCAAAGAAGGAAAATGAAATACATTCCGTATTCATGCTCATTAACAGCGACCAAGGTTCTGACCCACTGGCTGAGTACATTTAAATTCTAAATAGTAAACTTTGTATGTGATAAGAATTTGTTGACAAATTGCTACAGTGCCAATGTTTACGGACTTCATGGATCAAGAACCTACTATAATATAATTAATGTATGGTGTATGAAGACACCTCTTTTTTTAGGATTAGTCACATTGCTATGACTACTTGTACTTGACTAAATGAATATTGTTTAAGCTCCAGTATTTTTTTATTAACTCTTTGAGTCACACTTTTAGGTAGAAACAGATTTTCTTTTTTTTTATTTACTGTCGTATTCCAGAACTTAAATAAGAACATTTATCTAGAAGCGGTGAAACAAACCACACAGTCTTCAAGAATTTTAGATGTTCTACCCTTACAATACGGGTCTTTATGCATCTTCGCGTAAAATAATGTACCGAAGATATTTCCAAATTAAAGTTTAATGAAAAAAAATTATCAAAAACCTTTTCCGATTTAAAATTAAATTCTATCAATCATGATTTCGAGAGTCACAAGACATCCTTGATAAAATGCTCATGAAAAACCACTTGAATTATAAGGCATCTGTTGCCATGAAAGACTTGTTCAACGACTTGCATTCTAAAACATACATTGATGACATATTTTTAAGGTCCTAAATCAATTAATGAATCATGGCCTGTGGCTAAATAATAAACGCCGCACGGTTCGATTGATCAGGTTAAGCTATGTTTGTAGTAGTTGGTCCGTGAATGGGTGATCTTTAGTCTTTACATACCGAGACTCGTCCGTACCTCGGAAAGCACGTTAAGCCGTTAGTCCCGGCTGTCATTCGTGGATCTTTGACAGTCGTTACGGGTCGTCAGAAGCCCAAAAGTCTGACAGCAAGTCTTACCAAGAGGTATCGTATTACCCAGTAACTGGGTTGTAGAGGTCAAATTGGCAGTACTTCCATGTAAAATACTGGTATTCAGCTGCATGCGGGTAGACTGGAAGCCGACCTCAACATAGAAAAAAGCTAGGCACAAAAAGGGCTAAAAAAAGCTAGGGACGATGACGTCACAAGATCATGATTCATGATGTTATAGAATTTGAATGAATGCGATTGACATTAGGAGAGAGTGCTGCATGCCAGAAGACAGACAATGGTAGCATTGTGTTAAGTGCATATATTATTATCATAGAATGGATTATATTATTCGCTGGCTAGTTCCTGAGGAGAAGTGTTCAAGTTCAAACGTGACAGTTTTCAGTTCGTTTTATGTTCAGTGTTTTCACCAGCATCAGGATAGGTATGTGTTCATGGGCAACATATAGATCTAGCACTCACTGGACTATAACTGATTGAATAATACGAATAGTTTATAAACTTTTAAGAAAACTTTGAAAAACTATCTTGTTGAGAAAGAGACAGGTGCAAGCAGACCCGAACTTGCTGTCGTCATAATGTTCAAAAAAAGAGTGTGATACAGCGGTGCGGTGTAATCTAGTAAATCCACTTTTTCCCGACATGAAACCTAATCTACACCTTGAAGGTGTAAGTCAAATAACGCACAACCTCACATCATCAGCGAGCCTGTTTCACAATGCCCCCCCCCCCCCACTTGGGTCTCTTCCAGATAAGTTCACCGGAACTAATCAAACAAGAGGGGGTAGAAATGGTCATTTCATTTTGTGGAGTTCAGATAAGCAGTCGCTCTATGTAAAATACTAGTATTCAGTTGCATTCTGAGACTGGAAGCCGACACAAACATAGTTGGGAAAAGGTTAGGCAGATCTTCAAAGTTTTCAATATCCTTCATATGTATGTTTCCTTCCTTACCCAGGAGTTCTGCCTGGTCCACTACGCGGGCGAGGTGACTTACAATGTGCACACCTTCCTGGAGAAGAACAACGACCTGCTGTTCCGGGACATCCAGAGTCTCATGGCTAGCAGTAACAACACCATCGTCGCCAGCTGCTTCAAGGTAAATATTGTGAATAGTTTTCTTTAGTGACTGACTACCATCAGTGCCCTATTGCCTTTATTGTATACCTCTGTTACTCTTATGATCTACCTCTAACTGTCAACTGAAGCTAGAAATATACGGCTGTGTACATACTCAGCCTATAATGTTCCCACTGCTGGGACACAGGCATCCTCTCAGTGAGAGGGAGTGAGCCGTTATCCACCACGCGGTCCCAGTGCGATTAGATGCCAATGTCTTCGAGTTTTAGGTTCTAGGATATGCCGGTTTCCTCACGATGTTTTCCTTCACCGTTTTGAGTGCAGTGGTGATGAAAATATTTACACAAAGCAAAACGCCTGCCTGGGTTCGAACCCACGACTTACAACTTGTAAGTCGGGGCCGTTACCACTGGGCCACCACTGCTTTCTATATAAAAAAATCGATATCGTGTGGTAAAAAGTAATATGTGCATTGTTTCGTCGTGAAATTGAATGGTTCTATCCTTCCTTACATTTACCTACATTCATATTTACATAATATTGGCTCTACCAAGTTATAATACAGCCTTCGTCATCAAAGGCATGACGCGATGCGAAATCTGCATACCTGAGTAAGTGTAAACAGTGACAATCTTTTAAGGGGTCATTGTACTCATCATTATGAACAACTTTTACTATGGGACCAAACCTGAAATCGCGAAAAATAATCAGCTGTTCAGTACATTTATGTTCGCATAATTGGTCAAAATGTAGGGAACAGCTGATTTTTTTTTTGGCGATTTCAGGTTTGGTCCCATAGTAAAAGTTGTTCATACTGATGACTACAATGACCCCTTAAAAGATTTCCACTATTTATACTTACACCCAGTATAAGCCATAGGAAAAAAAATGGGTCTGTGATAAACTCTGGCGGTCAGGACGCACTAAATAAATAAATAAATTAAATAAATATCCTTGGACATTTCACACAACGTCATCTAGTCCCAAGCTAAGCAACCTAATGCTTGTGTTATGGTAACGAGATGGCTGATAAACTACTTATATACATTTTTTTTTGTAAATACATACATATTATAGATAGAAAAACACCCAGACTCGGAACAAATACTTGTAGGTGGTACAAATATTTATTCCGTGCGGGAATAGAACCCGCGACATGCTGCGCAGCAGTCAATCGCTCAACCACTGGGCCAAACGTGTCGTCAAATAAAAAAAATAAAAAAAAAAACAATAACACCACCCAACAGATTTAGTGAACCTTACGGTGCTCCTTTCAGGACATCAACCTAACGAGCAAGAAACGGCCGGAGACAGCGATCACTCAGTTCAAGAACTCCTTGAACGAGCTGATCAAGATCCTGAGCAGCAAGGAGCCTTCCTACATCCGCTGCATCAAACCCAATGACTTCAAGGGCCCTAGTAAGTAACCACTATTTAAAATTAAAAGTGTCTAAAAATTAAACCAAATCAACTTTGTCATGTAAGTACTAAATCTTTACCTATGAAATTGCCGTTTTAAGAAAAAAATCAAAGATTTTTTTTGCCACTTTTGCCATTTTAATGAAAGTTCGTTGATGCCTCTGCAATAGAAATCCTGGGGACGGGAATCGATGAATTCTTTAAAGTCGTTTTTCACGCCTTCTCGTTGGATGTGAAATTTTTCCGCGGGGCTCATTGTTGAGATCAAAATTTCCAGAACGGAAGCGATCAAACCAAAAACGCACCGTGCGTTCACTTGCTGTACTTACTTACCTTGTCCATAGACGTCGTTAATATTGCGTGCTGTCTGTGCTGCGTTGGTGCCCCGACGGAACTCGTATTCAAAAATAGCGCGCTATTTCGATTTTTCCATGGTTCCAGAAACACCGATATCAAAGAAAAATCGAACGGCGGGAAAACAAAGAAAAACTGATTTAAAAAAAAATTAAATTATCATTCTGTATTATAAAATTAATTTGAATTTGGAACACAGCCAGTATCAAAGATCGGCAATTTCATAGGTAGGTACAATGCGATTCAAATAAGAATAGGAACGTCAATGACCTCTATCTGTCAAATTTTGATGAGAAAACTTATTTGCTTATCAATAACGTTTTTTTTTTTTGTTTAACCGAGTCTTAGTTAAATCAAAGTGAAAAACAACATCAAAAACTTAGTCATAATTAGTTTAAAAAAAAATATACTATGGCAATAATTTACCAGAAAGAATCAAAAATTCTTCGTTCATAATTCGTAAATAAATGTTTTTTAAAAAATAACATGTTTTGCTCACCCTACCCAATTTATTCGATTTGACAGCTATGACGTCACAACATGGCGCTAAGTCGATCCTATTCTTATTTGAAACGCATTGTAGCTAAAGAGTCTTTAGCCTAAAGACCTACTATTATAAAATAATTTCATCCAAGCATAGCCCTGTTTCAATTGAAGATTCCGTTGATTGAAAGTCTTTTGGCTGGTGACGTAATAACGTGTTTGTTCCAGTGCAATTTGATGACAAGCTGGTGTCCCATCAAGTGAAGTACCTCGGCCTGATGGAGAACCTGCGCGTGCGCCGTGCCGGCTTCGCCTACAGGAGGACCTATGAGGCCTTCCTTGAGAGGTACTGTTATTACAATATTGTTTTTACCATCAATCATTTTACTAGAAAACTTACCCACAATCCCATAGGCCTTATGAAATGTAATGGGTATTTATGGCCTTAAGAGGGCCGTCGCATTTTGAGAATTTGGAAACAGCGTTCTTTCATATGATACCCCACATGCCCTAGTAGCCCCACTTCGAATTTTCACTTTCTTATTTGCAAAATAGTTGGGCAAACGTCATCTAACTGAAACTGTTCCAAATTTCAAGTTGATAGCATTATTAGTTCTTGAGATATCCAGCTGTGACAGACAGACTGAGTCACACCATAAGGGTTCCTTTTTACCATTTTGGTACGGAACCCTAATGACGATTCCTATTCAACTAATTTGTTGCATTCTTGTCAAAAATTACCTGTAAACGACTAGTTATAATAATAACTCTGAACATTCTGCTGTCCCTCAGATACAAGTGCCTGTCCGCCGACACGTGGCCGAACCACCGCGGCGCCGCGCGCGACGGCGTGCAGAAGCTGGTCAACGTGCTTAACTTCGAGAAGGAGGATTACAGGATGGGCAAGTGAGTAACTCTTGCTGTTATACCGTCTCCCCTGTACGTAAATAACAACTTAAACGAGGGACATACTTTAACGGTCTGTAGTACTCATGAAAATGAACAACTTTTACCCTGGAACTAACCCCGAAATATGAAAAAAAAATCAGCTGTTCTCCACAAAGTGCAAAACTACGCGATCAAAATGTATGAGACAGATGAAATCGCGAAAAAAAAATCAGTTGTTTAGTAGGTACATTTATCTACCTACATCAAAGTCGTCAAAATGTACTGAACAGCTGATTTTTTTTTCGCGATTTCAGGTTTGGTCACATAGTAAAAGTTGTTCAAAATGATGAGTACAATGACCCGTTAAGAGGTTTAGTGTAAACAAAAAATAATGTTGTATAAGCTTAGGTATCATATATACCTTTAGAAAAAATATCATCCGATGGAAAAAAAAACATCATCAGTAGTTGTGAACCTATGGGGTTCGCAATTAAACCACCAACCACCACCATTAATTTTGCAAATTAGTACCTACATGATTTACAATACAGACTAAGTGTTTCATGAAACCAAATCCCCCACTAACACCTCAATAATTCCAGCACAAAGATCTTCATCCGCTTCCCGAAGACGCTCTTCGAGACGGAAGACGCGTACCAGCTAAAGAAGAACGACATCGCGACCATCATCCAGAGCAGATGGCGAGGCTACTGGCAGAGGAAGCAGTACCTCAAGATGAAGCACGCGGCCGTCATCATTCAGAAGTGGGTGAGGAGGTTCCTCGCGCAGCGGCTGAAGGAGAGGAGGAAGAAGGCTGCGACCGTCATCAGGGCTTTTATTAAAGGTGAGGTTTAGAAGGTGGTGTGGGGAATAGATGCAGGATTTTTTGTGATGCCTCTTTTAAGCTCTGGGGATTGGAACTGATAGGTCGTATTTGTAGATCAATGAGGCGAATGATACGATTGTTCTTTACTCTAAACATCAGATAAGAAGTATCTTTGGTGTTGACCAGGGTTTCTCTAAGTGGGGTACTTACGTGAACCTTTAGGGGTTCGCTATTTGATGGTAGGGGGTTCGCGACAAGATTTACGTAATGGCGTCTGGATTTGTTGGCAAGAGCGAGTGACACGCATTGCGCGACTAAAAAATGTTTAACCGAGAGCATGCTGGTTTTGGAGTTATTACTAGAAATGTCCGTAGATGAAACTCTTGTTAGCGAAGCTTAAACCTTAAAGCTTGCATTTAAAATAATATCGATGTAATAGATGTACACTTAGGGCGCGACTCGCGACCTAAGTGGTACCTGTTAGAATTCGCTATGCTAGTTAAACAATCAAGTAACTGTTGAAGTTTTTTTGCTGATAAAGAGAGTTAACAAGGTAACGTTTAGGCTAAGCTATCGCTAAAATGAGAAAATGATGGTACTGACTGCGGCCGAATGCACCCGGTTGCTGTCCGAATATGCACTAAGCTCGCGGCGCATTCAGTGCGACCGTATTGTATCGCTAGGTCAGCAAACGTGGTGGATTGCAATAATTGCATCCATGGGCGTACCCAGCTTTTGGCCCAGGGGGCAAATCAGAAATTTCTTAAGCCGGGTTTTTTTCGCCTCATCAGACTGCTCAATGTCCTCGGCAAAATCTTAGAATGGAGACTTATTTATAAGCGCCTCAAAGATTATGCCGATACAAAGGGCCTAATTCCTAACGAGCAGTTTGGTTTTCGAACCCAACACTCTTGCGTCTTGGTCCACCATATCGACGAACACAAAGCGTTGGTTTCCAACGTGGTTCGATGACGGGTGTTGTTTTCTTCGATATATAGCAAAAGCGTTTGACAAAGTCTGGCACAACGGTTTATTATAATAAGCTTTACAAACTCGGTGTGCCAGACCGTCTCGTGCTCATCTTACGAAACTTTTTGTCTTTCCGCACTTTTCGCTTTCGTATCAAAGGAGCGCTATCCTCTCCCCACCCCATTCACGCAGGTTTCCGTTAGGGCTCTGTGCTTTCTCCACTCATTTCCACGTTATTTACCAGCGATATCCCGAAAAGTAAAAAAGGCACAGTTGGCTCTGTTCGCAGACGATACGATTATATTATCATTATAGTATCATTTACTATTCCGGCCAACGCCAAGATCCGATATCTCGCACTCTCCAAACCGCAGTCGATAAACCGGCGCGTGGTTTCGAAAGTGGAGAATCGAAGTCAATCCCGACAAAAGTCAAGCGGTTCTCTTTTTGAAACCGCGTCTCAATCCATCTCCCCCCACCGACCGATCACCATGTTTGGCAAGCCGATCCCTTTGGAGAAGCGAGCAAAATATAGGTGTAACCCTCGATGAGCACCTCTAAGCACATATAGCAGTCTCGTTCTGAATGCACGTAGCAAATTGTCACTTAAGTGCAAGTTGAACATCTTTGCTTCGTGTATTCTCCCAATCATGACCTATGCAGGTTCAGTATTTGGACACTCAAAGTCCCGAAACATCCATAAGATATTAAGATGCAGACCTTACAAAATCGTTTCCTCCGAACGGCTACGGGATCCGCTTGGTTCGTGAAATCCTCCACCCAGACCTTAAAATCCCAATATCCATCAATTCCAAGCGTTTCTTCGATACCCCCGCGAAACATCGCAACCCCTCTGGTTGTCGAATCCGCTAGTTATATCCCTTCTGAAATCAATAAACTCCGCCGTCCAAGGCATGTTCTCACCGACCCCGATGACCCCTTAATCCTCTTCCAGGAGAAAAGTAGGGCCACCAGTACAGATTACAAACAGAAATCTACATTCCGACCTCGCCGCCCAGGTCCCTTGCGACGACGATCCCCACGTAATTCCCCCCGACCCTTAATCGGTGAAGCCAGCTGGTGGCGTAGCTGAGCCTGTAGCAGATAATAATTATCCAGATATGAACCAGCCTATCCCTCATTGCTGTACTCCCCCCAGCGAGACCCCAAGCCAAGGTACACCACGCCGCCCTTAGCATGCAGTCGCTTAATTCATAGACTAAAAAGCCAGGGTTATGGCAGCGCAGCGCGGTTTTTTCTAAAATTCATGCATAATAAGTATATTGTACTTAATCGTAAAGTAAGTACACGACGATGACGACAACGTGACGTATGGCTCTAACATAACTTTTTTCGGCAACATTACTTAGGCATACAAGATCCAGGGGGGGGCAGCTGCCCCCCCCTGCCCCCCCCCTGGGTACGCTCATGATTGCATCGAACAGTAGAAGCATCCCTTCTCCAGGATTTTGTGAATTTTACATCACTACACACTCGGCATAACACCAAATCCCCTCGCCAGGTTTCATCACCCGCAATGGCCCTGAAACCGTTGAAAACCGTCGGTTCCTCGGCATCGCTAAGGTCCACTGGCTGAAGCGGCTCACCACCCAGCTGCCCTCCAAGGTGCTGGACCTGTCCTGGCCACCGTGCCCGGCTACTTGTAAGGAGGCCTCCGACGAGTTGCATCGGTTGCACAGAGCTCACCTCGCGAGGAAGTACCGCCTGGCGCTGTCGCCGCAGGACAAGAAGCAGTTCGAGCTGAAGGTGCTCGCTGAGAGGATGTTTAAGGGTGAGTGGAACAATCTTCTTCTAATTACACTTAAAGCAGTCTGATGTTGAATTCCAGTCCTAAAAAAATAGGTGAGGGTATTCACCTATTTTTAAAGAACATAAAACCTTAGTTTTTTTTTTCTGGGATCATAATTTAAGGCGCGGACTGACTACGATTTTAAACGGCACACAACCGCGTAATCTATTGTCCTTTAGCTGGCTTGAAATAAGGTTGAACATTCGTAGTCTTTAAACCCTTCTCTGTCCTCTCCGACAATCCAATAAAAACTTTTTAACAAAAAAACAAAACCGACTTCCAAAAATCACTACAAAGTGAAAAATAACTTTGATTTCGGAAGTCGGTGTCTTTCGTTTTTTATTAACTTTCTTTTTTTTTGCCACCGACTTCCGAAATCAAAGTTATTTTTCATTTTGTAGTGATTTTTGGAAGTCGGTTTTGTTTTTTTGTTAAAAAGTTTTTATTTCTCGCTTTTTAGTGGGTCTGTTTATAATTTGTATAAGTTACAATAGTCTAATGTCAATTGCTCATCACATGTTACAAAATATTGCTTTTCCCGATGCTGGGACGTTAATTGTTGAGGAGTTCTGCTGGTAAGACCCAGGAGAACTCATCAACAACCACTCACCACACGCATTGTGTGACGAGGGCAAATTGCTTAGCAACCATATTAAGGTAATCGAATCGCAACCGGTGAAATATTTCTCATTGAGTAGTTCCGGTAGCCATCTGTGGTTTTCATCATCAGTTCCACTTCACCAAGTGGTGCTTTCCAAGAGCAAATGCACGAGCTACTATAAAAAATACCCACATCGCTATAGGTGTGCCTATAATATTTGAAGAGTTCCTTCGATTTCTCCAGGATCCCATCATCAGAACTGGATTTTGACAAAAATGGGACCATTTGGGAAGTATACCCTTTCCAACAAAAAAATAATTTTTCAAATCGGTTGGCAAGCGACGAAGTTATGCGCGAACATACATAAAAAAAAAAAATACAAACATCGGAATTGAGAACCTCCTCCTTTTTTAGAAGTCGGTTAAAAAACCAATTTTTGTGAATATTTAGGTAATACCGCGCCTTAATAGTCTTAAAATCAACGTAAAATAGGAATGTCGTCCATCTTGGTATCTAATATGCGAACGACTCGTGGGCAAAAATAGGTGACCCATAAAAATACTTTCTTACAAAGTCGGAAAGAGCTATCCATGAGGTAGAAAAGACCTCGATATACCTACCTACTTGGTTGTTCCTTTACTATATTTTTTTTTGTTGTACAGGCAAGAAGAACAGCTACCCTGGCAGCGTGAGCGAGCGCTTCCAGGAGGACAGACTCACCATAGAGCACCAGACGCTCAGGAACACCTTCATGGCATCGCCTTCCTGGCCTACTGGCGAGCAGCTTATTGTAAGTGATTGTGAATCACACTAACTAATATTAAAAACCGGCCAAGAGCTAGTCGGACTCGCGCACCGAGAGTTCCGTTCCGATTTCTGAAAAAGTGTGCTATTTATAGACATCGTTTTATTTTTCCTGTAATCTTTAAATAAACTGCTATCATACAGAATAATTTCAAATCTTACTCTATGCAAACTTCGGAGATAATGGGAACCGCCCCCCCACCCCCCCGGCGGTATTTTTTTTACATTTTTCATCAAAAGTCGAAAACTATGCGGTCTAGAAAAAAATAAAAAAATGTTTGAGAATGCGCAAACGGCGTTCTTCCATATGGTACCCTACATGCCATGATAGCTCCACTTTGAATTTTTAAGATCCCCTTTCAGTCCCTGTTGCAAAAAAAAACATTATATATTTTTGTTTCTTTCTTAGTTGCAAAATAGTTGGGCAAATGTCATATAAAACTGTTGCAAATTTCAAGATGATAGCATTAAGTAGTAGTTCTTGAGATATGCAGCTGTGACAGACAGACTGAGTCGCACCATAAGGGTCCCAAAATGTCCAATCATTGAGAATGTGGTAAATGTGTTCAATAACTCATCAAAGCGCTTTTTTACGACTTATGAATGACAAACAATAAAAACAAAATACTGAAAGAACTGCGTACAGGTACAGCTTATTTACCTTTACGAAGTTCTTTCAGTATATATTTTGTTTTCAGTGTTTGTCATTCATAAGTCGTAAAAAAGCGCTTTGATGAGTTATTGAACACATTTACCACATGCTCAAAGGTTGGACATTTTGGAATTTGGTCATTTTGACACCGCTGGACATTTTGATAATTGGAAATTTTGCCCCTGAACGTCTTTTTTTACCCTAAAAAAGCCGAATGGTACTTAACTACTTCTTCCCTTTTCTAGTACTCATGCCTGGCTGTGAAGTACGACCGGCGCGGCTACAAGCCCCGCGAGCGCGCGCTGCTGGCGTCCGACAAGGCGCTGTACGTGCTGGACGCCACCAAGAGCAAGACCTACAAGCTGAAGCACCGCCTGCCGCTCGACAAGCTGCACGTCGTGGTCACCAACGAGACTGACACGCTCGTGCTCATCAAGATTCCGCAGGAGCTGAAGAAGGATAAGGTGCGTACAAATCTACCTATGTTTTTGTTATCGGGTTGCAAACACCAGCAGCGGGAGCAGTGGTGTGGTCCAGTGGTATCTAACCGCCCCGACTTACGACTTGTACATCGTAGGTTCGAACCCAGACAGGTGCTTTACTTTTTTAGTATCATATGCCTGTATCATGTAATTGTACCTTTAAAACTGGACACACCAAAAATTCCAACTGACTCATTATTAGTAAAAAAAAAAATCCCAAATGCACTGAAAAATCCACTCCCAGCTGGCTTCGAAGTAGGTATAGAAGTTTTGATCATTCGGGCCTTTCTCTATTTTTCTGTTAACCAACACTCAGTTATAATCTGGACTGCAAAAGAAGCAACCATGATAAAACCGCGGTTTGCACGCCTCACCCAATGCTCTATCTCACTAGCAACGAGAGCTGCCAGCAGTGATAGCCCAGCGGTAACGGCCCTGACCTACGAGTCGTAGGTTCGAACCCATCAGACAGGCGCTTTACTTTTTGTAAATTATTTCATCACCGCTGCTCTCAAAACGGTGAAGGAAAACATCGTGAAGAAACCGGTATATCCTAGAACCAAAAATTCGAAGACATGTGACATCACCAACCTCCACTGGGCCCGCGTGGTAGATTACGGCCCACTCCCTCTCACCGAGAGGAGGCCTGTGTCCCAGCAGTGGGAACATTATAGGCTGATTAACTGATTAGGCCATAATCAATTAGACGTACAGTAGTACCCAAGTAATAAGGCGCGTCGTGAATCTTCGTTCGCACAGAAAAGAAAGTATGGCCCCGAAGATTAACGAGAATACTTAAAACTTACAATCAACCTTAGATCACTACTATAAGGTTCATAATACACTGCAGCTGTTAGTTCCGTCTCACTCGCAAGTATGGCGGCTGTCAAGCGGCGCGCGCTAACATGGCGGCAGCTACCGACCAATAGCGGTACAGGAAAAAGCGTGGAGCGTGCCGATTGGTCAATAGCATTTCCCGCGCTTTGAAAATTCATCTTCTGCGCAGGTACATCGATAAGCCATATTAGTTGAGTACTACTGTATCAAAATGTGAGGCTTTACTGGAGACATCACTCTAAATAACAATGTTAATGTTCCAGGGTGACCTGATCATCTCTGTGACGCACCTGATCGAGTCGCTGACCATCATGACCGACTACACCAAGAAGCCCGAGCTCATTGAGATCGTCGACACCAGGACGTAAGTTACCAGCAGCTCAATATGAAAATCTAAGAATTTTTAGTCATCTTCAAGTCTTTTTCATAATTTTGGGTACTACCCACAATTTTTTTGGATCCAAGGAATGAATGAATTAGAAAATATTTTTTTAATAACACCGACAGAGCATATAAGCATTTAAGCATGGACTAGGGCTATACTATGACATGTTAATGCCATCATGATTCCGTTGTGAAAAAATAATGATGCTATCGGTCGTATATATAGCTCCGTCTCTCTCTCACACTAGAAGAGTGATAGCTATAAGTTGGCTATAAGGCGCGGACTGACTACGATTTTAAACGGCACACAGCCGCGTAATCTATTGTCACCTTTCTATACATTATTTAGAATATACACAATAAATTAAATAATTGTCCGGTTAAAGTTTTAAAAAATGCTAATTCTATTAAGTAAATTCTTAAAAAAAAGAATGTCGTCATCGCTGAAAATATAGAGATGTTCGACGCCAAAGTTTATTTTTGTTGAGCAACTTCCAAATTTTTGATTGGGAATATCAAACTATTTTTTACTATTCTATTCGCTTAAAATTGTTCTTTAAACCCTTCTCTGTCCACAGTATTTTTTGCGTCGGATTGTTTCATTGCGTTGCGTCATACTCAACAATCCAAGAACCAATTTTTGTGAATATTGAGCTAATACCGCGCCTTAAGAGGAAACGTGGGAGCTCTTTTCTCCATACAAACAGATACAAACGCTCTCGCCTGTTTTCTTTTTGGTTAATGACCATAAAGCAATGATTTTTTACAGAAATATAAATAAGAGCTACTTGTATGCCCCTATGTTTTCCTTTTTGATGATATATTATTTTTATAAGAACTAGAACCCTCCAAAAATGCTCAAAATTGCCTATTCAGACCGCTGTCAACAGACGCCTAGTGTACCAATTTGACAACTATTAACGAAAAAAGAAAAACATAGGGGCATAGTATATATCCTTCGTATCCAGTTTATGAAATATCTTTTAAATTAGGAAATAGGCGAGAGTCAAACCTCGAAATGTGACTTTTTACATAGGCTATTGGCTATTTAGTCGGATCTGCAGTTGTCCTTATCGCACGAATGCGAGGGCGGAGCGCTCGCAGAGCGACAGCAATACCTTCTTAAAATACCTAATTTTCAAGAGTCTAGTCGCCCCCATTTCCTCTTAACCCATACTTTTCATTGGTTCATTTATTTCAGGCGCGGACGTTATTTAATGCTAAAATGTTTGCATCCACTTACAGCATCGCGCATAACCTGGTGAACGGCAAGCAAGGCGGCACCATCGAGGTGCAGAACGGGCCGCAGCCCAACATACACCGCGCCAAGAGCGGCAACCTGCTCGTCGTACGTATACCTCTATTACTTCCCAACTGTAGGGACTAGATTATTGTACCTACTGTAATGGCAAAATGCTAAACTTCCTTAAGGCGAAAGCGCCAGGGTAGCCCGCGAAATTCAAAATTTCTTACGTTTTTTGCAATTTGTAGGTCAGTGTGAGCTTGTATGTTGATTAAAATATGATTCGCGGCCGTATCTAATATGGCTTTACAGAATCATAATCATTAGAATCAGCAATACAATTCCATAAGTTAGCATTTACCTCAAACCTCATGATCGCTAGATTTGAGATAAATGCTAACTTATGGAGTTGTATTGCTGATTCTAATGATTATGATTCTGTAAAGCCATATTATCGCGAATCATATTTTAATCAACATACAAGCTCACACTGACCTACAAATTGCCAAAAAAACGTAAGAAATTTTGAATTTCGCGGGCTACCCTGGCGCATCAACCTTAAATCAATTTTTAACTTAGTAAGTTCTTAACTTAATTAAATACCTTTGATTTAAAGCAAATTTTACTGCACACTAAGGAACTGTTTACGTATCACATCACCAACGATGTATTACCTTTATGCAATGATATTATAATAAAATATCATTGCCTTTGCGTCATTGCACATCACACTAATATTAAAAAGGCGAAAGTTTGTGAGTGTGTGTGGGGGTGTGTTTGTATGTTTGTTACTTCTTCACGCTCAAAAGGCAGGGCCGATTTCTATGAAATTTGTTAGGTAGATAGATTATACCCTGGATTAACACATAGGCTACTTTTATACCGGTCTACGCGGGCGAAACCGCGGGGCGCAGCTAGTAATCGTATAAAACGGAAAATAGACGGTGCTACTGAGGATTTTTTTCTATCGAAAGAATTTCAAGTAAGGTAATCATGTTTCGGTTTTAGTAGGTATAACAGTAGAAAATATAACAAATAAAATAACACATCAAATCCTAATGATTTAACCATAAATACCTACCTACATTTGGTTTTATAGGAATTTTAAAAACATAAAATTATCGATACAACAACATTTTTCTATTTTTCAGATCGCAACCCCCTGAGCAGACCAGTATTGAAACAAACTAGTAAACTACACAAAACAACGATGTAATTGTACGTAGAATTAACTTCAAATATTCCATTTCGTATTGCATAGTATTTATTTTTAGTACCAATATTCTAATGTGCCTGCCGCATTGTAAATAGCAACACAAACGTTCCTTACAGGAATACTACCCGCATTATAAATGTTAAAAATGTTGTACTACCCTCCAACTTTCGTCTGGTATTTTGAACTTACTGTTTTCCGTTGAAACCTTGTTTTAGTTGTAATCTTGAAAATAACTAGGTAATATAATTCACTAGGATTGGCAGGCATATTGTACCTAAGTAATGTTTGGTAATTTTAACTTGGCATTAGGCTAAGCGAACAACGACTAGTGAATGTTAAGTTTTTATAATAATTATTATGATTATTAAAATTGTGTTTATGTACTTATTTTTTATTCATTATTATTCTAGGTTTTTTATAGTTATGTACTCTATGTACAGTATAAAAAATATAGGTACAAGAAAATCTTGTTGTTTGATACATAAAGTACATAACTATACCAGGCAATCAAATTACAATTTTTCATACAATATTATATTTTTAATAAATTGATGATATAAATGATTATGTATTTATGAAAATGTTATACTTACCTAATCTAAAACAGTTTTAATGAAGTTTTTGTGTATTTGATGTGATATAATCTTTCATGAGATTTACGTACAAAGTACTTAGTATTTTTTGTATGCCATAAAACTAGGTATCGTGGGAAATGTGTCAATTATTGCATATTTATTAGAAATTGTAAAATCCTTAAAAAACTATTTTTGTAAATTATTGATAAGTACCTATCTAATATATTTACTTATGTACTAGCTGAATACGAGAAGTAGGTAAAGTCAGCGTCAATAATATTGGGACGAACATCGGCTGTTTGTCCCAATATTATTGACGCTGACTGTACTAAGCAGTCGTACCAAAGGTATTTTCAAAATTAATAAGAATTTTTAATTTTTAACTTAAAATTTTATAGTACCTACCTAATAAAAATATCACTTCTAGGCTTATTCTCATAGTTATAATTGACACATTTCGTTTTTTTTTTTGTATAAGCTGATAATGGATAAGCTGAATCAAAGGTGCCTACTATAAGGAAACAATTTGAATTAATGTTACAATGAATGTATTTTATAAAAATAAAATCATTGTGCATGGATGGCATGGTCTAAGGTTCGCGTGGGCCATTGCTTTTCATTGCGGAATTTATGAAGGCCTATTGTGATCTTTATTATTCAAGAGAGAGCTGTTTAAAGTAATTCGTTAAACAAACTTATTTATCCTTTTCGTCAAACGATCATTCTTGGTAGGTGCACAATAGGCCTCCGCGGCAGTACTAATGGCCATATTTTTAAGGTACAGGCTAATAAGTGCCTTGTTTATATAAGCCAGTTCCTTTGCAGTCATTTTAAATAAAAGTATTTTAATAAAACATGGTGATTTTATTTTAGACTAGCTTTTGCCCGCGTGGATTCCGGAAAATATCCCACGGGAACGTACTACTGGGAAATCCTTCCTTATTCCTTGTCTACATTATCCAAAGGGAACCTCTGTGCAAAATTTCAGTTTTCTAGGTTTAAGGGTTTGGGCTAGCCGTTGAAGGACTTCTCTTTTTATTATTATTTATATAGATTATTACCGTTAAGAATGATTGATTACATCATACGTAAACTCATGCCTTCTTGCCATAAGTAAAAGTACTCTGTGCCATGTGGGTGGGCAGACACTACAGAAGTGCTCCGCCTACGATCCTTACAAACTTCGCCCAAAGGTCCTTGGGGGTTGGTGGTCACTATCTATGTGGTCAAGGCTAGGTCAGGTTGAAGGTACAACTAGGTTCTGTAATATTTCTCAGCAGCAGTCCTGCGTCCGGAATGATAAATATGGTGATTGTTCGTCTCATCACACTAATATTGTAAAGGCGAAAGTTTGTGTGTGTTAGTATGTTTGTTACTTCTTCACGCTCAAACGGCTGCACCGATTTTAATAAAATTCGGTATGTAGATAACTTATATCCTGGATTAACACTGCTACTTTTTATCCCGGTCTACGCGGGCCGCAGCTAGTGATTTTAATAAATTCCATAATGCATATCGGCACCATCTTTACAATTGTCATCTTGATAACTGTGTCTATGAAAGGTTTGTGTATTAGGTTAAAATGATAACTGCATCAAATAAAATCCAAAATCATATTTCATCGTAGTATAATTATTTTAAAAAACATTAGGTACATTTTTACAATTATTATTATCATAAATGTGATAACAACAATCCAGAGTTACAGTGACAGACAATCGTCCGTTTGCCAACTTTCAGTCTTACTATAAAACGAAACTTCCTTTTGAGTTACAACTGTGAACTAATAAAGGCATACATTATTCTCTTAAAAGCTGATCACAGGGGTCAGTAGCCGACTCCAAATGAAGTCAGAGCTGGTGCCGAGAACTGACTCCCCTGTTTACATGCAGTCGGTAGCAAGTGAGTACCGACTTCAAAAATTTTCATGAAGACTAACGGGTCAGTGCTGACTTGGTTTGAGTTTGGAGCCATCTGCTGACCCTTTGCAAATCAGCCTTTATAGATTATTTTATCTATGTAAATATATTAAGCCTTTTCTATCAATACACGTCATGATATATGGTGAATTAATGATCCATGACATTCCTTAATTCCGTCCTTAAAAATTGCATCTACGTCTCTTTGTATGGACGGCGCCGGCGGTCCTAGCATTCACTGATGTAACAATATCCAATCAAACATCTTAAAAACATTTCTGAATACAATAAATTCATTTTCACATACTACCCACACAATTTACAAAATAAAATCGAAGTACCCGCGATAAGCACACCATACAAAATATAAAAAAACGACGATTATCTCCGAAACTCCGGATTATTCACGCGATGCATCGCGACTTAGAACTAATATAATACAAGGGAACGTAGTCTTTCAGCCGGCGACTTACCAAAATGATCGATATTATGATAGTTCGTCAAGGAAAGCGAAAATTCACAAAGAATTCGTTAGATTGTTGACTACATAATTGTTTGAAGGGGTAATGTCACAATAATATAATTTAATTTTTATGTTCATTTTATGCACCCTCACGCCTCGACCCTTGCAGGGCTGGCTAAGGTATAAAATACATTTCAATTTTATTGTTGGCATACATTTAATTCTACATATTGTTTCTTTGCGAATCCGCAAATGAATAAGATGCTACCTATAAGTCTTATTTCGAGTGTAAATATTCGCTTTCTCGATCTAAACAATACCGCTCATAGAAATGCAGGGAAGTATATTCTATTCTATATACATTTTCGACTAATTCATGGAAGATACGTTCATAGAAAACGCAACTAAAACTTCGCACATATTTACAGACAAATTTTTAAACAATACCCAGCCGCTAACGTTATAAGTTAATCTTTACATCCAATCTTATAGTTTGTGAACCGTCAACATGATATATATTAGTTTTTTTTTTTCTAGATGATCACCTGCGGGTGCTTGAAACTCATGAATATACATACACGCTTACATAATATAAATGCCAACTAAGTCGGGCCCGTTAATATTGCTAGTTAGGACCTACTAAGAGAGATATGCAAGGATATAAAAATGTTGATGATGCATGCATTTCTAGGTCAGATTTAGTTTAAAAACTAATTATTATTTCTGGCACTTTTGCAAAATTATATTTATGACAGGCCATGTTATTAAATAAAATAAACAATCATACATATCGCCCTAAATCAGCTAAATAATCGGGACCCAACAAGAACCTAACATTAAATACATAACAATTACACAAAATAACTGAGACACGAAAATAACTCAATTCCGATTTATACATAATCACAGAACTCCCAGACTTACATTAAACGTCTAAAGTATTACAAACAACATTGTGATAATGATAACATCAACAGACCGACGCACACCAACTTATTATGTAGGCTATGACAAGAATTATTGTAATTATTGCTGATATTGCATCCAAAACTATACTTCTTGATATCCACCTCGTTAGGTTAGGAGTTGCAAACACTGCAAGGCCTTCTGCAATGCATTCAGACCTAGTTCCCGTCATTGGCAATCCCCATCATTTATACAGGACAGACTTCCATTTTCATGTGTTTCATTTACTGAAAAGCGCCGAAATATTTATTATTGCAATAGCAGTAAAATATCTACACTTCAAGGACGACTGTTAGGATTCAAATACCTTTTAAAAAGTTCTGTCAACTGTATGCAATATGTTCTAATAAATTCAACTTTCGATTATTATTACTGCAGTGTTGCAAGAGAAGTGATTACTTTTCTAGAACACACAAAACGGCAGTTTTACTGGAAAAACTTTCTTCTGATTTGTCTTTAATTAAGGCGCATAAGGTCTTACTTCATAATGGAATAGGACGTACAACTATTATGCTCTATTTTGCATTTTATATTGGCAACACAAAGATTGGTGTTTTTTATTACTGACAACTTACCACCTTTCACAAATTCAACAACAAATATTTATTGGAGGAGGAGTTGACGATAGAAGTGGAAAGGGAAAAGATTGCTTACATGCATAACTATAAGCAGGGGCAAGAGAAGTATTGTAGAGATCATAGCCTCAAGCACATTGTACTCTGCCTGACATGAAATGGGAACAATGAGTTGCCAGCTTTCATAAGAGGAACGGTGTTGCCAACCATCAAACATTATAGCTAAAACCACAAGGACTCTTTAACACAAATAAAACAAGTTGTTTAGCTAAATCGAAATGAAACAAAACTATTCTTATTTAAAATTATTCTAGTTTACATTATTTACAAACATGCACAATTGCACAGGACGCCTGACATCCGTCCGGGGGTAACTAGCGCTATGCGATACTTTGGTTACTAATATTTTATCATACATTTTGGTACGCGTTACATTCAACGCAATAAGTTAAATTGCTTCACAGGGTTCCGCACCTTTACAAACTTTACTAAAACCAATTTTCATAATAAGATTAGAGTTTTATTAAAAACATAGAAATTTAAGTCTATTCAGACTATTCGCTCCAATATCCGTTGTTAGGATATCAGATTTTGTTGTTATAATTTTGTACTGAATATTCGTAAATTGTGCAAGAAGCATAGCATAGTGCTACAGTTTCTTGAAGAACACAGCCTTCACCTTAGGAGCTAACCGTACTTGAGATTGGAGCTAACATTAGACTAGGCACATAACCGCACTTGCACGGAACCCACACTTCATCACGAGCACACCCTAGGCAACAATTTATACTACATCACATCGTCAAAATTGGTCAAAAGTAAGCACCGTTTCTTTCTTTTATGAAAGTATCTTTTGCACTGTATTCTGTACTATTTCACTTGTCCGACAGCCTCTTGGGATGACTCGGTGGATTTGAAACCACTTTCAGATTTGTAAGGCTCACTTTTATAGTCTTGGCTGTCGTTTTTAGATTGGTCCTTGTCGTCGGGATATCCGTAGGGTTTCTTGCCTTGCGTGTGGTCCTGCTCGCGTTGCTGCCGACGTCGCTGCTTGGACCAGAGCTCGTGGCAGTCCTGCCACGTTGGCAGCTCCGGTGCAGGCATCCTGGAAATAGGTGGACAGGTTAATGGTGTACCTAACTACAGAGATGCAGTAACGCAAAGCAGTCTCGTTAAACATTTCGGCAGATTTGGCCATCTCAGTGTCACTGTAGTTTCTTCTGGCATTACCAAGTTTTTCCCAGAGATTACCTAGAAACAAAAGCAAATAATCCTTGCGCAGTTGAGATGATAGGTGTCTCTGTTTTACACCGAGAGAATTCCTTTTGGCTTTCTCATTTATGTACATAGAACCTTTGATAACAACATGTATGACAGGACCGTATGGTTCTCGTACATTCAAACATATGTTTTGGGCCCTGCAATGATTCAGTAAGATGACAACAACACCAATTTGCTATGATTGCACTCATTCACTCCACACTTGTCTTAATCTGTCAGTTTGCCAGTCCATCGATGGTGGCTTCTACCATATTATACTAGTAATAAAACCTGGATGATTGAACAATATACATAATCAATACTCACGGGGTTTGATAATCCCATCTGGTATAACTATAGGGATAAGTTTTTTATTAGGTCTTTACCCTAACATATTCCCAGCCTATTACCAGGTATTTCTACAAGATTTGCTCAAAGGAACTACTACTTTTTTAAACAAGACTAGCCGACAATTTGGGCAGTGCATAAATGTTTATTTTGTTAGTTTGCCTGCAGTCCCTTTGAGCAAACCTTTAATTCAATTCTAAATTCAATCATTCATGTTGACCATTGTATTCATACATCATCCCATATTATTTTAATTTGCAGCCATGCAATCGATCTGCGAAGTTTTTGGTCACTAGGCGAAAGATGTTATTACTTTACAAATGAGTAAGTATTGCTGCACGTTCTAAATCTGCTGCGGCGATAACGTCAATTTACGGGGGACTCGGTGAAACATGGATTGATGAAAATTTATGGATGATGTTCTGTGTTGGTTTGATTGCAGAGTGGCCTTTTACGATTGTATTCCACGGAAAATGATCGAATGGTCACACGTAAAGCGAAGCTGCATGCATTATGCTATCAATAATAGTATTAATTATTATAATGTAGACATGCAATGACTTAAAAGGTGAAAAAGAATTCTACAGTAAATTTTTTGGACTTCTCGAGCGATTTTTCAACTTCACACACTGGCCAGTTTGCTCAACCAGTAGCAGATGATCCTGTACGTTACTCAGAACGCCAACTCAATGTTAATACTTTCGCCATCGCATTTAGAACTCATCCCTCGTCGGAGGCTTTCAAGATCCATTCATCGCCTCATTGTGACCCTAAATGCAATCGCGCGAAACATACATCATGTATAGCTGCCCATGCTGGATACTAGGACTTCTCCTAATACATTCCATCGACAATAGGACAAGGAACCTGTAAGCTTTGGGCCGAGTTCAAGTCCCGAGCATGTTCTGCTGTTCCTATCCAATCCAATACCAATAAACCATGTTTTAAGTGCAGGGATTGAACCTGCACAAGATGCACCAATCGTGTCATCAAAACTTGGCAACCAGGCTCTCCTCAGTCCCAAGTAGACACAACACGCCTGCCCCATTATGCAGAAGGCGTGTTCCCTACAGTGCCAAGCCAAACAAACAAAGTCAAACACAACTCACTGCTCTGGCACCACATTCTTCAACCAGGGGCTTTTCAGAGCATCCTCGGCGGTGATCCTCCTGTCAGGGTCCAGTTCGAGCATCCTGTCCAGCAGTGTGAGGGCCTGAGGGGGCATGAAGGCGAAGTGTTCGCGGACGCAGCGCTTGTGGAACTTCTTCGGGCGGAGAGTGTGCCAGAGAGGCAGGTTGATCACGTTGGGCCACACGCCGGGGACTGGGGTCCCGCAGACTCGGGATATCATCTCCAGCTGCATCATTTCGACGTTGGCCTGTGGAAGGGTGAGTGTTAATAAGGACATAAGTAATTGGTATCTAAATTGGGATGGGGTAAATGTTAAACCCCCTACATTACACACATACCCCCCCTACATTACATACCATGTTTCTAGCAAATAAATATTCTTATTCTTATTCTTATTCATTTTGCTGTTTGAGGATCTGATAACACAATCATTTAAATAAGCCTCCATGCAAGCTGGAAAACAAAATTTTATAACTTCTACATAGATTTTGGGTCTGTCCCAATATCATCAGCCTGCAAAAATGGACTGATGCTTTAACTTTCACTTGGGTCGGTAATCACAACTGTCTGACAAATTTTCAGCATATGAGATATTAAGAACGTCGTCCAAAGACCTAAAATAAAAAGATTCCCACGTAAATCCCATTACCTGGAACAGCGGATGCTTCAAGAACAGTTCGCCCAGTATGCAGCCCATGGACCAAACATCTACGGCGGGCCCGTAGCGCTCCTCGCCCAAAAGTAGCTCGGGCGGTCTGTACCATAACGTGATGACCTTGTTGGTGTAGGGACGCTGTCGGTCTTCGGCAGACCAGAGCCTCGCCAGACCGAAGTCGCCGAGTTTTACTTCACCTCTGTGGATGTTAGGAATGGTCATTTAGAATAAAGCATGGAATGTTTTCTCCAACCCTAGTTTTGACAATGTTAGCAAACTTCCCAGATTATACACAACCACAAGTAAGTGTAGACAGTGGCAATCTTTTAAGGGGTCATTGTACTCATCATTATGAACAACTTTTACTATGGGACCAAACCTGAAATCGCGAAAAAAAAAAATCTGCTGTTCAGTATGATCGCATAACTTGTCAAAATGTAGGAAACAGCAAATTTTCTTTTCGCAATTTTTTTGCAATGATGAGTACAATGACACCCATGTACATTAGAATCAGCAATACAACTCCATAAGTTAGCATTTATCTCAAGAGGTAAATGCTAACTTATGGAGTTGTATTGCTGATTCTAATGATTATAATTCTGTAAAGCCATATTAGCTACGGCCGCGAATCATATTTTAATCAACATACAAGCTCACATTGACCAACAAATTGCAAAAAACGTAAGAAATTTTTAATTTCGCGGGCTACCCTGGCGCTTTACGCTCGCGGTTAATGTATATTTATCTAACATTCTTGAATAATACCGGTCTCCATTTCTGAAGAAGCATACCTAGGCATGTATGGTCTTCTTATACACCACCTAATCTTACTATCAAACTTTCGCCTTTATCACAAAGGCAAAAGTTTGTGTGTGTGTGTGTTTGTATGTTTGTTACTTCTTCAGCTCAAACAGCTGGACTATTTTGATAAAATTTGGTATGGAGGTAGCTGACACCCTGGATTAACACATAGGCTACTTTTTATCCCGGTCTACGCGGGTTAAACCGCGGGGCGCAGCTAGTAATATCATAAACGCGAAAGTTCGTGAGGATAGATGTACGTTTGTTACTCTTTCACGCAAAAACTACTAAACGGATTTTGACGAAATTTGGCACACAGATAGTTTATAACCTGGATTAACACATATGATACTTTGTATCCCGATATTCCCCACGGGTTCAAGACTAAACCCCCGTTTCCACGAGCGTAATAAAAACGCGGCGGGATTTTATCACGCGCTGGATTTTCAACTCTCTGCTTAGCGCTGGGAGTTGAAAATACAACAGTGTGTTTTTCGTCGCGCTGGGATGCACTCTGTTTTTGTTAGGTTGGATTCTTACCGCTCGCGCTCGGCTCAACAACGAGAGTTGAAAATCCAGTGCGCGATAAAATTCCGCCGCGATTTTATTACGCTCGTGTGAACGCCGACTTACATTAGTACTCAACTAATAAGGCGCGTCGTGAATCTTCGTTCGCGCAGAAAAGTATGGCCCGAAGATTAACGAGATTGCTTGGTTCATAATACACTGCAGCTGTTAGTTCCATCTCACTCGCAAGTATGGCGGCTGTCAAGCGGCGCGCGCTAACATGGCGGCAGCTGCGACCAATAGCGGTACAGGAAAAAGCGTGGAGCGTGCTGATTGGTCAATAGTATTTCCCGCGCTTTGAAAATTCATCTTCTGCGCAGGTACATCGATAAGCCTTATTAGTTGATTACTACTGTACGCGGGTGAAACCGCGGAGCACTGCTAGTTTACAAAATAAGTAAGAACCAAAACAAATACAAACTCACTTATTGTTCATCAGTATATTGCTGCATTTGATGTCTCGATGCAGGAAGTTCTTCCGGTGGCAGTACGCCAGTCCGTCTAGGAGTTGGCGCATTATCGACGCGTTGTGCGATTCCGTGAAGTCAACCATCTTGGATTCCAGGAGACCCATCAAGTCGTGGTCCATGTATTCGAACACCAGGTAGAATGAGCCTTTGTCCTAAAGGAAATTTTAAAATGTAAGTTGTATGGAATTGTCAAGTTTGTGTTGATTGGAAACATGGATTTTTGTTGGCACTGACGAAGTATCAATAAATAAATAAATATCCTTGGACATTTCACACAACGCCATCTAGTCCCAAGCTAAGCAACCTAATGCTTAATGTTATGGTAACGAGATGGCTGATAAACTACTTATATACATTTTTTTTTGTAAATACATACATATTATAGATAGAAAAACACCCAGGCTCGAAACAAATACTTGTAGGTCGTACAAATATTTGTTCCGTGCGGGAATCGAACCCGCGACATGCTGCGCCGCAGTCAATCGCTCAACCACTGCGCCAACCGTGTCGTCAATGTCAAATTATAACTATGTTTGTCCTTGCAAAACCAATCCTCGAAATGTTTTGTCATAGTTTAAACCTTCCCTGGATTTAATATCGTGGAGTTGCGGATACCAGCCCGTATTACCTATTACCTATTACAAAACCTTCCCTGGACTACGTCAAACATTGCAAAACCAAAATCAGCTAAATCGGCCCAGCCGTTCTTGAGTTATAAAATTACAACGAAAAGTGGCATTGATTTTTATAGATATAGATATTACATACCTTTCTAAAGTCCATAGCATCCTGCTTATCCGTGACAATTTCCCGTAGGTTAACAATATTCTTATGGTTGAGCTGTCGTAGTATTTTGATCTCTCTCACAGCGGTGATGGGGAAGCCTTCCTTTTCGTTTTCAAGACGGACCTTCTTCAGCGCGACCAGTTGGCCTGTGTTCTTATCTCTAGCCTTGTATACTTGTCCGTACGTGCCCTCACCAATTTGGGTTATGACCTGGGAATATTAAAATTACAACTATAACAGTACACAAGATAAGCCAGAATGTGCAGAAATAATGTATAGAACAAATAAAAAACCAAGATAGTGCTGTCAACAGTGACGTGAGGCTGATTTCGTAAACATGTGTGCACTTAGTGAGGTGTAGTTTAGTTGTAGTTTGGTGTAAATGTGTGCGTGTGAGTGTGTATGCGCAGACGGAGGTGTAGTTTTGAGCATGCTTCACTATAATGGTGCAGCGCTATGACTTGTTTTTTATTTGGTGTGAGGTACAGAATCCTTGAGCATAGTATAAACAATAACTGGAAATAAACTAACATTTTCAAATTATTGGCTTCTATGGCCAACAGAAAGGTATGATTGGAAACCATACGCACTTTTTATGACTATTCTACCATCGGATAAGTTTCTATTTACCTAACTGGCAGATAATTCTTAACTAATTCTTTAAAAATTTATTGTCTCTAGATATTGCCTTTACAGACTCTGTGGCAGAGCCCACAGGCCCTTAATATTCAAGTATCATACGCATTAACACATTTTTTTATTGCTGAATGTGCCTGCTCTTAACCTCATCACACTTGATGGTAAGTGTTGGATGAGGTTTATGAAGGAACAAGCGTGTCCAGAAGATGCCTGTTCACTCTTGCTTTGAAGACAGACGGGTTATATGTGGAAGACAACACAGACGCTGGCAGAGTGGCTGTGAGCATAATAAACGTGGAGGAAAAGCGTTGAATACGACTAGTTGGGATATCAACCAATAAAACAAACTTGCAATAAAAAAGTATAATAGGTATAAGTAATGAAAGGTTCACTGGTAGAAAATGCCTCGGACATTAAGTCCACCTTTGTCCAGTATTTTTTACTTGTGCATAAAGTTTTAATAAATAAATAATTACCTGGAATCCATCGACGCACTTCTCCCCCCAGTCCTTGGCGTGATGCGTGGGCGTGGCCACAGGCACCACCTTGGAGCCGCGACGCTTCAGGATGCGCGGCCGCTTCAGCTTCGAACCAGACTGCAATACACTTGGTTTTAACCGTCGAGTATATGCACTAACGAAGAACAGTTTCATATGCAATCGCAAAACGACGTGACACTGCACGTTTGCAGTATTCCTCTATCCTTTGGTTTAGTTGACGAAAAGCATATCCAACTTCGGAAGCTATCAAAGCACTAACTCCATTACTTAGTCCCTAAATGGTTGAGCTAAATGATGCTGATCCATGCGTCATTTTCGTGAATGGGCGCCGTCAGTTGGGACTGGGCGTCTCTTAGCTGCCACGGTTTATTTTAATTATTTGATTTTTTTAGATATTTTTTTTATCTGTTTGCTACTCTGGATGCTTTTATCGTGTACGTCTTTTTTATTAAATAATAATTATAAATTCAACATTATTTTTGTAACAATATAATTTAAGTGTCCGTGGAGTTTCTTGCATGTTCTTCTCCATAGGTACCTACTACGCTTTGGAATGGGCAACTAGCTTCATATTTCTGACTGACCGACTCCTTGACAGTTCAAAAGTGCTTGTAAATGGTTTAATAGTTTGAGTTTTAGTTGTAAACATTGCCAATCCAACGAAGATATTCTGCTACATTCAGGAAAAAAAAAGTTCTATTTGCTTCGGTCGCAATCTCGCTAGCTATTTTGTAATAAAACAGCACATACATTATCCCTCGCATGTTTCCTGTTGCTGAACACGTGAGAGTATTGCTCACGGCGCGACGCGGGCGGCGGGGTCCCGCCGTCCAGCTCGTCGCCCGACAGCTCCTCGGAGCCTGGGATCACTGTAATGCCAATTTATGGAAATTTAACATTAATTTATTGTTGACAACACATTTTTTAGTAAATATGAATAGTTAGTACGTGGCTTAGGTTCCGCTTACACCACAAATCACTACTCTATAGTGAGTAGTGATTGAATGTTTAAATATTTTTAGGTAATACTGAAACGTTATGTGAATTTGATTGCAGTTTCTGAGCAATAAAATGGTCAAAAGTGGTAAAAATTTAAAGACAAGTTATGCTTACTTGTGTTGCTCATTGTTAGTGACTGATAAGGTAGTCGCTAAAATAAGCAACACAAGTAACTTTTTTTTTTTTATGAAATAACTTCAATAGCAAAATTTTTGTTTCTTACTATGAAGAAAGTGATTGTGAAATGTTAAATTCATTTATTAATTTTCTCTTTGGATTTTATGATGACCGCATCAAGGCAAGCATTGCATTATTTTGCAATTTTTAACCCAAAACGCTGCAGTATTTAGAAAATATGATATGATGGTATTTACCAGGTGGCATAGGTAGGTTCATGATGCCAGTTCGCTTGGGTTTCTCTGGCTTCTTGACTGGTGAGGGTGACGGTGTGCTTAGTGGACTCTCGTTGGCTAACGTCTTTAGATCCTCTACCTGGAAACATTATGTAAAAATAATTATGAAGAAATATTGTGTAAAAGCTGCATAGTAAGGTATTGACTATGTTTCGCGATTACATATAATCAGCTTATAATGTTCCCACTACTGGGACATACGACGTAATCCACCATGCCCAGTGCGGGTTGGTTGGTTGATGTCACATTTTTTTTTTGGGTCTATTTAGTTCATGCCGGTTTCCTCACAATGTTTTCCTTCACCGTTTTGAGAGCAGTGGTGATGAAATAATTTACACAAAGTAAAGCGCCTGTCCAGGTTCAAACCCACGACCCTATTACAACTCGTGGTTTTATTACGGTTAGAATTTAACAATAACATTTCATGACACCTTGTTTCCCGGAATGGTTACATTTAACCAGTTATGTTTTAAGTCTCATGTAATAGGGGGCGAGCCTATTGCCATCAATCGGGCACAAATCCAGACTCCGGGTTGCACTGACAAATTCCAGATAGAAACACTCAGTAACACCTTACCCAACCTGGGTATTGAACCGAGAACCTCAAAATCAGCATTGAGAATTTAATAGTTTCTGGTCAATCTACAAATGTTTGGAATACAATGTCACGGTGGTGCCACATTTCTAAATGCTTTCTTGGTTCTGTGGGGACATTCTCTGCCGTTATAAGGCCTGTGTTCTAAGAGGCTGTATGATACTATGGTAATTACTTTACCTGAGTATTAGGCGGCATGGGCAGCTTGGTGAGGTTCTTAGGCTTGTTCGGCGCAGGCTGACTGTTCTGCAAGTACACGCTGTCCACCACGCTGGGCTTGGGCAGCGGAGGCGCCGGTGGGGACGTGCCCAGCGCTGGAGGAGTTAGCTGCTTCTATAAGAATGCACACATTTACAAACACTCTTCACACAGAGAGACTCTAAATTATTAGCTACTTTAATTAGTAGACTCCCCGTCATTGTGATATTTTTTTTTACTGGACAATACCTGGGGACCTTCTGATTACAGTGATATTGAAGATAAGTTTTTACTTTTTATCACAAAAACGGGGCACCCCTTTATAACTTTCATTTTAAAATTTTTTGTTATAGCGGCAATAGAAATACACAATCTGTGAAAGTTTCAACTGTCTACCTATTACAGTACATGAGATACAGCCCGCTTACAGACACAATGGACGGACAGCGGAGGCTTAGTAATAGGGTTCCAAGTGGCACCCTTCGGGTACATGGAACTAAACTAAAAAGCGTTGCTTCACAAAATTATTGCAGTAAGTTTATTTAAGTTAAATCACACCTGAACACAATATCACACCTGAAATCACTATTAGATAATGGTAGCAGAGTACACCCACATTTTTTTAGCCTATGTCTTTATATTTCTCAATCAGACACGGAACCCGTCTTCAATAAACAACGCGTTCTCTCAGACTAATTAAAAACCAAGACATAGCGCTGCCAACAGTTACGTGAGGCCTCACGTTTCGGGTTTCGTAAACATGTGTGCACGTAATGAGGTGTAGTTTTGAGCATGCTTCACTGTATTGTTCGCAGTGCTCTGTCTGGGTTTTTTATTTAGTCTGAGCGCGTTCTCTGTAAAAATACCACGTGAAGTCCAAACTTAGTGAGAAACCTATCGGAAAGTTTAACCAATATTATCGTGCTTAACATATTAGGTACATACATTGGTGTAAAGGTATCCAATTTTCTTTAAAATTTAGGCGTTTTAATCAAATATTCAGATAATTTTCGGCGCCGGCGCGGCGGTGGTTTGATAATTTATGCTTGTCTAAATGTCAGTAATGTCACTTGCAAATTTGACGTGAACGGCGAAATGTTGCCATAATATAAAAATCTACCAACCATTATTATTGGGAAAAATATTAATTTTTACTGGCAGCCCGTATAAAGAGTCCAGAGTAGCCCGCGAAATTCAAATTTTCTTACGTTTTCAGCAATTTTCAAGTCAGTATTAAGTTGCGATTGATTAAAGTATTATTCGCGACCGTAACAATTATGTATGTACAGAATTATAATCATTTAGAATCAGTAATACCCTCAAATGTCAAGATTACATGAAATAGTCATTCTTTACTTGGTCTAAAGAGTTGTTTTGATGACTTAAATGATTAAAATTCTGTAAATACATTCCTGTTACGGTCGGGAATCGTATTTTGATTTTTGAATACGCGGGCTACCCTGGCGCTTTTGCCTTAACCATCTTGCGTATTATTTATTATATGACGTAGCATCGCGGACATTTGCGGTAGGTGGTTCGTATGTTTGAATCAACTGGTTTGATGTATGCAGAATGCGACGGCGCGACGGCTTCGTGATGGGTCTTTTTATAACCTGTAGGCCCTAAATAAAAAACCAAGACTTATCGCTGTCAACAGTGACGTGAGGCCTCGCGTTTCGGGTTTTCGTAAACATGTGTGCACTTAGTGAGGTGTAGTTTAATTGTAGTCTGGTGTATATGTGTGCGTATGAGCGTGTATGTACAGAGCGAGGTGGTTTTGCGCAATGGCAGATAATTTGACACGAAAAGTATTTGAGAGGTCTACATCTACAACAGCGCCCCCAAGCGTGATAAATTGCGAGAATTGCTGCCATTGCGCATGCTTCACTGTATTGTTCACAGCGCAATGTCTTGGTTTTTTATTTAGTCTGAGCTACATACAGCTCTATACAAACCTCATTAGCAACAGGCTCAGCCGGAGGTGGAGGCGGTACCGCATCACCGTTAGACTCTGCGTGATCGGGCGCCGAGAACGACGCGAACTCCGGCGGCGGCTGCATGGGCACGGCGGGAGGCGCGGGCGCAGGAGGCTCGGGCGCGGGCACAGGCCCGGGCGGGGAGTCCTCTCCGCCCGGCATGGGGATGTCTACCACATCGCCGCCTTCGAGAGTCACCTCGCCGTTCTCTTTAGACTGCTGAAAGGGATAGATAGATAGAATACTCTTCATTATGTGGGTACACCATAAATATGTGTTCCAAATACGAATGTACAACACTTGCGCGATATGTTGAGACCTGAGCGCGGTTTAAATATAAAGATTTCGATATTATAATGCTGTTCACGAGTAACACGGGCTATTTTAAAATGTCGTTGTGTCACTTTTTTTTTTAACATAGCGTATGTTACTCGGGAACAGCGCAGCTTTATAATATATAAATATTTATATTTGAACCACGCTCAAGTATCTAACATAATGTCAGTGGTTTCTTACAACGGTACACGGGCCTTTTGCCGCGTGGCCAAAATCGGAACTAACTCCGCCATCTTGCTTTTCAATATAATGAATCTGTGACAATTTCTATTTTTTTTCCTTTATTTTTTTTGCGTTTTTAGCTGCCACAGCTAAAACTATATTTTAAATAATTACCCAGTAACTGGGTTGTGGAGGTCAGATAGACAGTCACTTCATGTAAAATACTGGTATTCAGCTTCGGCAAGACTGGAAGCCGACCCCAAAATAGTTGGGAAAAGGCTAGGCAGAGGATGGCTTTAATTAATTCCTAATAAATAAATATAGCACACTGACCTGTGTAGAACTATCGCAGGTCATGTTGGACAGCTCGTCAATGGTGAGTATCTCGGGGTTGTTGATGGACGTCGTGTTCGACAACGTGCCCTGAGACTCTTCCTCCTTCTGATTCAAGATCTCTTGCAGTTTCTGTAAGCGAAACAAAGCGTTAGTGTTACGAATAAATAGGCACTCCAGGTTCTTTAACGAAAGTAAAATATATTGTTACATTATTACCATTTTGACTAAAAATCGCTGACATTTTCACGTCCTGGCAACGTCGCATTTTCAAAGATTTTTCGTGATTATTTAAAAAAAAAGCACAATTTCCTCTCTCGAATTCTTAGATCGTATTTATAAGTATGTAAGTATGCTATTTTTTTACAGTTATTTTGTATTTACTGAGTGTAATTACAGAAACAATTTAAAGTTCGTGGCGGCATCTACAACGCCACATGTGAACTACGCATCAAAGACCTGACGTCACACAAATCCTGCATCGCGCAAGCAGAGTTTACCGCGCGACTGGCATATACAGTGTGTCTATATACGTTATGGCGAAAATTAAGGGTGTGGTACAGGTACAGACCATCAAACTGAACAACTTTCTCCCGGGGACCAACATCGTAATCGTGAACAAAAAAAATCAGTCATCCCATACAAAACTTCAATACCTACTCGACCAAATGTATGGGACGACTGATAATTTTTTCACCATTACGATGTTGGTCCCATGGAGAAAGTTGTTCAGTTTGATGGTCTGTACCACACCTTTAATTTTCGCCACACCGTAAACAAACACATTGTATACAACATCCCGCCATCAACCGTCGGGCTGTAGCCCACCAGACAACATCCGTCTGGTCGGAGGATCCTCCCTTTTCTATGGAGGATGAGTGAACTTTACACCCTGTTCCTCATACCTCTATGTGAGGTTACCGGTGGAGTTCATTCGACAAGCGAAGACTTAATCAAACAATTTAATGATAAATGGGCAGTTAAGGAGGATCCGCTGGGTCAAAATTCAATTTTTTTTTGCGTTTTATGCAATTTGCAGGTCCGTGTCAGGTTGTATCTTGATCACGGACCTGCAAAAAACCAAAAAAAAAAATTTCGCGGGCTAGCACAGCGCATCCCCCTTAATATTAGTTTTAATCATTACCTTAGCTCTCTTATGCTTGTCCTTGACTAGTTCAGCAAATAGACTGGTGTCACTGATCTTCTCCTTGAAGTCTATCTTGCGTTGCAGCATCGTTGGGGGACTAGGCGACTCATGCTTGACCCTGCTAAGGGAAATAATAACCTTATTAGTATTTATGGAATTATTTAGCATTGTAAATTGGGAGGGACTGTCATTCGCCAATTATTGAGGAAGGTTATAGGCTATTTAACATCACACTACGACCCTTAGGAACCAAGCAAAAAGAAAAAAAACCGGTCAAGAGCGAGTCGGACTCGCGCACCGAGGGTTCCGTACCATCATTTATATTTAATTTTTGTTGATGATTTCTGAAAAAGTGTGCTATTTAGAGACATCGTTTTATTTTTCCTGTAATCTTTACATAAACTTCTATCACATAATAATTTCAGATTTTTCTCTATGCAATCTTCGGAGTGTAAACAGCGCTCTTTCATATGATACCCCACTTGTCCTGGTAGCCCTACTTCGAATTTGTAAGACGTGGGGTAAAAATTCTTAAAATCAGTCCTTGTTGCAAAAAAAAAACATAATATTTTTATTTCTTTCTTATTTATAAAATAGTTAGCATTAGTAGTTCTTGAGATAGCCAGGGTTCCTTTTTACCATTTTGGTACGGAACCCTAAAAAGCCGCATGAGGTCCTGCGTCCGATTCCCGGGTCACAAAGTAACACAATGCTTAGTTGAAATAAATGTTTTTGTATTTTGTATTTGTACATAACATACCTATGCCTGTCCCTAGGCGATGGCTCCCGGTGTTTGGCGCGATGTCTTGGCGGAGATTGTGTTGAGCCGCGCCGCCGGCTGCGCGAGCCCGAGCGACGCCGCTTGAGGGAACTGCGACTGTGCGACCTGGGTTCATATGACATTCGTTATAGATTTCACGAAGACGGCTTAGTTATTGCAATGTAAACCTTATGATTAACGACATAAAGGCTTCAAGACACGACTTTGTGAGTTAGTTTAACTATAGTAGAGTATGGCTGGTAAATAATTTGTTAAAATATGCAGGTAAGTTTTTGAGAAAGGACTGCAGGAAATAGAGAAATGCATCCATGAGTGTATATTAACTATGGACTCAGCTTGCAATACTGACAAGATCATAGCATATTGCATTTTTTAATATTGTCTTATTGTATAAAACCAGTCATTGGTCGTTAGAAAGGACTGCAGGAAATAGAGAAATGCATCCATGAGTGTATATTAACTATGGACTCAGCTTGCAATACTGACAAAATCATAGCATATAGTATTTTTTAATATTAATATTGTCTTATTGTAAAGAACCAGTCATTGGTCGTTAGAATGGACTGCAGGAAATAGAGAAATGCATCCATGAGTGTATATTAACTATGGACTCAGCTTGCAATACTGACAAAATCATAGCATATAGTATTTTTTAATATTAATATTGTCTTATTGTAAAGAACCAGTCATTGGTCGTTAGAATGGACTGCAGGAAATAGAGAAATGCATCCATGAGTGTATATTAACTATGGACTCAGCTTGCAATACTGACAAGATCATAGCATATTGCATTTTTTAATATTGTCTTATTGTATAGAACCAGTCATTGGTCGTTAGAAAGGACTGCAGGAAATAGAGAAATGCATCCACGAGTGTATATTAACTATGGACTCAGCTCGCAATACTGACAAGATCATAGCATATTGCATTTTTTAATCTTGTCTTATTGTATAAACCAGTCATTGGTCGTTAGAAAGGACTGCAGGAAATAGAGAAATGCATCCATGAGTGTATATTAACTATGGACTCAGCTTGCAATACCGACAAGATCATAGCATATTGCATTTTTTAAACTTGTCTTATTGTATAGAACCAGTCATTGGTCGTTAGAAAGGACTGCCGGAAATAGAGAAATGCATCCATGAGTGTATATTAACTATGGACTCAGCTTGCAATACTGACAAGATCATAGCATATTGCATTTTTAATCTTGTCTTATTGTATAGAACCAGTCATTGGTCGTTAGAAAGGACTGCAGGAAATATAGAAATGCATCCATGAGTGTATATTAACTATGGACTCAGCTTGCAATACTGACAAGATCATAGCATATTGCATTTTTTAAACTTGTCTTATTGTATAGAACCAGTCATTGGTCGTTAGAAAGGACTGCCGGAAATAGAGAAATGCATCCATGAGTGTATATTAACTATGGACTCAGCTTGCAATACTGACAAGATCATAGCATATTGCATTTTTAATCTTGTCTTATTGTATAGAACCAGTCATTGGTCGTTAGAAAGGACTGCAGGAAATATAGAAATGCATCCATGAGTGTATATTAACTATGGACTCAGCTTGCAATACTGACAAGATCATAGCATATTGCATTTTTTAAACTTGTCTTATTGTATAGAACCAGTCATTGGTTGTTACCAAGCTTTGGACTACTTCATCAACGTGTCTCGATTCTCTATGATCTTACCGGTGAGAAGGTTTGAAGTCCCTTTCGCGGTGTCGGTCCCGCGAGCGGGTGCGACGGCGGTGGTGCGGGCTGCGGCGCCGGTGCGGCCGCCGCGGGCTGTACTCGCGGGAACGTGACACTTCGTGCACTGGCGAGTCTGTGGAATACTTGCAGGTTAGATTGATAATCAATACAAGTACAGTCCGCAAGGTTTAAGCTGAGCTTTGCATTTGTGTGAGTGCTCATAGATAGTGTAGGCGTGATTCGTCCTTGGCTTGGTTTAAAACCGGTTTATACTGCTTTTTGGCAATCGGCTTTTGTTCTTTTAGTACGAGAGGCCATGACCAAAACCATGTTGCATCGTTGTAGAACGTAAAACGATAAGACGATTGAACATTTTGTCTTACGTAAAACGATAAGACAAAAATTTTGGTCATGCGCTCTCGTACCATTTTGGTGATCACTCACACAAATGCAAAGCTCATCTTTGTCATCATCATCTGTACAGGTACTTTCATTATTCGGCAAAAAAAAAGTTTAGGTTTCTGAAGAAGCATAAAATAAACAAATCCGATAATTTAAACAACAAAAAATATCTAAATAATAAGCTCCTTTTATTGAACAGGTAAGGGTCTACGACATCGTCCATTACTGAGGTCAATATTATATGACCTTCGATTCTATTCCAATTAACTCTTTAACCAGAGTTAATGGGTCAACAATTTCCACCATTGAAACAAGATGTCAGATGATTAGTTGTCATTTTTAATCAATAATATTATTTGACTAACTGGCTACTGGCAATGAAGTAAGTATTTTCTTGAGTCTGACTGAATTTCGGTTTCGGCAATCTTCGGCCTAACTGGATAATTAGGCTGAAGATGGCCACTAATCAGTCTTTGCCGAAAAGAAATAATATCCGGCAAATCAATGCTTAAAATTCTTTTTTGCTAAGAAAATCCATACAGATTACAACACTAAAAGCATAACTAAGTAAATGCAGAAAAAATAATTTTCCTCGCAAAAAATATTAGATTGTTTAGATCAATAATTATGTCTGAGAAATATTTTGATATTTAAATTCAATTATTAAAAGATTGACACTATTTCATTAATTGTACACACGGCTACACATCAAGCTATACATTTCCAGTTTACACTGACCTCTCATTGTAAGGAAATCCTATACAATGCTAGATCAGCTTATGCTGGAAATGTATAGCTTGATCTGTAGCCGTGCGTACCAAACAAAAACCTATCAACACAAAAATCATTTTTTCCGGTTCTCGGCCGAAAATGCAAAGCAGGCCGATTTCTCGTTTTCGTTTTTGGCCAAAAACAAAAAATCTATTTTGGGTCAGTCGCTAGTACTTTGTATACGAACCGTGTGCTAGGTCTGTGTATGTATAGAATGTAGAGCGCGTATTACCCGACACCATGATGGGCGACTGCACGCGGTGCTGGTCGTGCCAGTAGTCGCGCCGGCCGCGCTCATACTCCTCCGTGTCTGAATCTATCGTCACCGTGTCGTGGTACGGTGGCGCGGACGGCGTGTGCGGCGTTGTGGATTTCTGTCTTCTCCTGTGGAATTACAACATATCGTTAGATTTACATTTTTAAATACAAGGGTCTTTGTGATTTGCTAAATCAAAAGGATATTCAATCAGCTAAACTACCATGCTTTGTTAAATCTGATGAGGTTAACATTTCATATATCCGACCCCCAAGATACAGGCAAATGCCTAGTTTGGGGGTCACCATCCAATATGTTCTTGTACAATCAGCAAGAAAAGTCGATTAACACTTCAGTTTTTTAACTCTTAATTATTAAGCAAGATATTTAATTAAAATCGGAACAGAAGTAAAATAATTTAAAGATCTACTAGACTCTTAGGAATTTTAGTAAAAAAAAGGTCAAAACATTTTTTATTAATTTACAAATGATGTGTAAAAGTAGCAGTGTTAATTGCTGGAGGAATAATCTTATTAAAAGACCCACTTGTCTTCTTAGCTTCATAATATTACAAACCTTCAAGAGTCGATCTACAACTCTATTAAATAGTAACCATTGAGGTTTTATTGTTAGAAGAATTGAATTTAATATAATAGAACCGAACAGCTTTATATAAGAACACTAGCTTTTGCTCGCGGCTTCGCCCGTGCATGTATTATACATACAGGGTGTCCCGTAAATAATGGATAATCTCTTAAGGGGTCATTGTACTCATCATTATGAACAACTTTTACTATGAGACCAAACCTGAAATCGCGAAAAAAAATCAGCTGACCAGTACATTTATCTACATCAAACTCGTCAAAATGTAGGGAGCAGCTGATTTTTTTTCGCGATTCCAGGTTTGGTCCCATAGTAAAAGTTGTTCATAATGATGAGTACGATGACCCCTTAAGAGATTATCCATTATTTACGGGACACCCTGTATAAACCTTCCTCTTGAATCACTCTATCTATTAAAAAAAACCGCATCAAAATCCGTTGCGTAGTTTTAAAGATCTAAGCATACATAGGGACAGACAGACAGCGCGAAGCGACTTCGTTTTATACTATGTAGTGAAGAAATTAAAGATGACAAGAATAGAGAAAAGAGTACAAACCATAACTTTTTGTACATAGGTACACACCTAATAAGTATGAAATATACAAGATTAACCGACTTATGTTGCTGACCGTACATCCTGATTATTAATAAATAAATTTGAAATTATCGTAGGAAGAGTAGTATTGCAGATAAAGACAGCATAAAAACCTAATTCTTTTATAGTTTTCTGGTAAAATCATGTCCATTTACTTTTCTCGTAATTGTATTCTGTCAAACTTCATTTTAACTGTGATTGGACCAGCTTTCATAAATCGGTTACCAAACCAAATTGTGATCAACTTTTGACACTAATGCCCGTTTACACTAACACTGTGTTGAATTTTCAACGCTCGGCTCAGCGTCGAGAGTTGGAAATCCAACAGTGCGCTTTTATTAGGCGGGTTTAGGTGTCGCGTAGTGTTTGTGAAAACGGGCAGAACACAATTGAAACACTCTTTCCAGACATTTACCGACACAGTCTCAAAACTATAAAGAAAACACCACTGACCCTAAATTACACACAATATAAACGTATCATGATTCTCAGTAAAAAAGCGGAAAACTACAACGCAAGCAAATCTTTTTAAACTTCCAACAGGTCACAACACAACTTTTTGACTTCCAGTATGACTGCAAAATGTGTAGTGAAAAAAAATTTAATAAATATTCAAATTACCGATTGAACTAATACATGTACATACTAACAATGATTAACATAGACTGGACATGAATAAATAGGACACAATATTACTTAAAAGTATTTCATTAATTATGATAATAGAAGTAATATACTCTAACGTAACTGAATAAGTACTATATCCCTGTAACTAAATAAAATATCTAATACAAGGTGTTATTGAAACCTCTTAGGGTCAGTCTCCACCAAGTGGAAAAGACCTCGCCGATGCTCGAGCAATTTTTTTTCACTGAATAAGTGACTGTAACAGTATTGACTTTAAGCGTAAAATTCGACGCAGACATCACGCTTGATAAACGTCTTGATAAGTGTCTGCGTCGAATTTTATACTTCGTCCCATAGACTTATAAAAAAAGATGGACTCCGCGCTGCGCATATCGAAAGTGAAGCACAGTAAGTATGCCGGGTCCGTTTGTACAAACACGCCTCGCGCACACATTTACATCATAGTATGCCGACCGGCCGCCATTACGTGACACGAGCGACGGCGTCTTTGCAGGTACTCAAATCACGCACACATAGATCGGTAGGGTGCTTCACTTTCGATATGCGTGGCGCGGAGTCCATCTTTTTTTATAAGTCTATGCTTCGTCCATTTTGATTGGTTTTGACTGGCACGCTCAGAGGAGTCTCTAGCGTATGTAGCGCCCGTGTGCAATCATTACCCTAGCGCCCTCTAGTAAGTACGCGGTCAAAATGGAATGGGTACATTTTGGAACCCGCGACCCCTGGCTTCTTAGTCCGGAGCGTAAGCCACTCGGCCATGGAGGCAGGAGTAGCTCAGTCGGCATCATATAGACCTACCCAAATCTGTCAAAATATCCCAACCGATATTGAACTCTATACATTCAAGATTAGGTAGAAATTCGGTTGCAGAAATTTGACAGATAATGGTAGGTCGATGTGACGCGACTGGCGCCCCCTAGGACGCGGCGCCCGCGTGCACCGCACACCTGCACTATAGGTAAAGCCGCCCCTGCACGCTGTGTTGCAAGGACGAAGTTCCTACTACGCTAAATCCCCTTATCGTGCGTTTGTAATGTGACCACAATTTTGTTGTATGTACGTACAGACAACAGCACATGTTATACCAAACTGTCAAATTTCTCCAAACGATTTTAAACCTTCAAATGTTGATGGTTAAGTTCAAAATCGAATGAGAAAATTTGACAGTTTGTGGTAACTTGACCTGCCGTTGTGTGTACTTAGTTTTAATTATTTTTGGGTAAGTAAAAAATTTATAAAAAATTACCTATAATAAAAATGACAGAAATCGATTCAGTAAACAATTGAGGGGGCTTACTATGAGCTCTTAAAGCAGGGCAGAAGTTGAATGTTTCCAGTGAAAGAGAGTGATGGTGCTATAGGTCGTATATAGCTCCGTCTCTCTCTCTCACTGGAAACGTTCAACTTCTGCACTGCTATAAGAGCTCATAGTAAGACCCCTGAACAAACTACTTTCATAATGTGCATTAATTCAGTTACACATTGCATGTGCTTGCGCGATGTATGATTTGTGTGACGTCAGGTGCAAGGCGTAGTTCGTATGTGGCGTATTAGGCGCGCAAGAGGTCTAATTCAGAACGCAAAATATTTCTAACGTGACATTTAATTTAACCCAGGTACAGTCAGCAACAAAAGTCGATTAACACTTAGTAGTTTCTTAATCTTAAATATTAACGAAATATTTAATTCAAATCGGAATAGAAGTACTTAAAATTACAAGAACATTAACTCCTAACAGTTAAACGAAAAAAAAAGCAGTTTATTAAATCATTTTGTGTTAATTTATATGATGTCAAAAAGTAGCAGTGTTAACCGACTTCTGTTGCTGACCGTACCCTCCGTGAGGTTGTCAGTAACATCAAGGCGCTGCTGGCCTTCTTTAAAGAGCGGGGGTGGATCGAATAATCGATTTTCCCACCCATACGCAAAATACGCGCATTGTCGTTGAGTTGCGGATACCAGCCCGTATTACCTAACGTTTAATTTCCCCTAGTTCTCTAATTGTCTTGACTTGTCCATATGATAATGCGTTGGCTATTTCCAAGTTCATTGCAGCCTACTTCTCACAAATAAACGAGAACGTGCGTAAAAAGGTAAACAGCTGATGAGCTGATGCAAGAACATATACGTACGCACGTCACGCCTACAGATCAAGCTATGCATTTCCAGTATCTTATTATGCTGTTCTCGCATTTTAAAGGATTTCCTTCCAGTGAGAGGTCAGTGTAAACTGGAAATGTATCGCTTGATGTGTAACCGTGTGTAGTTAATGCGAGAACTTCATGACCGTATGTAACATACCTTGGGCTTGAATAATAAAAAGTATTAAAGTCTAAGGATCAGTTCGTACGTGTTATTCTTCCGATATTTGCGTTTGTGGACGACAAAATTATGCTACAGAAGCTAGATTGTCGCTCCAATCTTCGAAGGGCAAAATGAGTTGCCGAAAATAAGAGTTGAATGGTGTGTAATAGGAAAGGCCTATGTCCAGCAGTGGACTGATGTAGGCTGATGATAATGATGACAGAAGCAAAAATGGGGAAGAAAACTGTCAAATTAGTTCCGCGTAGATGGCGCTAAGTGTTTGTTACTGTCATTCAGCTGCCAATGGAGTTCCTTGCTGAAAATTTTGCCGTTTGTTACTGTCATTCGCTGCCAATGGAGTTCCTTGCTGCAAATTTTGCCGCGAGAAGGCGCTAAGTGTTTTTTCTTGTCGCCGATTGGTCGGATTGTCTTCAAGATGACTTTGACAAGTGACAAACACACAGCGCTATCTTTCGGCGAAGCTTCCGTTAAACGACCCCATTGGATACCTAGCAATATAATTATTCGTGTTGCTTTCTTTAAGCTTAAAACGTGTACGAATACTGGGCATTTTGGGTATATAATGTATGTTGGGGTAAATTCGGCGCGGGGATAAGTCCATACGAATCTTACCCCGACGGTCGGGGCAGAATAAAATGGCGCAGAACACAATATTGACAGCATTCAAAAGATATTTCCAAAAATAGCCCGGAATTTGATTTGTACGGTATCATCCCACACCCCAATATACTACACTCTATGAACAATCAATCTGCATAGCCTAGCATATTCCCAAATATGTTGGGGTCGGCTTCCTGTCTAACCGTAGCTGAATACTAGTATTTTACATGGAGCGATCTGACCTCGACAACACAATAACTGTGTAATACCCCCCTTACCCTTTGGTAAGACTGATAAGAATATGACCAATTTTCCCAAAAAGCTTAGGCATAAAACAGTTTCCATAGATTCAATTTAGCTAGAGTTCCTCTGGTGTATTGTCATTTAGGTAAAGCCTTAGCCAATTAATCTTAGAGGTCCTTCTCGCTATTGTGCACGAGACGCTGCAGATAGTTATTGACTTATGTCTAAGGCACTTATGTTCAGTAGGTACCTTAGAACAAGGGGCTTGTGGCTAAGTAATAACAGCCACACGGGTCGATCCATCAGGTTAAGCTACGCTTGCCGCGGTTGGTCCGTGGATGGGTGACCATCTTTACATACCAAGACCCCTCCTCCCACGTTAAGCCGTTGGTCCCGGCTGCATTTGTAGATCTTTGACTGTCGTTACGGTTACGGGTCGTCAGAAGCCCGAAAATTTGACAACCAGTCTTACCAAGGGGTATCGTATTACCCAGTAACTGGGTTGTGGAGGTCAGATAGGCAGTCGCTCCATGTAAAATACTGGTATTCAGCTGCATCCGGTTAGACTGGAAGCCGACCCCAACACAGTTGGGAAAAGGCTAGGCAGATGAGTTAGCATAGAACACGCTACGTAAATTAAATTGGTAGAAAAGCGTGTCTCCTCAGTATACATAATATATTGTTTTCAAACAAGCCAGATTATTGTGATCAGATATAACTAAGTATTTGTGATTACAGGTTATTCGATTCGCCATAGAATATATGGACAATTTCCAAATAGAATGCAATTATTTACCAAAATGTATTAAAAAAACCGATCAAGAGCGAGTCGGACTCGCGCACCGAGGGTTCCGCACCATGTAATATTTGTTGATGATTTCTGAAAAAGTGTGCTATTAAACATCGTTTTATTTTTCCAGTAATCGTAAAGAGTGACTGATGGATGAAGTGATGAAACAATGAAACATGTAGTAAAATATACATTAGCCTTTAAATGTAGAAGATTTTATCATAAGTCATAAGTTCATAACACATACTTTTAAAATAAAATAAATATACTTATTGCCCATTACGTACGTCGGACTTACATTGTATGTATGTACACACGGCTACAGATCAAGCTATACATTTCCAGTATAAGCTGATCTCGCGTTGTATAGGATTTTCTTACAATCAGAGGTCAGTGTAAACTGGAAATGTATAGCTTGATGTGTAACCGTGTGTACAATTTCAAAGTTATATTCCTAAGCTAGTATTATGGTTTTATTTAGTTGATATGTGACGACTGTCGATCTGCTGTAGTAGTTTATAAAACTCGGGTTTCTATAGAGAAAAATCTGAAATTATTCTAAGTGATAGAAGTTTATGTAAAGATTACAGGAAAAATAAAACGACGTCTCTAACACACTTTTTCAGAAATCGGAACGGACCATCGGTGCGCGAGTCCGACTCGCTCTTGACCGGTTTTTTATTTCAGAAACTGAAATAAAGTCCGTTATCGTCCTGAATCAATATCTATCGTGATCTTCAACATGTTACAAACACGAAAAATCTTCGTAGTTTATTGTTTGGTTTGGGTACCTCAATAAATCTGCCTAGCCTTTTCCCAACTATGTTAGGGTCGGCTTCCAGTCTAACCGGATGCAGCTGAATACCAGTATTTTACATGGAGCGACTACCTATCTGACCTCCACAACCCAGTTACTGGGTAATGCTTCAGACTGTCAAAGACCAACGACTCACCCATCAACGTGGGCTTAACGTGCTTTCCGAGGCACGGAGGAGTCTCGGTATGTAAAGATGGCCACCAATCCACTGACCAACCCCGGCAAGCGTAGCTTAACCTGATGGATCGACCCGTGCGGCTGTTATTACTTAGCCACGAGCTCCTCCTTTGTTTTTGTACCTATTGTTTGGGTACCTATGGAGAGATATTAGGGAAAGGTCAGTGACCGCTATTGCCATGCTAAAACGCGACAACTATGGCTTTAATTTTGCGAGCTCAACGCACAACTGAATAATTCCCTTTATAGGTCGTAATAACACATTGGTATGTCACAATACGTCCATAACTCACTAGTAGTAACATGTTAGTCCAATGTCTATGAGCCTCAACTACCCATATCCGGATGATTCATAGAACTTACGCAACTTGATAAGAAATTGATAAATACTGTTTACTTTCACTCAGACGAGTTACTGTGACAGTTGTATTGTATTATTTTTGCACTAGTGATAGTTTTTTGTTAATGCATTTAGGATAAAACCATTTACTGAATTAATGAATTGCCTGAATGTATAGAAAAACGCAAAGATAAAAAATACAAACTGGTTATTAATTTATTTTACGCCATACAATAAGAAATTAATAAATTTAAAAAAATCTCGATTTTTTTAAATTTATTAATTCTAACTAACTCGGGTTAGTGAGAAACCTCTATAAGCGAGTATGAGATTCTGCTCCCTTGAACTCTCGCTTATCCAGGTTTGACTGTATTTAGATATTAGTAAATAGTAGTGCCTAATTTTATTTTCACCTAAATAGTAAAAAATGCAACAATGAAAAATAACACACAGAACTGTATAAAAAGTAGGATAGATAGGGTTACCATGCACTTAGGGTGTACCAGAATGATGTGGTACAGACCAACAAAACTGAACAACTTTCTCCATGGTACCAACATCGTAATCGTGAAAAAATTATCAACTGTACCCTTTAAAACTTCAATACCTACTCGACGCAAATGTATGGGACTGCTGATTATATTTTCGCGATATCGATGTTGGTCCCATGGAGAAAGTTGTTCAGTTTGATGGTCTATACCACACCCTTAAATTTGACCACACTTTTCTGGTACAGGCACATCAGGTTATACCAAACTGTCAAATTTCTCTAAATGATTTTAAACCTTAAAATGTTGAAAGTTAAGTTCAAAATCGAATGAGAAAGTTTGACAGTTTGTAGAAACTTGACCTGCTGCTGTGTGTACATCTGTACTTATATAAATTACTAGCTGACCCGACAGACGTTGTCCTGTCTTAGCTATAAATATTCTAGTGTAAATGCGCAAAGTTAAAAAAAAAACCAATTTTCTGCGAAATTTTCTTAATTTTTTTCTTTCATAAGAAACTTCTGACAATAATAAACACAACAACAAAAGAATTAGCGAAATTGTTCCATCCGTTCACGCGTGTTGCGATGACCAAGGGAAATTAGGATTAATTTTTATATACAGGATGTTTCTTTTAAGGTGTCAAGCCCGTGCGAGCTGATAGCAGAGTACCATATCGATTTGTCCCCCATGTATGTTCTACGATTTTTTGTAACTAAGTTAGAGCGAGCGCGCACTGCGCACACTGTGTAATTTTGCTTCAATTGCGGTCACCTATATTTTATCCCTTCATCCTATAGATCCAGCGAAGAACTGAAACTTCTGGGAACAAACCATGATTTTTTTATGTTTAGTTTTGAAGTTATTTTGAAACTCGAGAAAACTCCATAGAAACCATAGAAATGCATTATTTCGTCTCAAATGCATGATTTTGCAATTGTTATATATGAGGTCTTAAAAAGGACTGTTATATGTATTAGTTCAGTAGAAAAAAAGAAAAACTAATCGTAAATAGAAGGAAAAATCAAGTTTTCATCAAAAACTAAAAATATTTTTTATTTGGTTAGTCTCATTGTATCCGCATTTCTTTTTCACATGAATAGTTTTATATTATAATATGCTTTATTATTTAAAAAAATCAGGTGTGGATAATGCGGGACTTCTGAGTTATTGAATTTTTATTTTTGAGGTTAGGGCTGTCACCTACTTTACTTTGTCTATTCCTGGATAACTTTGACTGCCAATTTACTATTATTCTTGATGTAAAATGAAATGTTATGGTTTTCTTTGGTGTAAAATAAGTATTTTAAGTTTTCTTGTCACGTAAGAGTTAAAAGTAGAAAAGGCAAAATCTACATATGGGTAAAAACATCTACATATGGGGATAAATGGGTATTCTACATATTCTTTTAAATTGTATGTTATCATCGATGTTTAGTAATAATCGCTGCGAAGCCGCATAATGTTCTGCTGATGTTGCACTACTCGAGTAGGAACATCATGTGAGTCAGTTGAATAGGGTATTACACCCATTTTTGAAAAGTGTCTCAATTAGATTCTATAGTGCTAACAAGCCACTAAAAAAAAACACATTTTTTTTTATTCAATCGATAAGTGCCATAAAAATGCATTTAAACTTCACATTTTCAAATTTCGCGCGAAAACGCTGGACGCAGTGGACGCCATATTACTCTGAGGTCATGACGTCAGTTGGCAGTGTAAACAAACACTTTATATACGCTGATCAGTTGATAGTTGACACTTTTTAATTTGCGCAGCCGTATGACGTAATAACATGGCAGCTACTTTCATGGTGTTAGAAAATAGATTAAAAAAAACTGAAAACTTTGAATTGAATTTTATAATTTATATTTTTATTTTACGAACTAAAACTAACAATTTCCGACTGCTTTTTGCCTAAGCTATCTAAATAATATATTTTTATATTTTTGCTCCTCAATCAATCTGCCTAGCCTTTTCCCAACTATGTTGGGGTTGGCTTCCAGTCTAACCGGATGTAGCTGAATACCAGTATTTTACATGGAACGACTGCCTATCTGACCTCCACAACCCAGTTACTGGGTAATACGATACCCCTTGGTAAGACTGGTTGTCAGACTTTCGGGCTTTTGGCGATCGGTAACGACTGTCAAATATCCAGGAATAACAGCCGGGACCAACGGCTTAACGTGCTTTCCGAGGCACGGAGGAATCTCGGTATGTAAAGATGGTCACCTATCCACTGACCAACCCCGGCAAGCGTAGCTTAACCTGACGGATCGTCCCGTACGGCTGATATTACTTAGCCACGAGCTCCTCATTTTTTCTCCTATACAGTAAAATACCGTAAGTATTGAACTACTGCGGTTTCGCTGCTATGGTTTGTATGAATCGATTGTGTAATATTTATTCATAGCAATAGGCTCAAACGTTAACAATTTTATTTAATAATACATCTTTCCATTCGAATAAAATAAAATAAACAGGTATATGCAATTTGACAACCCTATTTCCATAGAAATTCTATAGAAACTTTAGAAATGTAATATTTCCGAAGTCCCACTGTTAACTTATTTCTTTTTTATTTTGTGTTGTTAATAACTATATTATGAATGCTCAGAGTTAAAATCAGATACGGAATCAATAGGAATACGGAGAAAACTGCAATTTAGTGAAAATAGAAAATAAATCAATTTCTCTTTGTACATCATAGATGCAATACCTAAACATTGTATGGAGTTAGATATTGTATTGTTACTGTAATAAAATAATGATTGATGTATATCACATTATTATTTTGAAATGTACAAATAAAAACAGTTTTTTGCTGACGTCAGCATAACTTTAAATAACTTTAAAACTATAAATAATAAAATCATGGTTCCTTCCCAGAAGTTTTAGTTCTTCGCTGGATCTATAGGATGAAGGGATAAAATATAGGTGACCGCAATTGACGCAAAATTTCACAGTGTGCTGCGGTGCGTTTCCGGTAGTTCTGCCGCACTGGGCGGGGCCTACAGTAACAAAACGCATGACCGCAGTGCGCGCACTTCAAAGACATTCCATACTTCGCAGATTATGCGGTAGAAAAACGCACCGCAATGTGGTTGAAGAAAAGATTTTCAAAAATAAATTATTTTTGTGAAAAAATAATTATCTTTATGACAGATGACTATGATCTTTTGTCAACTAATATGAATGGCTTATAGACGACGAAAAAAAATGGAGGAGGTTTTCAAGTCGACACGTATATTTTTTTGTATCATAACTTTTTACAGAGTTGTCCGATTTGAAAGATTTATTCGGGAGAGTATACCTCGAAGTTGGTCTTATCGAATTTATTGACTTTGCTTTTGTTTGTAGTTTTTGAGTTAGCTTCAATAATACGTATTTTTTCCTACTTTATAAGTCGATGATGATACGAACTTTTTTAAAAAAACAACTGATTTCACAAAAAAACACTACAAAGTGAAAAATAACTTTAATTTCGGAAGTCGGTGGCATAAAACGAAAATACAAAACCAAATTCACTGACTTTCAAAATTAGTTATTTTTTTAAGTCTTTTGTTTTTTTTTTTTTTTGTAAAAAGTTTTTTGTTAAGTATTTTGTTTAGGGCCGATTTTTCAATCGTCAGATAACTTTTATCTGAGGAACAAATATGGCGGTTTGACATATTTTCTATACAAAAGCTGTCAAAACGTCAAACATATTCCCTGAATAAAATTTATCTGGCACTTGAAAAATCGGCCCAATCAATCAGATTTGACTGTAAATATGGAGGTCACAAAGTAGACTTGTTAGTTCTTTTAACTGAACAGAGAGCTGTGATGCTGGGGAATTTGTTGGGCCACTTCTTCTTCCCAGTTAAAGCACTAGGAAGTGGTGAAGGGCGGGCGTTTTGGGGGACTGTCTTATGTAATTTTTAAAAAGTGCTGTTTCTGAGACTAATTTGAATATGACTTTTGAACACAGGACTAAAGATTTTGAAGAATAGCCTAGTTAGTCCTTTAGGCTATTCTTCAAAATCATTGATGACAGTAAGAACTAGGAAAAGGCAATGAAAAAAATGCAAATTGCAAGCCGTTACGTTAGTTAAAACTTCACACTCGTTACTTTGCACAATGTCAGATTTCAATATTTTAAAGTAACTTAGTTTAATTCTTCATTATAAAAAGCTATAAGTAGTATTATCTCTACTTATACACACATTTTATCTACGACAACACGTAAGTACATGCTCAATAAAAATATCACTCACAAATCACAGTTAATATTCTGTATAGAATAGGTTGCCATGTGATGGACCGGCATCCAGGAGGGGCTAGAAACCATAGCAACCAATATCCCTTGGTTAATTTTAGGATATGTAAACACATGACTACAAACTAATACATTGTCATTTCTGACATTTTAGTAGTCCTACATTGTTGCAAACATGGATTAGTTAGAAAATGGAGTCAACACAATTATCTAGAATACAAAATATTGCATGTTGTTAAATGAAACAAAGTCAATATGACATGAGACTACCTAATCTACCTATATGAAGTCAGAATTTTTTCTGATTACATAAGTGAATTAGAGAAAGATCCAGAACGTTAACCCATGGCCAATTATGGCATTAAAAGTCAGAGGGAAAATAAAAGAAGGCACCGCGCCGTGCGTGTCATTCTACGGCGTCTATGCTCGGACTTTTAAAATTATTTTTTATTTCTAAATTAATTATTAAACAGTTTTGCGGGACATAATTCATATCCTAAGATTTTTTTTTGTAAAATGTAATAATAAAATAAATAATTAATGATGAGCTGCAGTAAAATGACACTTCTAATGTCATTTTAGTGTCATTTTGCTATCAAATTGGAACATTTTTTAACGAAATGACAGAAAATAAATGTCATTTTACTGCAGTGAATTAAAAATCCGAGCCTAGATAAGCAATAGTCGCGCCTGCAGTAATCACTCCATTCGCTTACTACTCTGTGGCTAAATAAAAATGACAAGAATAGTGGGCAAAAATATGTGTATAGTGAAATTCAATAATGATTTTCTCAATTGAAATTTTGAGAGCTGTGCATTATACCATCTATGCACACAATATTATATGAATTTGTATCAGTGTAACACATTTAAAAATGTACCTCATAAGAACCTTAGTTTCAAATTTTGCTAACTGTACATATTTCTTTGCCCTTGAATGTACACACTAGACTGACAGGCAGCTGTACTAATGCAGTTCTTTAGAAATAATGTATAATAGAGTTACTTTCTGAGCCTGTGCAGTCCCAGCTGCCTTGACTATGAAAATGTTAGAAAAAAAACAAGTATTTTCTTACCTGACAGGTGGAGATCTTTCCCGGTGTGGTGAGTAAGGCATGGGCAGGGTGTGATGCAACGAAGGCTCCCTCACGAACGGCCGGTGGCGAGGAGACTCGTGGCGCATCAGCGGCGTCGTGGACGGCGACACCGGCGAACACGAGCCCCCATTCCTCAGCGGAGACGATCCTTTCTCCCACTCACTCACAGGCACCTGCTGGTATCTCTGAGGACTCGCAGGCCTCATCGGAGGCTCCTCATGCATGTTATCATCTGGAGACACACTCTCCAAACTCGCTGATCTTGTCCTATTCTTTGACTTCTTCTTCTTCTTTTTCTTATCTTTTTTCCGCTTGTCTTTCTTCTTCTTAAAACTACCATGGTCATCAAACTCTGGGTCCCGTTCATCATACTCTGTGCGTCTCTTCCTTGGCACAGATGAATCCCTCAAAGAAAACTCCTCAGCAGCTCGACGACTCGTTGTTGTCACTGATATTGTCTTGTTATCTACAAATGTACGGATGGAATGGGACTTCCTCGTCCTATCAAGGTCATCAGCGATATGCCTGCTGATTGAGCTTGTTTCACTATCAATCTCACCAGCCTCTGGGGCTGATAACGCCTCCGAACTGACATCAGAATACTCCACAAGAGGTTTGAGAGAATTGACTGTAGCATAAGATTGTTCATGGGAACTACCTGAATATGACTTATGTTTCTTGTGAGTTCGCTTCTTATGCTTCTCCTTGTGGTGCTTGGTGTGCCTCTTATCGTAGCCTCGGTCCATGGCCCACTGGGGCGGCGCCCCCCTGTGTCGACACTTCACATCACTTCAACTGAAATATAAAAATAATTTGATGACAAACATCTTATTTAGGATTGTACCAAATAAAGCATAAGTAATTAGAAATGTTAAGCAATAAGCTGTACAAAGTTATATCGCACAAATAACATAAAAAATAAAATAAATTAATGGTTAGTACATACCTACAAAACTTCACAAAGTTGATGTAAATAAAAGTAGATGATCGGTGATTGTCAAGCAGTACTAATTATGGTTGACTTTACCCGCTTATTTATCTAAGCACGTAGACAAAAAAATATGAAGGTACACAAACAAAATTCAGGAGTTCTTAAATCAATAGAAAACACTTCACTACAACACAATTGGTTACTGAGAAAATTAAGTACAAATTAGCAAAATCTAAAAATAAAATGTCGTAAGCACTCGCGATTTTTGGTGATTCCAAAAAATTATAAACAAATCACGGCAATGCACAAGCGCATGCAACAAGAATGTAGAATAAAGGACTTACCTGAGTAATAAACGGACGTGCGTCCGTCACACGCACGATAAATACTTTTGCAATTTATACGAATTGTGTAAGCTAAGGTATTAGTTTCTCGTATATTTTTTACAGTTTCAGCAGGCTTTCTGCCCGTAATATATAGTAATCTTAGTTCTTTACTCTTTATATAATCTTATTTCGCTAATCATAATCATGAAGAGCGCATAATTCATGTAATTACATCGGATTTATATTAGGACCAAGAACGTCGATTTTAGTCAGCCATTTGCTTTTTTTCATTCATTTTCTTTCATCATCGTTTAGTGTTGTCCTCATTTGAACAATATGGTTAGGTTGGCACTTGGCAGCAACTCAAACTCGACGGGAGACGGAATTGACAACTCCAATCGGCGACTAACAATATTTGAAATCGATATTATTCGTTTTCAATCGCACTCATCACGTTTTGCATTTATGCTATGTATTAAATCCTTACGGTAACGGGTTTTAAATCACCACTTAGTAATTTTCCAATCTAAAGCGTAAAAAAAAAAGTGAAGTGAAGGGTGTAAAGTTCACTCATCCTCTATTGAAAAGGGAGGATCCTCCGACCAGACGGGTGTTGTGTCTGGTGGGCTACTGCCCGACGGTTGATGTCGGAACGTTGTATATATGCTAATCGCGTGGTAAACTCTAAATGCGCGATGCAGGTTTGCGTGACGTCATGTCATTGATGCGTAGTTCATATGTGGCGATGTAGATGCCGCCACATCACTCCCCTCTGGAGACCGGAGGTCGATAGTGGGCTGAGTCGTGTATCTTGCGATGCTTGCCAGTGCCAGTTGTGGTTCCAGTGAGTCGGAACCGGGTGCCGCATAGTTCACGGTGAGTCGGAACTGTCGTCGGTGATACCCCAGTGAGTCGGGGTGGCGCTGCGTTATGCTCCAGTGAGTCGGAGTGTACAGCGCTGGGTTGAGGCTGAAGGTGATGACCAGGAATGCGCGTCCGTTGCATGCTGGTGGTCAGGATACCTGTTGAAGCCGATGCTGGCTGCCTGTGTGACTCGCCGCTCGAAAGCTTGAGGAAGTGATGCTTGATGACGTCACGCTGAAGGAGTTGCACGAAGGCTGCGCTGACGTTCATGCTCGGGGTCACCAATTTAGTGGCATGAGGAACAGGGTGTAAAGTTCACTCATCCTCTATTGAAAAGGGAGGATCCTCCGACCAGACGGGTGTTGTGTCTGGTGGGCTACTGCCCGACGGTTGATGTCGGGACGTTGTATATATGCTAATCGCGTGGTAAACTCTAAATGCGCGATGCAGGTTTGCGTGACGTCATGTCATAGATGCGTAGTTCATATGTGGCGATGTAGATGCCGCCACATTAGCACATTTTGTACAGATCACTCATCAGATATGTGGTTGAAGACACTTTTATTTAAAGGCACATCACAAGACGTTTTATACATTTTTTTTTTTTACACAATGGGCAGTGTAAAAATTTTAAAGAGAGTAATTTCAACATTACACACCTTTATTGCCCAGCAAACAGGAATGTAATATTTTTTTTTTAATAATATCATAGCTACTAAGTTCTAGTTCACAACAATATGGATACAAAAAAGAGTTATTTATTAGTGAATTTTATTGTAATCGTGATAGTTTTGTTCTCATCATAAGAAATCGATTTCTGTGGTGATAACGATTCGACCATATCTTTCACAACACAACACTATTAATTTTTTACTGTGTTGGCGGAAAATTCAAAATCTACCAATTCCACTAAAATGCTTTGAGTATCACTTGGTTAAACTCGTTTTTGCAAAACGAATAAATAATTTAAATTATTTATGTTACCTTCATTTTATTTGAAATCGTAAATTGTAATTATAATCAAGTAAATCACATAATGAGTAAACATTTTTAAATCATGTGCATCCGCCGGAAATTTTACATTCCATTTCGCATGGCATCGTTGAGTAAATTGAAATTTTGAAAACATTTTGAATATTTTATGTGTGTGTCAATTTAAATTTACACAAAATAACCAATATGAAAAAAATTGTAAAATTAATCTGTTACTCAAAGAATTAATATTTATCCTCGATTAATATTTGTTTTTGAAGAAGTTGATGCTGCATTAAACGATATGAAGATGTGCCTCACCACTAAAAAAATACCCAATCATGGTAGAAATCATTTTGGGTGAAATTATATTATTGCATTAAAACATGATTTATCATTAACTTTCATTCATTAAATAAAATAAATACTATCCATTTCATATTATAGTAGTACAAAAAACTAAATACTTGAGCTTATTTAGATCAGCGTTCTTTTATTTTTTGGCGTTTTAAATTTTTAATAGTTTTTACCTATTCATATGGCAACTCTGTATAGTTCGCGTGCGATTTGCGTCCTAGCGCTGTAGCATTTATTTTGCTGATTATTTTAAAGAATACAAAAGTTATATTTAAATACAACACTAATTTATGATCAATACAATGTGTAGTGATTTAATAAGATAGCATCTATGATAGTATTGTCACGAAATTAGTCACAATGACCCCGGAGTTCACGGCTGCTATAGCTAGTACATTGTGATATTACCCAATATGGGAAAGAAATTACAAATAATTTAGCAATTAGTGTTGTTTAAATAATTTATCTAATTTTTGTACAACGTCTGCGAACCTTTTGTGGTTGGATGTAGATCAGAATATTATATTATGGTTACAAATGGTCATTTTAAAGTCATTGAACCTATGCGCGGCGTGGTGACACTGTGCAGTGACTTGTGAATCGGAAATATGTAAATAAACATGAACGATATAAGCTTGAAAATAGTGGAATCTCCGAAGAGCCACGGTGGTGTTGATGTGTCTCCGTCGGGGGATGCAAGTGCCGACAATGAGGTTGATCCGCTGGCTTTAGACGAAGCCGAAGTTGACCGAGTCAAGGAGCCGGTATCGCTGGACGCGGTGCTCGAGAAAGTTGACGAAGAAAAGGCGGGAAACTGTGATGATAATGCCAAAGAAAAAGTGATAAGTGAGAGCCAGAATGGAAGTAGTGATAGTTTCGTAAACGTTCAGTCTGAGAATGCGAAAGGTAATGCAGTTTTGTGCCTAGATATTCATACATTATGCCTGCTACAATACTATACTTTTTTTCATACATTGTACATTACTGATGGCTTTAATTATATACAGAGGCATCTTACACCTTGTTTTGTATCTCTAAAAGCATTTGGAGAATGTAAATGATTGCATGTTCAGTCAGTGCGTCTGTTGAGATAATTTAGTTCCATTTGAGCAGTTTCACTTTTCTATTATCTACTGCAATGCAAGATAATTACTGCTCTTGAGAATCATAAAAAGTTATACAATTCTACAACAGGGCAGAGGTCAAGTAGATTCAATTGAAAGCATTTGTATTATATTTAGAAGGACGTCTACTGTTTTTTTTTTTTGTTTTTATTTGTTGCACTGTGAATACTGTGATACTATTAAATGCATTGCTTGCCTGCTTGGTCTCCCATCTAAGGAATCAGTTTTAATAAATTAAGATATCCAGAACCCCAAAAGTCAGACAACTCCTTAACTGGGTTGTGGATGTCAGATAGGCAGTTTTTTCATGTAAAATTCTGGTATTTAGCTGAAGCTGGTTCGACTCGCAGCTGTCCCCAGCAATGTTGGGCTAAAATGACATTTACGTTGCAACAACCAATAAAAATTTGAGCATGGAACAAAGACTATTTTAGTGAAAATCCCAAGCACCAAAGCTTAAAAAAGTGTGCGCGCAAGTGCTAGTCACTGCCTGAGGTATGTGAGCGGTGAGGTGGAAGAGGGTGCAATTGACAAGATTGGTAGACTGAGTCTTGGCCTTTGTCTACCTTCCCCGTCTCACCACTCACATACCTCAGCAATTGCATGCTAACTTAGTAGAATGTTTGATAGTGCAGTGGTTACACTTGACTGGATCAAGCACTGCAATAACCCAGAATCTAAATCAGGGGTTCCCAAACTTATTTTGTCACCAGCTCAGTCATTGTCTAAAAGTCCTCCTAGATGGAATTACAAATCGCCCCCTAAGCCTCTACACAACGCCCCCATTTTTTTTCTGGGTCTCTTACTGCCTTACTTTAGGCCTGCAGCGCCCACAAGGTGCTGTTATCACCCACTTTGGGAAACACTAATCTAAACACTATAGTTTACAACATAATTGTAATACCAGCCTATTATAGTCCCACTATAGGGCAAAAGCCTCTTTTCCTACAGGGAAGGCATGAGCATTGATCATCACTCTTGCTCAAGGAGGATTGGCAATTTCAGACTTATATTAAAAACTAGCTGACCCGGCAGACATTGTCCTGTTCAAACTTCAATAATTCATACGAAATTCCCATAGAAAATGCACTTTCAGTTTTCCCAAATTTTCCAATTTTCCTGGCAACTTTTCAAATTTTTCTCTTCATAAGAACCTTCCTCGGACTTCAACTTAACAAATTGCCATTTGCATTTGCATGCCATTAGGTCTAGCTGTACCCGAGTCTTGCGCTTAGCAACACATTTAACCATTCATTTTTATTTATGAAGATGAAAGAAATTACCTCTGTAATTTTGTCATAATGAAACTATTGCTTCATAATTTTAGCAATACCATATAAAAGAAGATAAGGAAAGTTGAAAGGCAGCATAATATAGGCTTTAAGACAACTATTATACTAAATTCAGAACAAAACTCGATAAGGGGTGTTTGTCTCTTTCATTATGACCATTTCTGCTGTAGTTTGAAATCACAAAAACATTTCCAGAAAAATACAAACTATAATCATGCACATTTAGGCAAAAGAAGAAATCGTATAATAGACTACCTTTTGCCCATGGTTTCGCCAATGTAGAGGTCAAAAATAAAATATCATAATTATTATAATTCTTCATGAAAAAATACTTCATATGTGCCAACTTTCATGTTGGTTAAACGGTGTTGGAGTTGAGCTTGCCGAAATTACTATTGGATATACATAATATGGGACAATGCATGAAAAGCAATTAAATTACCAATATTGTGTCACTAAAACCCTTAAAATTTTTCAGAGGAATTGATCAAAGGAGAGAATAGTCCCGCAGTGGTTGCGGCAACCCTTTCCCCTGAACCGACAAACCAAACAGACAATGAACCTGCAACAGTTACTGAACCAGTCCCGGTACCAGAATTAGTTGAAAAACCAGTTTCATCAGAAAATGTGGTTGTAGAAACTGTGGTCCCAAAAAAAGAACCGAGTCCTGTGAAAGAGGAACTTATGGTTGTTGAGGAACCAAAGAAGTTGGAACCGGAAGCTGATGCGGATATGACCGAAGTGGTTACGGTTGAAGAAAAGGTGGAACTAAAAGTGGAGAAACCTAAACCAAAGCCAATGAATGGGGATGTTGCTAAGGTGAGTGATGTGGTATTATTATAGTTCAAGAATTTTACAATAAGAGTAGTGTTGTCTCTGTGTATTTCATGTGGTCACAGAGTAGGTACTTAGTAGTGAAATGGAATGACATCCCATGAAATGGAAACAGCCTAGTGGTCAGTGCAGACTGTGGAGAGAACGGGCTTACTATGAGCTCTTATAGCAGGGCAGAAGTTGAATGTTTCCAGTGAGAGAGAGAGAGATGGTGCTACAGGTTGTAGAAAGCTGCGTCTCTCTCTCTCACTGCAAACATTCAACTTCTGCCCTGCTATAAGAGCTCATAGTAAGCCCCCTGAACTACTTAGCAAAATAACTATATTATTCATCTCTTTTTCCATGATAAAACCGATATCTGTATATGTATCGAAAATTTGAGAGTATGAATGAAAGGCTATTATAGTATATAAAGGTACAAGGCAGATGTGAGTGGAAACGCCGGGAGGGGACGCCCTAGAAGGACATATTATAGTGACCTTATTGGTGATGTTCTTCAGAAAGGTCAGATGCGTAGTACTCACAACCGGGGCGTGCGTGTCATGATCTGAGGGGCAATTCCCATTTTTTAACAACGTTCGCAATCTCATCTCAGTCTCCAATCTGTCAAAAATTGTATAACGTTTGCCTACATTTTTGACGTTTGATTGTCGCTGGCATGAGATTGCGACTTGAATTTGAACGTAAACGAGGCAAAAGGAATATGTAAGGATCATAGAATGTAGCGTTCTGTAGTTTCTGCCTACCCCCATGGGAAGAAGGCGTGAGTTTATGTACCTAATTGTACAAAAATTGTACAATGCTGTTGTTGTTGTATTGTTTAAATTGTTGTATGGTGTTGTTTGTGTTTGATTGTTCAACCATTTTTGTTCAAAAAATCTTTATTTTTTTTATTTTTAAAAAGCTTTTTGGCGCTAAACTCGCAATGTTCCAATAGCAGAGTTCCTTTATCGCTGTACACCTTAAGTTTGCGTGTTTTTATAAACAAAAAGGTGTGCTATGACTGTTTATGTGTATATTACGTGTATTTCTCTGTTCATACCGGATGACTTTTTTTACCGTCTCGAAAAAAATTGGGTATATTTAGGTGAACAGAGTAGAAGCCTATGGCATACCTAACTTTATTTTTTCAAAAAAATCAAAAATTCAAATCATATGCAGGCTGCATATGATTTGAATTTCGATGTTTTAAAACGATACACAATTTTTTTTCAAAATTTCTGTTTTTATGGTACAAATATATAAAGTTTACATCGAATTTGTAGTATTTATTGGTACTTAGATAACTTTTTCTGTCTAAGCTATTAAAAAAAAAAAACTAGGTATGCCATAGGCTTCTACTCTGTTCACCTAATTAATATACCCAATTTTTTTCGAGACGGTAAAAAAAGTCATCCAGTATACTTTCTCCATCTTCAGAAACCTTATTCATTTGGTGATTTTTACAAGATAGGGGCATATTAGCACTCCATTTATTTGCTACTCTGTGACATTAGCAGAATTTGAAGCATTGTGTCTAAAGTAATACATTTATGCATACTCAAAATATTTATAGGTCATTCAGTTATAAAGGCTGTGGCTAAGTAATAACAGCCGCACGGCTCGATCGGTCAGGTTAAGCTACGCTTGTCGCGGTTGGTCCGCGGATTGGTGACCATCTATACATACCAAGACCCCTCTGTGCCTCGGAAAGCACGTTAAGCCGTTGGTCCCGGCTGTCATTCGTGGATCTTTGACAGTCGTTACGAGTCGTCAGAAGCCCGAAAGTCTGACAACCAGTCTTAACAAGGGGTATCGTATTACCCAGTAACTGGGTTGTGGAGATCAGATAGGCAGTTGCTCCATGTGGTGAAACACTGGTATTCATCCCTAACCACCATCATTATCTTAGGCATATGATGACGGGTCATTAATATTTGAAATCGTAAAACGGTCACAAACTGACAATTCATAATTTATTGTCAGTTTGTGACCGTTTTACGATTTCAAATATTATTCATAATATTATCCTATTATGATTCTGCCAAAGTGGCCGTTTTAGCCCCCCAGGTTCCAAACTGTCAAATTTCTCCAAATGATTTTAAACCTTAAAATGCTAGTAGTTAAGTTCAAAATCGAATGAGAAAATTTGACAGTTTGTGGTAACTTGACCTGCTGCTGTGTGTACCTAAAATAGTATATTATGCAATTAGTGAATATAGGACGGATTTAAAGCGAGGGCCATAGATGAATCACGAGCTAGTGATGGATTCTAACCATTGAATCACGACCGTAGGGAGTGATTCATGATGATTGAATCACGAGCGTTAGTAGCGAGTGATTCAAGTGTTAGAATCCTGAGCGACGCGAGTGATTCATGGTCCTCGATATAAATCCGTTTTATTCAAGAGTTGCATACTATAATTTATACCATGACTACGAGAAAAAGAAAGATTTAAGTGAAAATAGACATATAATAAAGAAAAAGGAAAGTTAAATTGGCTTTGATGTAAACCAGCCGTGATTTTTTGGGTAGCAAGTTTTCCACTATATCGGCCGCCCTTTCTTTCATAAACTCAGGCGTTAACACATCTTCGTCACTTGAATGCATTTTTAATCGATTAGAACAACACTAAACAAACACAAAATTAAAGATTAAAGTAACACTAAACTTTGTGTTCGTACAACTTACAGTATTCAAAATAGCGCCAATTTACTAAGGACAGCAAAGAACACAAAACAGTTTTTATTGCTAAACTCCTTGCGAAAATGTCGACCAATCAAATTGAATTTAGAACACATCAGTATAGGTCGAATACACAGATTACACTTACACTAGATACGGCAAGCCATCCGACCAAGCGTGCCCTGCATGTTCGACTGTTCGTACTAAAAAAAGTCTGTTAGCTCAGTGACGCTTAGCGACTGAAACAATTCTGTTTACTTTGAGCACATCACTAAATGGCTGGGGTGAAGTTATCGTAGGTATAAAAAAGATGACACGTTCAGTTTTCATACTATCTGATAACATGCCGTATATAGCCTAGGTACTCTAAATCTGTGGTCGAATACATTGGTGTGTTCCATTTTCAAATATCAAAACAGTGAGTAAAAGTGCTTTTTATGCACTGTTTTCAATGAATAAAATAAGCTTGTTAGAGGCGGAATGGTATAAAATAAATTTGAAATATTTTTAAGAGTAAATATTTCACATTTAGTTTTTATGTAAATAGGTGACCTTAAAATGTTAACAGTTGGCTTTTTACACGGCAACAATACAGTGAAGCATGCTCAAAACTACACTTCGCTCTGTGCATTCATTTTTTGTTTCGTATGCGAAACAGGCCTCACGTCACTGTTGACAGCGCTGTCTGGTTTTTTATTTGGTCTGAGTACACCCTACAAATTACATAAATTAATGTAGAATTTAAGTTAAATGTTAATAAAGTATTTAAGTAGGTACCTAGGGAGTTTTTAGATGAATCTTTTCCTTTCATTCTCATTGTTTTTTAAATATCCGATGCCAGTGCAAAAACCTTCATTTTCCTTCACCTTATAATATTGTCTTTGGACGGCGGTATTAATACGTTAAATCGACCAAAGACCATTTCAGACAGCAATCTACATGATCTTCACATGATCTGACCAAGATTATGTCTGGACTTTAAAAGAGACTGTGACCTCTGAGTTTGTTTCGGCCTTTCTTCTCAGAGTAGTCAGATCGGCGTTTCCTCCGACCTCATTTAGTTTTTATTAAAAATATGATTGACGTGTAAAAGTGTCAGTACAAACCTAGTTACAGAAAATAAATCATTTATCAAATCAAAGACAAAATAATAGAAAATTTCGTTTATTACGTTAATCGATAAAAACTAAACTTAACTCTGCATTTGACCCAACCGCTTGTGCATAAAAACTTGTTGCAAAACGACCTTCCGTGACACTTGATCTCAACCAAGGTCGCGTTACCCAAGCCGTTGGCAAAATTAAACAATATGGCGTTATTGTGCTCCGTCTACGGCAGCTTCGTAAAATACAACGTTATAATTTATTCGGAAAATCGGAACTGTCTGCAGATCCTCGCTGATTATGATTTGGTGTTTTGTTGTATGTTTGGTGTTTTGTTGTATGGAAGATGAATTATTGAAAGAGGTTTTAGAAAGGCGATTTTTGCGCTGTGGTAGCCCGCGAAATTCATTTTTTTTTTTGGGTTTTTTTGCAATTTGCAGGTCCGTGTCAGGCTGTATCTTGATCAAAATATGATACGCGAAAATAAAACACATGTATTTATATAATTTTAACCATAAAATCATCAACACATCTGTCTAAGTTAGATTTCGTACAGATTCTTCGAACGAGCGAAATCTAACGAATCTGCACGAAATCTAACTTGGAGAAATGTATTGATGATTTTTATGGTTAAAATTATCTAAATACATATGTTTTACTGTTACGTATCATATTTTGATCAAGATACAACCTGACACGGACCTGCAAATTGCATAAAACGCAAGAAAATTTGAATTTCGCGGGCTACCACAGCGCATCCTCCTTAACGACAAAACTTTATCCAATAATAATTTGTACGAATATTATGAACTTTGCGCTGCAAACAAAGCGGTCCAAATGTCCGATTCAAAGGAGGCGTGGTTAGCCTGCGAATGCTCTTGCGCTGAATGCAGCGCGCCGATCCCTCGTCGGCTCGTCCGATGCCCTACATCTAAGTACTTGCACTTATTTAATTTTGCGCGTAGAAGTAGTATGTTTCATGACTTGAAATAAACAAGGTCAAGTAAGGTCAAAAATTGAGGTCATTTCACGACATGGCACTTCATCATCTGCATAGCCTTTTCTCAACTGTGTTGGGGTCGGCTTCCAGTCTAACCGGATGCAGCTGAATACCAGTATTTTACGTGGAGCGACTGCCTATCTGACCTCCACAACCCAGATACTGGGTAATACGATACCCCTTGGTAAGACTGGTTGTCAGACTTTCGGGCTTCTGACGACCCGTAGAAGTAGAAGTAGCTCATGACATGAAATGAACAAGGTCAAGTAAGGTCAAAAATTGAGGTCATTTCACGACATGGCATTTCATCATCTGCATAGCCTTTTCTCAACTGTGTTGGGGTCGGCTTCCAGTCTAACCGGATGCAGCTGAATACCAGTATTTTACGTGGAGCGACTGCCTATCTGACCTCCACAACCCAGATACTGGGTAATACGATACCCCTTGGTAAGACTGGTTGTCAGACTTTCGGGCTTCTGACGACCCGTAGAAGTAGCTCATGACATGAAATGAACAAGGTCAAGTAAGGTCAAAAATTGAGGTCATTTCACGACATGGCACTTCATCATCTGCATAGCCTTTTTCCAACTATGTTGGGGTCGGCTTCCAGTCTAACCGGATGCAGCTGAATATCAGTATTTTACATGGAGCGACTGCCTATCTGACCTCCATAAACCAGTAACTGGGTAATACGATACCCCTTGGTAAGACTGGTTGTCAGACTTTCGTGCTTCTGACGATCCGTAACGAATGACAGAATCCAACATGACATGGCACTTACATAACGAGGACATATACAACTTTTCCTATTCAACAAATTAGGGAAATTTAAGACCCTTTTAAGTATGACTAAAATTTTCAGGATCCCAAGGATTTAGTTTAACTAATACTTATTATGATGACCCCATTACCAAAAAGAAAAAATTTAAATTAAGACAGCCATCGCTAATGTGTCTGCCAGACATCGGAAAACCCGCCACTCGACTAGCAAACCCCTCAAGTGTCTGAGTTTGGCTGATTTTAGACCCAAAACCCCAGCGAGTGGGGAGGGTTGGGGGTTAGTTGCGAACCCCATAGGTTCACAACTACTGATAATGATATGTTTTCCATCGGATGATGTTTTTTTACGTTTATATATACGTGATCTAAGCTTATATACCTATTATGTAAAGTTTTGTCCTTTTGCACACTTGGGGTGCATTAGACACGCGGGGGGGAGGGGAGGTTAGCTGCGAACTCCATAAGTTCACAACTAATGATTTGGTTGGTTTTCCATCGGATGATGTTTTTTTTACATTTATATATATGTGATATAAGCTTATGTACCGAACAAAAAAAGGGTTTTTCTTATGCACACATGGGGTGCATTCGACACTTGAGGGGTTAAGTATAGCATAGACTCTGGCAGATTAGTCAACATCGGCTCAGTTGCCAAAAAGAAAAAAAAAGAATATCATAAGCATAACCAGCCTACAACAGTGACACTGCTGGCACACAAGCCTCCTCTCTGTGAGGAAGTGGGTCATAATCACCCACGCGGGCCCAGTGAGGGTTGGTAGTTGTCACAATGTCTTCGATTTTTGGAACGAAGTTCCTTATCGCGCGTTGTGAAAGGGGGCTAGACGGAAAAAAGTCTCACGAAAAGTTGTCACGACACTTTTTGCTATAGGTAGCTATTGTAAGCCGTGCGGCGTGCGCATGTTTCTCTGTCTGTCTCTCTCTCTCTCTCTCTTATAGAAAGCAAGCCAGATATTTTCATTTCTATTTCGCATTGAACAGTGTGGTGTCGCGATGATGATGATGATGATGATGGTGATGATGATGATGATGATGAGTATAAAAATAAAATTTTATTACAATTCCTTCACTAATTAATCGAAAGGAACTTCGTTCCATCCGGGTGTCCCTTGACACCTCTCAAGTTTTTTTGGTTCTAGGACATGCCGGTTTCGTCACGACCTTCACAGTTTTGAGAGCAGTGGTGATGAAAGTATAACAATGAATAAAACGTCTGGAGAAGTTTGAAACATCTGCACAATGCAAAGGCCATTTCAAATAAAAGTACTAAGTAACGCAAATTACAGCTGTGCAAAGAATTAATAATGTATACTACCTTCCGCCCGCGACTTCCCGTGAAATTTCTTATCATATGATATATTTTATAAGAAATTAAGAAATAATAAGAAATTTGTGACACTGGGTAATACAGTAGAGCTACCCATTAGTGACAGAATTTTTGGAATCGGATCAGTAGTTCCGAAGATTACCTTTAGATTACATACAAACTCACAAGTTTTATTTCTTTATTATTAGTATGTAGACTTTACATGGTATACCACCATGGGACCCACATCGTAATCGCGAAAAATTAATCAGCCATCTCATACATTTGCGTTTTGTATGGGACAGTTGATAATATTTTCGCGATTGCGATGTTGGTTTCATGGAGAAAGTTGTTCTGTTTGATAGTCTGTACCACACCTTTCTGGTACATTACTGACTGTTGCCCGCAATTTCGTCATAATAAAAATAATAAGTAGGTACTTCAATTCAACCTCGTTTCGTGAAAAAAGTTTTGAGTATGAATGTGGATAGTGGATGTCAATCAATCTACCAGCCTTTTATCCAACTATGTTGGGGTCGGCCTCCAGTCTCACCGGATGCAGCTGAATACCAGTATTTTACATGGAGCGACTGCCTATCTGACCTCCACAACCCAGTAACTGGGTAATACGATACCCCTTGGTAAGACTGGTTGTCAGACTCACGGGCTTCTGACGACCCGTAACGACTGTCAAAGATCCACAAATGACAGCCGGGACCAACGGCTTAACGTGCTTTCCGAGGCACGGAGGAGTCTCGGTATGTAAAGATGGTCACCCATCCACTGACTGACCCCGGCAAGCGTAGCTTAACCTGATGGATCGAATCGTGCGGCTGTTATTACTTAGCCACGAGCTCCGCGATAGTGGACGTATCGATATCTAAAAGTGATAAACATTTTTTTTAAATTTTGTTTATACAGAAATTGAATTCATGGGCAATATTTTAAGGGGTCATTGTACTCATCATTATGAACAACTTTTACTATGGGAACAAACCTGAAATCGTGAAAAAAAAACAGCTGTTCCCTACATTGTGACAAGTTATGCGAGCATAATGTTTCATACATTTTTTCGCGATTTCAGATTTGGTCCCATAGTAAAAGTTGTTCATAATGATGAGTACAATGAACCCTTAAATTATTGCCTATGAATTCAATTTCACCCTGTATAAGGATATCTATATTTTACTAGTTATTTTAATTTGACTTTGTATAAAAGTAGAGAAATACCTAAGACACGATAGATGGAATGTTTTAAGGATGATATGGCTAGAATGAGGGTAAATTTTGAAATGACGGCTTTTAGAAATGTGTGGAGTGGAAGAAAACGATACTTACGCTGCGCTGACCTAAAATAAATTGAGCTATAAGGGCAGGGGGATGAATCACTAAAACCCTTTGTTAGATCCTCCTAGAGGATGAGTATCGCAAAACCCCTTCTTTATTGTACCTCTACAGTAGGTACTGTACACCCTCTTTAGAACATAACATAAAATTGTTTCTTTCCTTTTTTTTTTCCTTGCTTTCCTTTTGTATTTGTCCTTTTTTTCGTGGGGATATCCTCATGGATACCCTCCGTCTGAGTACAACGGAGGGTTATGTCGGACTTCTACCGACTAAAACCCCACTGTTCCTTCTAGCACCATGAGTCGGGGGACCGGGAGATAGTTGTACAGTCTGCCACAGCATTAGCTGACCCACCCTTGCATAAATGGTTGACATTTTTTAGAATACGAATCGATAGAATTTTATAATTCTTTTATATTTTATTTATTATAGGTATATAATTATAGGTATATTCGCCGCACCCCCGACTGGTATCAGCCCGCTCTGGCTAGCGGGCCACGTTTCTATAGGTCCTACGGTTTAAGCTGAACCACTGTTTCAAATGGGATTCGTCAAAAACAATGTGCTAAATTTTTTTTCTCTTTCTAGGAGGAACAAGGTACAAAAAGACGGTCAAGCGAAGAAGTTGACACAGAGTCTCCACTAAAGAAGCTCTGTATAGAAGTAGAGAAGACGTTTCCTCAACACGACACGATGATCAACGACTACATACAGACAGCCACGAAAAACAACGTAGATGAAATACAGAGGCATACGGAACAGCTACTGTCCGAGATACAGACGTTAAGAGAACTCGCGCAAAAGAAGGAACACGAGTGGAACAACATACTACACCTCAAGAAAGTCAAAGAGGAAATACTTCTTCGGCTTTTAAGACGAAAACAAGTGCTATCCTTCGAGAAATCGGCAGAAATCAATGGTGCTGAGCGAGACAGAGATCCTTTCGATTATCTTAACCAAGCTAAGAGTTTAGCTATAGATAAAAGTGATGAGATCTCAGGGTTGGCGCTCAAACAACCAGGCTCAAACATCAGCCCGATGATGCAGACGCCAATCATGCCAATTACGTCTCACTACAACCCCATGGCAGGGCTACCACCCCCCTACGACAAAGCGCACATTTCGATGCCAAAACCAGTATTCCCACAGCAAATGATGATGCCTGGTCACTTAACTGGGTTCCCAAGAGACATGAATGGGCAACTACCTTCAAGTTTCGGCCTTCCTATGGGCCGTCAAGGTCCTACCAAGGATGTAAAGTCGATAATAGCTGATTATAGGCAAAGGAATCCAGAAGTGACACCCAGAAGGGGTCGGAGAATGAAGTCTATACTAAATCCTAATATGATGAATGCGCCGCGACCAATAGCACCGAAACTGGATGGTATGAACAATTTGAACAGCCTAAACATGCTGTTTAATAATCTAGATATGGTAAGTGTTTTTTTATTGCTATTTTATTTAATTTTAATGCAGTGTTTTACAGTAATTTAATGTTTTTATCAGTAGGAAATGAGTCATTAATTATTAAGATAAGATAACAATTTATCAAAATGAACTATTTCTGTGCTTAAATCCGTTATTGCACTATATATGGGCCTCAATCTTTGATAACCTTTCAGTTCAAAATTATATTTGGATCAATCTGTCAGCAAAATGAACAATCCCTTAGGCAAACTATGAAAATTACAAAAATCATAAATTCCAACCTAAAGTTGAGACTTACAAAAACATTCCAACAATTTCACCATCTTTTTATTTTCCCAAAGACGTGAAAACAAATCATACAAAAATTCTTCTACTCAAAAAAGTTAATTCTTTTGTACCCACTGACGTTATAATTATGTACTTCAAAACGCCACTAAAAATCATCTCATGCACGCTATTCTGAAGTATATTTTAATTGTGATTTTGTTACATTATCATAAACTAGCTATTGTCCGCGGCTTCGCCCGCGTGGACGTCGGAATACACCCACGGGGACGAAAATCCTTCCTTATTCCTTGTCTACATTATAAAGGGAACCATTGTGCAACATTTCAGCTTTCTAAGTTCAAGGGTTTGCGCTGCCGCCGAGGTCGCGGGTTATACCGTGGCCCTGGCACAGGCAACTGAAGGAACACGACTGGGTTTTAGTCAGTAAAAGTCTTGTCCCGCTCCGCCCAGAGCGGGAGTGAGTCATTTGATGAATTCCATCCACAAAAAAAAAAAAGTGTTTGTGCTGGGCGTTGATGAGTCAGTCAGTCAGTCAGGACTTCTCTTTTTACTATCATAAATCAATGAAAAAGCTGCTCAAGCATTTTGCTTTTCTGCTTGCGCTGACGCTAAGTACTTTAAAATCGTGACATTTTCACTTAAGGCGAAATGGGTCCCAAAGTTGATATTTTGATGCATTTCGGCTGCACGCAAAATCAATGTTTGTCCTCAAAAACTACAAATTGGCCTTATTCTTTTTCGTGATTATAAAAATTGAAGATTTTCTTTAGGAAATCATGATAGCCAAAACACGATTGACACAATTTGGTTCGATACAAAAAAATCGCTAAGTTTCCTCAAAAGTAGCATTTTTGTGAGAAGAAATTGTAAATAAAGCAATTACCTATTCGATTGTCAATAAAGCAATTTCAACAAAATTTCGTCTATACCTTCACCTTTAAAGACACAAGGGCATTAAGGGTTTATTTTAATATAACAGATCATATCAGGACATACCAATGCTCCTAACTCCTTTACGATACCATTACGCCTTAATAAAACATGCTTTAATTTTTTTCTAAAACCATATCTACCTGTACTAGAAAGGTTTAGGTAGTGAAATAAAGGTAAACAATCTTGATGTGTCTTTTATCTTTTTTTTTATTTTAAAACCTCAGTTTAAAAATAAAAACCAATGTAAATACAACAATAATGATTACTAAATCAATTGAACTATTAGTTTCAAGATCCGGACTGACTACAATTTTAAACGGCACACAACCGCGTAATCTATTGTCACCATTAGCTGGCTTGAAATAAGGTTGAAAATTGAAAATAATGTTTGTGTTGCCGACATGTGACTAAGCTGCGAATGTACATTTATTTTCCTGGTTTTCTTTAGATTATTCAGAATATACACAATCAATTAAATAATTATCCGGTTAAAATAAAATAAAAAAATGCTAATTCTATTAAATTCTTAAAAAAATGAATGTCGTTATCCCTGAAAATACAGAGATGTTCAACGACAAAGTTTATTTTTGTGGAGCAACTTCCAAACTTTTTATTGAGAATATCAAACTATTTTTTACTATTTTATTCGGTTAACATTTTTCTCTAAACCCTTCTGTGTCCACTGTATTTTTTGCGTCGGATAGTTTCATTGCGTTACGTCATACTCGACAATCCAAGAAACCAATTTTTGTGAATATTGAGCTAATACCGCGCCTTAAGCAGTAGTTTATTTGTTTAATATGTGTTTGTGTAAAAAGTCACATCAAGACTGTTTACATTTATTTTACTACCTAAACCTTCCTAGTATAACTACAACATCGCTCGAACCTAGCATAGTCTATAGTTGGAACTTACAGCCGAGTCAATAATCTAATTTGTAATTTTGTTCCTTGACCCCAATTGTCTATGACTGTCTGTGGCATGGAACAGAACAGTATTGGCCCACATGTTATGGCGAATAGACGTGTATGGTGGGTAGTTGAGGGATGATGACGTAGTATGTTCACACTTCACGGCTCTATGATCGTGTAGGCAGGGGTAGAAGTAGAAGCTATGGGTATTGATATAAAAGTACTAGCAGCAGCAGAGTACTAATGTTATGTAAACATAATGTAATGAATAATAATAATTTTTCAATGAATGAATGACGTCTTAAGTATCTTATAAGTAGTTATGTTTCGTGTCGAATCAATGCGATTTCCATAAATAAAGATTAACAATCTTTTTAGGGTTCCGTACCTCAAAAGGAAAAACGGAACCCTTATAGGATTACTTCGTTGTCCGTCTGTCAGTCTGTCAAGACCCTTTTTCTCAGCAATGCGTGAAGGTATCAAGTTGAAATTAATATCTAATACGTAGGTCTATGGTCCCTTGGAGTTCTAAAAAAATCAACCTTCACAGCCATTTATGCGACATATTTTGATAATTGCAAGTAAATCAAAAGCTATAGGGTACTTCCCGTTGACCTAGAATCATGAAATTTGGCAAGAAGCTAGGTCTCACAGCACAAGTAAAGGAAAAAGACCGAAAATTGGTAATTTGTAATTTTATCACATTTTCGGGATAAATTCTTTTCAACTACGGAAACCTTCATTGTGCGTGGTCCTACACGAACTTCTCCGGTTTTTAGGGTTCCGTATTCCGTACCAAAATGGTAAAAAAGGAACCCTTATGGTGTGACTCAGTCTGTCTGTCTGTCTGTCTGTCTGTCTGTCTGTCTGTCACAGCTGGATATCTCAAGAACTACTAATGCTATCAACTTGAAATTTGGAACAGTTTTAGATGACGTTTACCCAACTATTTTCCAAATAAGAAATAAGAAAAAATATTTATATTTTTTTTGTAACAGGGACTGAAAGGGGGTCTTAAAAATTCAAAGTGGGGCTACTAGGGCATGTGGGGTATCATATGAAAGAGCGCTGCTTGCACATTCTCAGACATTTTTTTTAGGCCGCATAGTTTTCGACTTTTGATGAAAAATGTAAAAAAAATACCCCCCCCCCCCCCCCCAATCTCCGAAGTTTGCAAATAAAAATCTGAAATTATTCTATGTGATAGAAGTTTATTTAAAGATTACAGGAAAAATAAAACGATGTCTTTAAATAGCACACTTTTTCAGAAATCATCAACAAAAGTTAAATATAAATGATGGTACGAACCCTCGGTGCGCGAGTCCGACTCCCTCTTGACCGGTTTTTTTTAAAGTAATAACACAATGACAACGACGAGAGGTCGTAAGTTCGTAGCCCATTACTTGTTAAACTTCGAAAAGGAAACATAAGCCTATAGCAGACCACTGCTGGAACGAACACACTCGTACTCTTTTATTACTCGACTTACCCAAAAATAGGGTAATGTTTTTTGCGCGTATGTATGTATGTTAAGGCGGGGTGCAAGCAAGCGCCGTAGGTATTAAATGCTTACCGCAGCCCCCGCAAGGAGTAGCGATACGTAATAAATTACGATGCGCGGGAAACGCGCGCCAAGCGCACCGCTCATGAGTTCATGAACTCGAGTAGGTACTATGTTGCGTCACAGAATAGAGCAATGCAGTAGATAAACTTGAACTGATTAGTATACAAGTTTATTTTGTTTTATTTTTCTAGTAAGTATTTTTGAAAGTTTTAGACAGATTATTATTTCATTGTAAACTTGAACAGTTAAAATAAATAAAAATAACTACTTATACTTATTTATTTTTGTGAATAAGGTGGATTTAAAATCTGACTGACACGAAGACCTTTACCCGTACGATTCAAAACTAAGCGCCGCGCACCATTTTACTTTACGTTCATTCCCCACGACAGCGACACCACTGAAAACGATACCACTGGTGTGGTATCGTGGGGAATGACAGAAACTACTATTCCCCACGCCATGCGACACCACCGACTGTATTGTGCTGTTAGTGATGTCCAGCTACATAACAATGATGTATTACATAACAATTTAGACCTTATTGACATTCATGTTTTCTTGTTAAATTTAGCTTCCAGACCATTTACCAAGTATCTTGGACCAAAAAAACAAATGGTTTGTAAAATGTCTATAAGGTCGAAATTAGCTTGACACCCTAGAAATGATGTGCATAATAATCTAGACACTTTCTGAGGTGGCAAGCGAATTTAGACCTTATTGACATTCATGTTTTTTTGTTAAATTCAGCTTCCAGATCATTTACCAAGTATCTTGGGCCAAAAAAACAAAGGGTTTGTAAAATATCAATAAGGTCGAAATTAGCTTGACACCCTAAAAATGATGTGCATAATAATCTAGACACTTTCTGAGGTGTCAAGCGAATTTAGACCTTATTGACATTCATGTTTTTGTGTTAAATTCAGCTTCCAGATCATTTACCGAGTATTCTGGACCAAAAAAACAAAGGGTTTGTAAAATGTCAATAAGCTCGAAATTAGCTTGAGACCTTTATCGTTTTCAGCGAACTTAAATACTACGAAATGACCGTTCATTCCCCACGACACCACTGGTGGTGTCGTCGGGAATGACAGAAACTAGTATTCCCCACGACACCAATGACTGCATTGTGAGTGATGTCCAGCTAATTTTTAAACGTAACAATGATGTGTTATTTTTAAACGACTTAAAAAACGGAGGAGAATATCAATTCAGTTGTATTTTTTTTTTTTTATGTTTGTTACTGCAGTACTCCGTCATTTAGAAGCCGATTTGGAAAGTTCTTTTTTTATTTTATTCGTTATGTCAACACAAAAAAAAAAACGGAGGGGCATAACTTCTTATGCTCTAGTTTTTTTTTCTTGAGAGGACGTAATTACGGTCAAAATGAAAATCCAAGATGGCGGCTGCAAAAATTTTCGAATTTTTCGACATGGGCGTCAATTTCGTGATATTTGAGGTCGCTGAAAACGATAATGGGGTCAAAATGAAAATCCAAGATGGCGGCTGGGAAAATTTTCTAATTTTTCGTCATGGGTGTCATTTTCGTGATATTTGGGGTCGCTGAAAACGATAGTGGGGTCAAAATGAAAATCCAAGATGGCAGCTACGAAAATTTCCAAATTTTTCGTCATGGGTGTCATTTTCGTGTTATTTTAGGTCGCTGAAAACGATAGTGGGGTCAAAATGAAAATCCAAGATGGCGGCTGCGAAAATTTCCTAACTTTTCGTCATGGGTGTCATTTTCGTGATATTTTAGGTCGCTGAAAACGATAGTCGGGTAAAAAGGAAAATCCAAGATGGCGGCTGCGAAAATTTCCTAATTTTTCGTCATGGGTGTCATTTTCGTGATATTTTAGGTCGCTGAAAACGATAGTGGGGTCAAAATGAAAATCCAAGATGGCGGCTGCGAAAATTCCCTATCTTTTCGTCATGGGTGTCATTTTCGTGATATTTTAGGTCGCTGAAAACGATAGTCGGGTAAAAAGGAAAATCCAAGATGGCGGCTGCGAAAATTTCCTAATTTTTCGTCATGGGTGTCATTTTCGTGATATTTTAGGTCGCTGAAAACGATAGTGGGGTCAAAATGAAAATCCAAGATGGCGGCTGCGAAAATTCCCTAACTTTTCGTCATGGGTGTCATTTTCGTGATATTTTAGGTCGCAGAAAACGATTGTGGGGTCAAAATGAAAATCCAAGATAGCGGCTACGAAAATTTCCAAATTTTTCGTCATGGGTGTCATTTTCGTGTTATTTTAGGTCGCTGAAAACGATAGTGGGGTCAAAATGAAAATCCAAGATGGCGGCTATGAAAATTTCCTAACTTTTCGTCATGGGTGTCATTTTCGTGATATTTTAGGTCGCTGAAAACGATAGTCATTCATTTTGACCCCATTATCGTTTGCAGCGACCTCAAATATCACGAAAATGACACCCATGTCAAAAAATTTGAAAATTTTCGCAGCTGCCATCTTGGATTTTCATTTTGACCCCACTATCGTTTTCAGCGACCTCAAATATCACGAAAATGACACCCATGACGAAAAATTAGGAAATTTTCGCAGCCGCCATCTTGGATTTTCATTTTGAACCCACTATCGTTTTCAGCACCCTCTAAAACCATGGAAACGACACCCATGACGAAAAATTAGGAAATTTTCGCAGCCGCCATCTTGGATTTTCATTTTGATCCCACTATCGCTTTCAGTGACCTAAAATATCACGAAAATGACGCCCATGACGAAAAATTAGGAAATTTTCGCAGCCACCATCTTGGATTCTCATTTTGACCCCACTATCGTTTTCAGCGACCTCAAATATCACGAAAATGATACCCATGACCGAAAATTAGGAAATTTTCGCAGCCGCCATCTTGGATTTTCATTTTGGCCCCACTATCGTTTTCAGCGACCTCAAATATCACGAAAATGACACCCATGTCGAAAAATTTTAAAATTTTCGCAGCCGCCATCTTGGATTTTCATTTTGACCCCACTATCGTTTTCAGCGACCTCAAATATCACGAAAATGACACCCATGACGAAAAATTTGGAAATTTTCACAGCCGCCATCTTGGATTTTCATTTTGACCCCGCAATCGTTTTCAGCGACCTAAAATATCACGAAAATGACACCCATGACGAAAAATTAGGAAATTTTCGCAGCCACCATCTTGGATTTTCATTTTGACCCCACTATCGTTTTCAGCGACCTAAAATATCACGAAAACGACACCCATGACGAAAAATTAGGAAATTTTTGCAGCCGCCATCTTGGATTTTCATTTTGACCCCACTATCGTTTTCAGCGACCTAAAATATCACGAAAATGACACCCATGACGAAAAATTTGGAAATTTTCGCAGCCGCCATCTTGGATTTTCATTTTGACCCCACTATCGGTTTCAGCGACCTCAAATATCACGAAAATGACACCCATGTCGAAAAATTTGAAAATTTTCGCAGCCGCCATCTTGGATTTTCATTTTGACCCCACTATCGTTTTCAGCGACCTAAAATATTACGAAAATGACACCCATGACGAAAAATTAGGAAATTTTCGCAGCCGCCATCTTGGATTTTCATTTTGACCCCACTATCGTTTTCAGCGACCTTAAATATCACGAAAACGACACCCATGACGAAAAATTAGGAAATTTTTGCAGCCGCCATCTTGGATTTTCATTTTGACCCCACTATCGTTTTTAGCGACCTAAAATATCACGAAAATGACACCCATGACGAAAAATTTGGAAATTTTCGCAGCCACCATCTTGGATTTTCATTTTGACCCCACTATCGGTTTCAGCGACCTCAAATATCACGAAAATGACACCCATGTCGAAAAATTTGGAAATTTTCGCAGCCGCCATCTTGGATTTTCATTTTGACCCCACTATCGTTTTCAGCGACCTAAAATATCACGAAAATGACACCCATGACGAAAAATTAGGAAATTTTCGCAGCCGCCATCTTGGATTTTCATTTTGAACCCACTATCGTTTTCAGCACCCTCTAAAACCATGGAAACGACACCCATGACGAAAAATTAGGAAATTTTTGCAGCCGCCATCTTGGATTTTCATTTTGACCCCACTATCGTTTTTAGCGACCTAAAATATCACGAAAATGACACCCATGACGAAAAATTTGGAAATTTTCGCAGCCGCCATCTTGGATTTTCATTTTGACCCCACTATCGTTTTCAGCGACCTAAAATATCACGAAAATGACACCCATGACGAAAAATTAGGAAGTTTTCGCAGCCGCCATCTTGGATTTTCATTTTGACACCACTATCGTTTTCAGCGACCTAAAATATCACGAAAATGACACCCATGACGAAAAATTAGGAAATTTTCGCAGCCGCCATCTTGGATTTTCATTTTGACCCCACTATCGGTTTCAGCGACCTCAAATATCACGAAAATGACACCCATGTCGAAAAATTTGGAAATTTTCGCAGCCGCCATCTTGGATTTTCATTTTGACCCCACTATCGTTTTCAGCGACCTAAAATATCACGAAAATGACACCCATGACGAAAAATTAGGAAATTTTCGCAGCCGCCATCTTGGATTTTCATTTTGACCCCACTATCGTTTTCAGCGACCTAAAATATCAAGAAAATGACACCCATGACGAAAAATTAGGAAATTTTCGCAGCCGCCATCTTGGATTTTCATTTTGACCCCACTATCATTTTCAGCGAACTAAAATATCACGAAAACGACACCCATGACGAAAAATTGGAAATTTTTGCAGCCGCCATCTTGGATTTTCATTTTGACCTTGAAATACAAAAAAAATAAGAAGATACCTAATTAGAAAAAAAACTTAATTTAAAAAAAAAATCTTATTTATGTAGGTATACAGAAAAATACATTTGAGGGCCTACTTATTTTCTGAACATCCCTGCCCAACCCTTTGAAAGAATTCAGGCGTGATGTTATGAAGAAATCTCATTTCCTATCCGATATTCATTATAAAACCACCCGTACTAACTTTATTCTGTGGCACCTACCTATTTGAGATTTGAAAATAGTGAACCAAAAATTTGCGCGTCAGGCGGCTTTATAAGCTCCAGTGTAGGGTTCAAATTCAACTGTTTTACACACTTGATGCGATTGGTAAACATAGGCCGTGATAAAAATAAATACCAATAAAGCTTTTGCGCGCGTGACGTCTTTATTTACATAGGCATAGCGTTCAAATTCAACTGTTTTCAACACATGCTAGTTTGTGCCGGTCGCAGCCGGTGACAGAAGTTAGCGGGGGTGGCGGGTTCGAAAAATTGGCACACGTCCGACCTCCGTCACGTTCCGCTCGGGACTAAACGGCTCAGGGCGAGCGTTTGCGAAGCTGAAAACACTTGACATTGGAATTAGTGATATAAATATTTTGATATTTCAAATTATGATAGCCGTTATAAATTACATTTTTTACGACCTTTATTATGGCATAAGTTTTATTGTTCAAAGCCTAATATAAATCAAATGAAATAAGATATAGATCATAATTTAGACTTGTCTTTGCGATTTAATTGGATGCAGTAAAGTGCAAGTAATCGTGTATCGGACGGCCGAAATTTCTAGATCGAAGTCTGAACTAAGTAATATATTTTTTTCAAAATTTAAATACGTGTTATCTACGAATAAAACACTAAACAAAACGACGTTTTTACGGCTCTCACCGCCTTAATGTATGTCCGTTACAGTCTGACGCCTCCTGTGTCCTAAACGGCTTCACCGATTTTGAAGTGATGTGTCGTTAGATTCGTCTTTATTGCGCGAGTGTCACTGGGTATCAAAATGTCGGATTTATGGTGCAAAATGTAAGTCTTCAAAAAGAAAATCTCCTAAACCTATCGAGTGGGGTATAAAAATGAAGGTTTTTAAAAGGTGATTAAGTATAAAAATATATTCAAATTATATGTTTAAATGTAATTTGGAATGAGAAATGACAAAGAAACAACCCCGATCTTTTGGAATGATTGAAGTAAGCATGACATTGTTTGAGAAGACAAAATAGGTCTTCTTGTTTCCATATTTTTTTAAGTTGACTTTTTACGCAGTCGGGTTTTTTGATTTTTTAAATTTACTTTTTTAACTCTGTCATCGGCCAATCTGGTCATGACCATACGCTGATATTCAATCGTAAATAAAAGTTGTGTACCTTTCCAATAGACATTATAAATTAAAACTGTTTACTGCGAAAGCGGCGCATCGTACCTATCTATAGTACTTATAGGGCCGGGTCGGGTCATCGTCCTGCATGGAGTCTTGAGGCTACATAATAAATAAACAGTTGGCGACCTATGCCTGTCCAAGCGTGCAATTTGACATGAAAATAAGTGGTTTTTCTTCGATTTAACATTCATTTGGACAGAAATTATTGTTTGATGTCTTTACAATGCGATTCAAATAAGAATAGGAACGTCAATGGCCTCTATCTGTCAAATGTTAATTGAAAAGTACGGTTTGCAAAGAAAACTTATTTGCGAGTCAATAACGTTTTTTTTTTTGTTTAACTCTTTAAACGTCGATTGACACCCAGGTGTGTAGATAAAAATAAAAAATCTATTGCGTCTGCTAATTGGCGTGCGAAGTGTTAACCGAGTATTAGTTAAATCGATGTGAAAAAAAAACATAAAAAAAATTAGTCATAATTAGTTTAAAAAAATTATACTACTTTTTTTCATGTTTTCATTGTTGGCAACAATTTTTTTCAAATTCTTCGTTCATGATTCTTAAATAAATGTTATTTAAAAAATATCTTGTTTTGCTCCCAATTTATTCAAATTGACAGCTATGACGTCACAACATGGCGCTAAGTCGATCCTATTCTTATTTGGAACGCATTGTACGTGTCTAATCGTTAATCATTTGAGACTGGTTTTGGGGTCCGTAGTTCGTATTCTGTTCTTAATCTGATTATTAGCTTCTGTCCGCGTGAAATTTCTTGTTCCCCTTACCTACCGCGTTGCATCGCATCGCAACACCCACCCGCGCTATTGTTGTCGCTTAGCGTTCTTTCTGACTTACTTTTTGCTCGGCTCCTCCTTGGGTCTAGCGTGATGCTAAAAATAGCCTATAACTTTCCTCAAGACTATAAAATGCAAAAAGATTTCTTATAATCCGACGTTCCAGAGATTAGCGCGACCAAACAAACAAACTCTTCAGTTTTATTATATGTATTTTTATTGCTTGTGGGGCAAAAATCGGATCAATACTTCCAGAGGTTACCTCTTACAAACATACAAATAATTTTACCTCCAACTCATCGGAACGAAGAAGTACTCGAGAAAGCAGTCTAACCCCGCCAAAAGATTCGGTGAAACTGGACCCGAACCAACCTGGCGATGACGTAGTTATAAGATCCCGCCCACCCATATGTAAATATCACTCTTCTCTCTACAACTCCATTGCCTGATGTATATCTGGTACGGCTCTAATAATTCTTCTATATGTATATCCTAAGGGCATGTCCTCCCTACCATTATGGCGCCCCCCAGTCTTCTCTTTCAATGGTCTCTGTAGCTCCATGAAATCTTTGGGTTCATTCGAGTAATCGAGTAAGGTCAAACCACGATGGAGTCGGTTCATTTCGTTCATTCATTTGTAATATCAGTTTAGACTTGTTTCGCGACTTCGTAGAATTTCTTTTTTTAACATTAAGTATATCCTATGACACTCGGCAATACAGTAGCTACCCATTAGTGAAGGAATTTTCGGAATCGGACCAGTAGTTCGAAGATACCTACATACAAACTCAAAAATGCTACCTTTTTACAATACTAGCTTTTGCCCGCGGCTTCGCCCGCGTGGATGTCGGAAAATATCCCACGGGAACATACTACCGGGAATTCCTTCCTTATTCCTTGTCTACATTATAAAGGGAACCTCTGTGCAAAATTTCAGCTTTCTAGGTCCAAAGATTTGGGCTGGGCGTTGATGAGTCAGTCAATCAGTCAGTCAGTCAGGACTTCTCTTTTATTTATACAACGTGTAATGCTAAATGCGCAAAACCTCTTAAGGGGTCATTGTACTCATCATTATGAACAACTTTTACTATGGGACCAAACCTGAAATCGCGACAAAAAAATCAGCTGTTCAGTACATTTCTGTTCACATAATTCGTCAAAATGTACTGAACAGCTGATTTTTTTTTCGCGATTTCAGGTTTGGTCCCATAGTAAAAGTTGTTCATAATGATGAGTACAATGACCCCTTAAGAGGTTTGGCGCATTTAGCATTACACGTTGTATATATAGATAGATAGAAGATTAAATATTATTATGTTTATAATAAGATTTAGATAGCACCGCCTTCTGAAACCCTAGCTTAAGATTAAGATATAAGATATTTAAAGAAAACTACACTTTAGTCCGTCAATACCAAGTACTTTTGCTACGACATAAAAAAAATAAGATATCTATTAACCTTTACGACACGAATGTCTATAAGGTGAGTGACGGAGCATTACCTTGACCCAATATATGTTGCGCTAGGATTCTAACGGCCTTCGATCAATCAACTAGTCGCTACAGTCCGGTCGTGAAGCAGAAAGAATATCGTACAATGACCCCTATTTACTTATCTCTGTCGCTCGCGTTCTTGTATTGCCGCATACATTTAAGGCCCTACATCCAAGCGTGGTTCAGCTCGGTGTGTAAGTGAAATGGCGGTGCGCGAGATAGAAGACTCTCACGCGCACCGGAATTATGTCGTAAAAGTGCAAATAAAATCGTATAAAATTAGAAATTAACTATTTAATAATAAATAATCCATCACTGGATGCAGTTTGGCATTTGAAATTGTATAGTATATTTTTAATTATAATTATAATTTGTTAATTAAGGAATAAACTGCTTATAAAGATTTTTAAGAGGTATGTATGAAGATTTTTTTGGTGCATTAAAGAATGTTTAATTATGTTTTGAGTTCCATCACTGTACGCGAAAAGGACTTGAAAATATATATTTTTTTTATTTGTCAAAATTATTAACGGTTTATATACACTGCTATAAAAAAACACCTTTTTGACCATTTTCAAGAAATCTCCGCCTTAATTTTGTGCGCGAGCGATAGAGATAGGTAGAGCTTGTGAGCTTGTCTACTCTGGAATGATGCGCCCCACTACTGCATTTACCGTGGGTCCGTAGTGTACGTATACAAATTTAAGTAGTGGGGAGTGTGGACAAACTCTAATGAGGGGTCATTGTACGAAAGTCTTACAGTTTCGCGACCGGACTTTAGCTATTAAAATTGTTTATTGGACATATTTTAATGGTAGTAATAATGTAGAAAGTACTAAGGTGTGACTTAGAGAGTACTAGTTTTTAGGGTTCCGTACCAAAATGAAAACTTATGGTGCGACTCTGTCTGTCTGTCTGTCACAGCTGGATATCTCAAGAACTACTAATGCTATCAACTTGAAATTAGGAACAGTTTTAGATGACGTTTGCCCAACTATTTTGCAAATAAGTTTTTTTTTTGCTATAGGGACTGAAGGGGGTCTTAGGCAGGGGGTCATAGTGCATGTGAAAATACCCCCCCCCCTACCCTTATCTCCGAAGTTTGCATAGAGAGAAATCAGAAATTATACTATGTGATATAAGTTTATGTAAAGATTACAGGAAAAATAAGCATACCATAACGCCTGTATTCCATATGGGGTTAGGCAGAGGTGATCATATAATAGTAGTCCCATGTAACAGAGAGCGAGGCTATGGCAAACTAGTAGTACTAATTTTAGTAGAGGCTGGGGACTAACTAGGTACCTTATTCAGCTCAATTCAGATTTTGTCCTTAGAAAAAGAAAAGTGTTGTGTGGAGATGAAAGCTGAATGGATGCGTTCAGCTTTCCGCGGCATTCCATACAAAACTGTTTTTTTTTTTCTATGAAAAGGCTGAATATTAGTCCCTAGTTAAAGAACAATGGTCGCTATATGGTAATGGGTACTACGATTGGTGTTTGAATTTGTTTGTTGTGTTGTGTAATGTAAACTAGAGTGGTTCCAAGTTTATTACTACAAACACACACTGTACTTATTTTACGATTTCTAGTAATATCACAGATTAATACAGATGGGACACTCCACAGTTTAGGTATGAAGCTACAAGTACGCGGCGGGCCCCGTCCGCGGGGCTAATTCAGTAGGTCAGAAGGTATAAGAGTTACGTGCTAGAAGGAGATGCAACTTGTAGTTGAATGTAACTGTTGGTAATAAGCGTTGTGCGACCTGAATTGCACTTTATTGTGTCGTAGCAAGAGTCGCTTTTTATTTAAATGATTTTGCGGAGTGTCCCATCTGTATTAATCTGTGGTAATGTGCCTTAAACAGCGTCAAATTAAATTAGCCAGCGAAACTCCGCTCGACCTGATGTGTATCGATATCTAAACATGATAGTAAATTAATTTGATGATGTTTTTTTTGGGGTCATCAACCCCTTACTACTACTAGTACTTAAAATGTCAGTTTAAAAATCAGTTTTTTTATGTGTAACTTCACAGACGTGATGGGTATCGATATATCAACACGATAAAACAGATTTTATCAACTCACACTTCAAGTAACAGCCGGCACCAAAAAAAATATCAAATCGTTTTTATATTGTCGTGTTTAGATATCGATACCCGTCACGTCTCCGGAGTTTTTCTAGCTAATTTAATTTGACCCTGTGACCCTGTACTGCGGATTTATATCTACTATGCGTGCCAAATAAGAATAGTACTGTCAAGACGCCATTTTGTTCCGCAACACTATGGCACTTGCGAACTTCATTACTAATATGACAGCAATTGCGATCCTATTCTTATTTGGCACGCGTAGTATAGAGTTCGAAAAGAAGAACCGATCGCCAGACTTATTGCCAGCCATTGGACTAATGCTGTATCGTGGGTGAAATCACGAGTCTTACAAAAGCGGTTCGTTAAGTTATAGGAATCCGCCATGTAACTTGCAAATGAATTGATTCTTAATCTATGTACTGTGTCATTATTAAGAGGTGGTTCACATCACGATGTTAACCTTACACATTTAGACGTTTTGATTATTTATTAGTCAAAGTTGCATTAAATTGTGAAACACATAAGTGCAGTCTTTTTTTTTTTGTGGATTGGAAATTATGAAATGACTTCTCCCGCTCTGGGTGGAGCGGAAGGGCGTGTCAGACTTTTACTGACTAAAACCAACCCGTGTTCCTTCAGTTGCCTATGTCAGGGCCACGGTATCTCTTTCGAACAACCTGCGACCTCGGCGGTAAGAGTGTCCCCCTGGTGTATCTTCTTAAGTGCAGTCCGGTTTTAAATTCAATATGATATTTTGACCTAGACATTTCAAAGCTTTTGTTCTCAATTTGACCATTCTTAAAGTGATGAGTAATTTTCGAGTTTTTAGAGAATTACCGCATTCTTGGACGCTTGCTCACATATTAAATCTATATAAATAAAAATGAATGGCTAAATGTGTTGCTAAGCTCAAAACTAGAGAACGACTGGACCAATTCGACAATTTTTTTTTTTTTCAAAAATTCAATGAAGTCGAAGGTTCTTATGAAGAGAAAAATTGGAAAAGTTGTCGGGAGAATTAGAAAATTCAGGAAAACTGAAAGTGCATTTTCTATTGGAATTTTGTATTAATTATTGAAATTTGTACAGGACAATGTCTGTCAGGTCTAAAATAATTCAGAAACTTAGTTTCTTACGAAAAAACGACACATATTTGGTGCTATGTATGTGCCGACTGTTGTTACCCAAATTTGAAATGCATTAAAAACTTACCTCATGTTCATTTCAGAATCAAAAAGCGATGCTAGAACGTCTCCAACAAATCCAAGCTGGTGGTCTACCGAACGGGCTGTCATTCAAAGACGTGCTCGTCCAATTCGCCAACATGCAGCAAGCCAACTCAGGCCTCATACCAAACAGACCACCAGAAACAATCACCAACAGACCTGAACACCATATAAGACCTGAGGGGAGAAGGAGACAGGAGAGGAACCATGAAGATGCCCACGTGTCTGTCAAGCAAGCAGAGAGACTAGCCTCCCCAAGCCCTAGGTTGCCACCTCCTCCGCCATATCCCGAAATATCCTTACTTCCCGTCACCACAAGTCAAGAATCAACACAACAAAACTCCTTACTCCACGGCATTCTCACAAAGGTATTTATTTAAAAAAACCATAATTTTTATGGCTTGTAGAAATACTCATATCCCAGCTTCCATTAATATTTACTTTTTCTATATGGCAATAATGCTTGCAAACTAGCTTGAAATGAGTGTTGCCAACCTTCCAGCAGGCGTTACCTGCGTCTCAGAGTTACTCCCCGACGTTGGCTAAACTCCTCATGTCGCCGGAACGGAAACAGAGTGCGCCAACGTTACCATCTTTCGGTCAGGCCAAGGTACCACTAATGTACGACATTATAACAATTGGTGTGCTGATTGGCCTTGATCATTCCAAATTCAAAATTTAGTTTTTAAGTTATGTTATGGTTTTTAAATAGTTGGAGCTATGGTTTTTAGGGTTCTGGCACATTAGTTTATCTATGATAACTTTTGATACAGGTCTTGGAAATAGTATTTGAGCATGTGTGCCTTACGCACGCCATTACTATCATAATGTGCCAAAATCTTAATAACTGCTACTTAAATTATTAAGGGCAAGGTTGATAATTTGAACAAATTAATGAACATTGAGTAATTGAAATGAAAGTAACTGTACTCATTTGTTTTAATGTAAATACTTGCTCTTAATATTTTACAAATGAAGCTCCAACTCTTTAATATATAATATATTATTTGATTTGATATTTGAGAGTCTGGCAATGCTCATTGAATAAATGCCACCTCATAGTCACAAACCATAATATCAAATAAACATTAATATAATGAGCAATAAATATTTATCAAAAAATCCTATATTCCTGTAGGCAAATATATATTTTGGAACCATATCTATTTAGATACATAGACAAAAATATAATCATGTACTCTATCATAAAATAAATTATATAATTACTTAAAGACATAAAACAATATTTATAGTATAAATTATAGGCTTTTTGGTCTGGCTTTTTGGCATAAAAAAAACAGTAAAGATTTTAATGCAATCCTGGTTTTCTACAAGACAACGTACATATTCGTTATTTTTATTTTTAACGGAATTGGGTAATTGGCTGCGTTTGCGAAACCAATGTAACTTGCATTGGTTGATTGATTATTCTCATTTGAACAGAAAGGCATCAGAAGTAAAGATTGATAGATAAGACTGCATGGCAAATAATATGTCAAACATTTTTACAAAATACTCGTCGAACCGCTAAGCTAATTTGTTTTATGTCAAACATAAAACTTATAAGTCGCCATTCTGCACAAATGAGTTTAGTCCCTTAAGTTTCGGTTTCGTAAGAAAGCGGTGAAAGGTCCCACAATAACGGCTGTGCAAACACAGAGCGTTTTTTGACACCTTAATGTCAAATACTGGTGAAAATGACAGATGTTTTATGACGGCCATCTCTGTCTCGAAACCGTAGCTTAACGCAACCGGGGAGCTGCCGTCTGATTGGCTAAAACGACTGGCGGCTCCCAAAACTGCCCAATGCGTGCTTTGTCTTATGTACTATGTACTACGAATCAATAATAATATCCATTGGCTTAGGGTGCACATTAATCATTGTATGGAATTCTAAACAGGGTATACTATACAGGGTTATTTTAAATTGGGGTATCGATATCGTTATCTAAACATGATGAAACAGGAAATAAATAAATTTGTTTTATTTTGTGTGTGGGGTCATCGACCGCAGTAATTGTAGTCACTTGAAATATCAGTTTAAGGGGGATGCTCTGCCCGCGAAATTCAAATTTTCTTGCGTTTTATGCAATTTGCAGGTGCTGCGCTGTTACATGTTTTCTTAAATTTTATTGTGTTTAGATATCGATACCCTTCTCGTATGCGAAGGTAAACTTCGCAGAAGAGAAGGGGAAGACAGTAAAAAAGAAACTGGGTTTTTTGCAATTTGCAGATCCGTGTCAGGTTGTATCTTGATCAAAATATGATACGCGACAATAAAACATGTATTTACATAATTTTAACCATAAAAATCATCAATACATCTAAGTAAACTTTCGTTCGTTCGACGAATCTGGATGAAATCTAACTTAGACAGATGTATTGATGATTTTTATGGTTAAAACTATGTAAATACATATGTTTTACTGTCGCGTATTATATATTGATCAAGATACAATCTGACACGGATCTGCAAATTGCAAAAAACCCAGTTCCTTTTTTACTGTCTTCCCCTTCTCTTCTGCGAAGTTTACCTTCGCATACGAGAAGGGTATCGATATCTAAATACAATAAAATTTAAGAAAACATGTAACAGCGCAGCGGTCGTTGACCTCCAAAAAAAACAACTTAAAACCTTTTTTTATTATAATTGTGTTTAAATATTCCTTGCGTCTGCGAAGTTTAGCTAGCCAATTTAAAATAACTGCATAAGTCTTGCGATATGTTATTATAAGTATTTTATCAGATTTATGTCTAGTTTAATTTATGCTGTCGAAATTACTTCTAATAAATAGGGTACACAATTGCATGACGCTCTAATACATCTGGGTTCTTCCAAAAAGGCATGAGTTTCTCTTACTGTCGACACGTACGTAGTTTATATTTCAAAATAAATATTTATGGAGAGGATATTTATGGATGGTGTTATAGAATCGAAAAAACTATGTGCCCCTAAGCTTCTACATACAAAAAAAATATTCTTTTATGCTTAACAAAAATTAAACATATAAAACTATAATATATTTTTTAAAACTGTATAACTATGTAATTATTATTATCCCCTTACAAAACCAATAAACTATGTCCTGGCTATCGTTATAGAACTGCGGAGAGATCACGATAACGCCTGTGCAGCCAACCCCACCCCCAGAGCCACAGGCTGAGAAAACTGAAGAGGTGGTACAACTGGTGAGTTACCTTTACCTTTAGAATATCTCTGAAGGCGCTCCCTCACTGGAACATTCGCCTGTAATGTCCAATCATCCAAGATTCGATTTGAGCATTAACGTTACAATACTGCTTCACTGACTGACGTGCATTCGCTTGTAATGATTTCGATAAGATTCGCATTCATGTTAAAAATTGTATAACGGGTGCTTCCACTCACCACTTCTACATTTTCCATATACATTTTTCACAATTTAAAATACAAACCATTTTCCATTGCCCAAAAACCACCTTTTTTCCAGGACGACGAAGAAAGTCCTGCCTCCGAGGGCGAAGCATCGGCCTCACCTTCGGGCTCCGGCTCGGGCCGCCTCGTGATCGACGAGGGCGGCACAGAGGCGCCGGCAGAGAGCGCCACCGAGCCGGCGGACAACAACGACGACGCGCCGCTGTGTCAGGGCTGCAGACGGAGAGACGCGCAGTTTGTGTGCGCGGGCTGCGCCAACCAATGGTACTGCAGCCGCGAATGTCAGGTGAGACTGATACCTGCAATCTCTTATGCACCTGTCCAGGAGGAAGCGACAAGCTATCAACGATTTTCTTGCTTGAGAAACGTTCAAGAGATTGTAGGTCCCGTGTAAGTTAAAGAGATACAATATAGGACGTGCCCCGCCGCAATAGCGACATTAATTAAAGATACAGGTAGGGCTAGTGGCCAGTAATCATATAAGATAATAAGATCAAAAATTCGTCAATTGAAAAAAAAAAATCTAACAAACTAAATAATAACCAAAATTAGGATCACTCTATGCAGGACTCATTCATGAAGCTATTGTTCTGACCCACCTGTAAGTAGCTTCATGAATGATTTTTTTGCAAAAACCCCAGAAAAAAACTCGAGTGGCGTGGCCTTTTTTTTAAATAAAAATTATAAGTCTGAAGATATGGAACACTTTGAAATTTCCTATGCTCACATTTTTAGTAAGACGCTCGCGAAAGATAGGAGTGGAGGAAGGCCTTTGCCAAGGAGTGGGAAGGCGAAGGTTAGTAAAATAAAATGCCTTTTATTCTAATAACTGATTTACTTTTCGTTCTATTTCAGGTGGCAGCATGGGACGAGCACTCGGAGATGTGTTCGGGCTAGCGGCGATAAGTAATAGTTGTAATTATATACAGTATAACGCACGCCGACTGTACCGTATATAAATATTATGTCAGGGAATTTATTTGTTTAACATATTGACTACCTACTTAAATTGCCCATCTACACTGCAGACTGCTTCAAGAATCTTTTGGCGCTCGGATGACGTTGGCAGGGCGGCGCTGTTAGTAAACATTGTTTTATAAAATGTATTGAAAAACAAGATGGCGGTGTTAGTTCCGATTTTGGCCATGCGCCAAAAGAATCTTGTAGCGCTATTCGAATCGCAACTGCCATGAAATAACTACCACAAAGTGCAAAGTTTGACGGCTCACTTTGCTGCGTTGCCGTCACCACATGACGCTGGCAGAATAGTCGAATTCGGCTGTTGCCAAAGAAAAAAAAAACGGCAAATTGACGTGGTGTGTCAATTTGATAAAAAAATAATTTCGCTGACTAAACATTAGTATATAGTTGTATTGTACAGTGTAACGCGGCGCTTGCGAGTCTCAAACTTAAATAGACATTGCCTTAAATCGAATAGTGCATATATGTGAATCTCTGTTATCGTGTCGATATTAAGGTGCGCTCGTTTTGGTGATGAAATTTTATAATAAATGAATAATTATGCATGTACGAAGAATCGTCGTAGGACGTGTGACTGGTTTTATTGGCCATTGACTCCAGATGGACGCCAGAAGGAATAATAGACTTTATATGATAAAAAAGTTTTCGGCTTTTTAACTTTTTGTATTTTTATTCAATGAGGGTTTTCTGAAATGACGTTTACTAGGTGGCAGCACTGAGACACGGGCACTAGTGATGGCAATTAATGCGATTTAGAATAAATTTCATTAGCATGCGAATTCTTGAGTCTTAGCATGCGAAATGCTATTGCTATGCTATTTGCTAATATGACGATAATTAATAATTATCAAGTATGTGAATTTCTTTAATATGTGAATTAAAGAGCGCGTTTGCTGTTTTTAACAATTTAAAAAGAATCGCGCGGCACGCACGTGCCACACAAAATCACAAATTATTATTAACAATACAATCACACGCATTCATTCAGTATACGATCCTAAGTACGAGCTAATCGAAGATAAAAAGCTAATAATTGCTTTGCTTGACTTCATTCTTCGCACCACCAAATTGCTAATAATTTCACTTGCGAACGAGGTCAGGGTTAGCGTTGCAAAACTGCGCAAGTATTCGCAAGTATTCGGAATAATTGCGAAATATTCAAAGGAATACTTCGATTTGAAGGAATACTACTAGTAAGAATGTAGTAGGTAACCTACTTTTTATTACCTATTAAGAATGAAATTATTGCCAGTAGGTGCCTAGTTACGAATATATGCGTACTTGCGTAGGTCGCTTGATGAGACTCGACTCGCCGAATATATTACGCCGTGCCGTTAAATGAATTAACGCCATCTAGGGGGAAATGGTAGAATTGTAAATGAACACCTGCTCTCGTTAGTCGCTCGGCGACGCCAGCGCTCGCCTGGCATTGGCTTGATAGTAAAGTGGCACACCACCGAGCTTCGCAGCCATTCATTCATGAGTCAACGAAGTATTAGCGCTCCTGTACACGTTTTTATGGCGAATCCAGTGCCGGACAAGTGGGGGTTCAAGGACAAAAATGCAGTGCGCCGACTATTCTATTGTTATCGCAAGAATCCGCAAGATGGTGCCACAGAAGCGTAGCATTAACTAGCGTGATTAGTCGTGTTAATGCGACGCTTTCTGCTGCTGCAGTGACCAAGGTTTGCTGATTAGCTTATGAATGGTGGAAGATTGATTCGTGGGTATTAATGAATGCACTATCACCAATGCGGGACATAATATATGTAATTTGCAATGAGAACTGCGCCCCCATCTAGTGGTCAATAGTCGCATTTAAAAGATAATCCAATAAGTACCCGAAGTTGGTCGGCGCGCGGTGCCAGCGGCGTTCACTTGCACACTTGCACACGTGATTTAGGAAGCTCGAGCCCGTTCATTCATAAAATCAACGAGTATTATTCGATGCCTACGTACTAGCGCGAATATTTCCGCGTAAGTAGTTATCTACTAGCGGGAATAATTCCCTGTAAGTAGTTATCTACCAGTGACTCGGTAATTATTGTTTTATTTTTGTATGGTTGAGTTTAAAATGTCTATTTTGTGCGGATATTAGTGCCGATTCTCTTGTACATGGAGGGGCGCTAGGAGGGGGCAGCTTCAACGTGTTCTTTACGGTTTTTTTTTTGGTACCTACATGTAGAGGTTTAGGGGTTTATGGGTATTATAAAGGGGGGCCAAATTTTAATTATTTTTGCGATAGGACACACCGTTTTCGAGATATAAGCAAAAGAAAAAAAAAATGTACTGTATTTTATATCTCGAAAATGGTGTGTTTTTGCACTTGAAGTCAAACCTTGACTTCTTTCTTGATACTTACTTTAAACTATTTTATAAACTCAGTAATCTACCTATTTACTTACCTCTCTACCACTTTCACACCTAAACCGCATACAAAAACTTATTACGTAAGTACTTATATAAGTAGATGTAAAGAAATATTCGGAAGTATTGCGAAGTTTTCAAATCGAATATTACTCGGAGTCATGAATGAACGCAACATACTCATACGACAACAACACACACGACACACACACGACGTAATGTTAGTTTGACTATTGACCGCTAGATGGCGTTAATTAACGCCATCTAGCGGTCAATAGTCAAACTTTAATAGATAAACTTGCGTGACCGCACATGTACTTAGCTCGGGGAATACTTGCGAATACTACTCAAAACTTGCGAATACTTCCGAATACTTCCGAAGGGAATACTTCGGAATATTACTCTCCGGCAACGCTAGTCAGGGTCACGTGAAACAGATAGATTTAGTAGTTCCAACTTTTCGTGGGTGTGACAGAGAGCGCGCACTGCACCTGCGCGCTGTCAACCTATGAAGTACGAAGGGATGAATAATAATTCATTTCACATTTCACAGAAATTCGCAACTACATTTCATTTGCTAAATGCTAACTAAGCATTCGCATGCTAACAATGAATGCGAATGATAATTAATCCATCACTAACGGGCACCTGTCAAAAGTGTCAAAGCGCCTATATTTGCTTTAGTCGTGACTGACTGAATGAATGAATGAAACGAATGATGAACGTCATCATATATTTTGTATTCATTGTCGAAATGGAAGACCTCTTGTCAAAGTGGCGCTAACTGGTGGCGGGAATTTTCATGAAATCTGCTAAATATTTGATTTTATACTGTCACATTTTTTTTAAAATGTCTTAATTTTAAATTATTCAATGTGATTTTTTTTCCAAGCAAATTCTATAATAACTTGTAAATTATTTAAAAAAAATGGCAACAAGACGATCGCACCCAAATTGTAAAGTTCCGAGGTTTATTTCATTTATTGATGTTACATAAGTCCTGTTTAGACGACCAGGCATCTCATGTAAACTAATCCTTCTCGACTTTAAATAATATTGTAATGACGTTGTTAAGTAATGTTTAATTAAGTTAATTGAATAAAGCACAAAAATAAAAATTAATTTGAAAAGTATGGGTTGGTTGGAAATTGCCCAATGATTTGAGCAAAGAAATAAATTCGATTATTTATTCATCAACCAGCTAGGATTTAGGTTCTTGTTTATTTTTTTTTATCTTGAGAGCGAGTGTTCAAACTTTGACAAGTGATATGGATGTCGATTGTACGAGTAAGCACTTAAACATAATAATAAAAATAGGAATATAAAAAAGCAAATACAGTAAAGTACCTAACTAAATGGACTTGAGGACTGAAAGGAACAAGAAACTTCGTATTTGTTGTGGTGACAGTCACAATTTACACGAATAAGGAACAAATACAATCTTAGAAACACTTTGACAAGTAATAATAAAAATCGGAATATAAAAAAAGCACATAAAGTAAAGTACCTAACTATATGGATTCTGATGACTTTGAAAGTAACGCAACTTGGTATTTGTACTTGTTGTGATGACAGCCATGATTTACACGAATAAGGACCAAATACAATCTTAGAAACACTTTGGCAAGTAATAATAAAAATCGGAATATAAAAAAAGCAAGTAAAGTAATTAATTATATGGACTCTGATGCCTTTGAAAGTAACATGCTACTTGGTATTTGTACTTGTTGTGATGACAGCCATGATTTACACGAATAAGGACCAAATACAATCTTAGAAACACATTGACAAGTAATAATAAAAATCGGAATATAAAAAAAGCAAGTAAAGTAATTAATTATATGGACTCTGATGCCTTTGAAAGTAACATGCTACTTGGTATTTGTACTTGTTGTGATGACAGCCATGATTTACACGAATAAGGACCAAATACAATCTTAGAAACACATTGACAAGTAATAATAAAAATCGGAATATAAAAAAAGCAAGTAAAGTAATTAATTATATGGACTCTGATGCCTTTGAAAGTAACATGCTACTTGGTATTTGTACTTGTTGTGATGACAGCCATGATTTACACGAATAAGGACCAAATACAATCTTAGAAACACTGGCAAGTAATAATAAAAATCGGAATATAAAAAAAGCAAATAAAGTAAAGTATCTAACTATATGGCCTCTGATGACTTTGAAAGTAACATGCAACTTGTTGTGGTGACAGCCACAATTTACACTAATAAGGAACAAATACAATCTTAGAAACAGTTTGACAAGTAAATACTTTATTTGCTTTTATTATATTCCGATTGTTATTATTACTTGTCAAAGTGAAGAAAAGATTGTATTTGTTCCTTATTCGTGTAAATTGTGGCTGTCACCACAACAAGTACAAATACCAAGTTGCATGTTACTTTCAAAGTCATCAGAGTCCATATAGTTAGGTACTTTACTTTCTGTAAGTTAATAATGAACTTAATCGTAGGTGGTGAAAAAGCCCCTTATTGTTACTTTCTGAGGTTATCTTGGACATTACTGACATCGGTGAAGCAAAAACATCGTGAGGACACCTTTTTTTTTTAACCTTGACTCATTGATTATAAATACATGTCTAGAGTGTCGCGCTGCAACAGAACTAAAACAAACAGACCATCTTTGTTATGCTGGTGTGCGCGACAGCTGACAGTCTTACACTCGCGCCATTCATTGTGCTAGTTTCTAGTTTGCGTGCAAATTGCGGCGAACAGTTAGACGCTATTTTTTTTGACGAGTTCACAGCTTTGACGCTATCTAGACATACTTATATCTTTGCCATGCCATGACTTATAGTTAATATATGTCTGAAATCGGCAACCCGTTTTGAGCAAGCATGGTGAATAATGCTCGAGCCTTCTCTAAATGAGAAGAGGGCGTTGCCCTGCAGGCTGGCATTTTTGTTTACTCAAATGAGTAAACAAAAAAAAAACAAAACAATAACAAATAAAATTCATATGGGCAGCTACTAAAACAAAATAAACTAAATTAAACATTACATAACAACATGTATAGTGTCCTATAAAGATATTCCTAGTAGAAAGGCCGTATTACTTGTGTCATAAGCCTAATATTCGTTTGATATCTAGGATTAGTGTAGGATAATACATATTTATGATTTCAATCACTACCTATAAATTATTCCTTCTTTTGGGAGTACTGAATGGCTGCGTTAGGAAAAAATAGCAATGGCTGACAGTTCTGACGTCATTTGACAGAGCTGCCATTTTGTTTTTGTGTTTATTTAATAATAATTGGTTAGTGGTCTAAATGTTTTTTCGTTTACGTTTTTTTGCAGCTTCTATCAGATGACTTTATATGTCATGCCGCTATTTGTGTTTCTATAAGTGCTAAAATAACCACTATTACTTAGAACATAAGGGTGAGAATACATATTTATTCCTGTAGCTTGTACAAAACTATGCAAGTAGCTGGCATGTGTTGATGCCAGCTACTTGCATAGTTTTGTGCAAGTTACACGCATGTGTATTCTCGCCCTAAGGTGCACCTTTGTGTATTTGTTTTGTTCCTAAGGTTATATTATGGAAAAAATGTTTGACTTTATTTAGTATCCAATCTTTTTGACCAACACTTATGTGCAAAGAAGCATAATAAATTGACTGATTTTTCAAATCGATAGAAAACTAAAAAAGTTACGTTTCTTAACTAAACTTATTTATTTATTATTTTGTATAGGGTGGTCTGAACATAGGACATTGCTGTTTTTTTTTTCGGTACATTTTTATTTATTTTTTAATTTTATACAAGGTGTGCTGTGCATACCTAAAAAAAAATATCAACCAGTTATTTTAACGCCGCAATTTTTGCCAAGTTTAGGACTACAGTTACGCGAATTGTTTCGCATTGCGGTCGTTATAAAAGCACTTAGATTTAATTGTAATAATGTTTTTGGCTTTTTGTGTCTCAAATGATTTAATTATAATGCAACAATTTAAGTTTTATTAAAATGCGAAGCAATTTGTATAGATGTGTCTATCTATAAATTTTATTGAAAAAAATTGTGTATCTCGTCTCGGTTTACTCGTAAAAATTAGGAAACACCGCCTTTAACAAATAAATTATTGTAAAAAAAATCAGCCAGTCACGTACAACCCAATTCCCTAAAAATTTGGCCATTCCTTAAAATGCTATGTATAGAAACACAGTGTTAGATATATTCATTATTTATGAGTAAATTACGGATAATGTATGTGCGTTCTGAATTATGCCAAGATTTGGTGCAGTTGAACATAGGATGGTCGCTTACTTTTGAAATCACCCTACAATTTATTAGAATTAATTGACGTTTTTAAGCAAAATCAATGTGATTTCTGTAAAGACTAACTTAATACACATCTTTGTACATAAATCCAATTCGCTTGTTTTCGGATGTTTCCGCTTATTGCGAAATGTGAGCGCAGCGTTATGAATTTAAATTTTTTTTTGCTCATTTATTTTTTCTTATATGTATTTTATGGTATAATTCAGAATACAGCGTGCCTGAAGTGTGTATTATATAAAATATAAAGCGAAATATAATAAGTTAGCGAATAGATCGTAAGGTTAATGTAATTATGTGAAAAAAATAGTTCTTTTCGTGTTATTTAAATCAGAAATAGAAATCTAATAAAATTATTTTTTGATAAGTATGTATTGGACTGTGTGAAATCGTGTGTCCTTTCTTATTTTGGCTGCATGTGGCAAACGTGACTAGGCAGCTTCGTCATGCTACAAGTAAAAAAACCCGCCTGTGTGTGCCTGTTGCTGCAGGTAAATTAATTGTTTAGCAAATTTAGTTTCAACCTGAATTGTCCGTATATAATTATTTGTCAGTTGTATGAAATGGCTTTAAGACGCAGATATATGACAACGGTCTTGGGGTGATTAGCTTGCGTGTTTTGTGCTGAGCTCACGCAACGCGTCGCACGTCCACCCAGTAAGAGGACTCGCTCATCAAGGAGCGCTGCCCCACATTAGACGCATTGTTAATTTATTATACATAAAACAAAAGGTATTATGTTAAAACACGTGTACTAAAAGAGAAATAATTAAATAAATAATAAATAAATAAATATCCTTGGACATTTCACACAACGCCATCTAATCCCAAGCTAAGCAACCTAATGCTTGTGTTATGGTAACGAGATGGCTGATAAACTACTTATATACACTTTTTTTTTTGTGTAAATATATACATATTATAGATAGAAAAACACCCAGACTCGGAACAAATGCTTGTAGGTCGTACAAATATTTGTACCGTGCGGGAATCGAACCAGCGACATGCTGCGCATCAGTCAATCGCTCAACCACTGCGCTAACCGTGTCGTCAATGATCTTTAAAATGGTGAAGGTTTCATAAAAATACGCTTGATAGTGTTGTGTGATTCTCATTTTTTTATCCGTTTTAGACATAACTTTACAAATTAATTCCACTATGTAATATAAACATAATCTAAAATATTCACATATTAAGTTATTAAGAAAATGCTCTAATTTAACACATATTTTTTCCAAATCATTAACACTACTCGTTAAGACCTGATCTTTAGTTTAAAATCATTAAAAGGCGTTTATTGTTGCCTTGACATGCCAAATTGACATAGTGTTTGAATCTGCTGAACAACTAGTGCCTCTGACTGAACATATGCACAATTCCTCGGCATCCTGTATATTTTTGATCATTGACCTTGACAAAACTTTGACATTGGCAGAATTGTCGACATCGGCGCCATTGCCATAGAGAGAACACTTTCACACAGTCGAGTACGTGATAACGATCGAAACATAAATAATAAGGTTTTATTTTCTACAATAATGAACATTAATCGAGTATTATATTGTAATATAAAGAAGCGTTCTAATTTTCTACACTATGTGCAGTGCCAAAATATATCCTTTGAGTGAAGTTGGCAATGTTCTTTGTTGATAATGACCGGGAAATGTTAGCACTGTGTAGGTGTCTCGTCAATGTAGCTGTGGCTTGCTTTTTGTGCCTTGCTGTATATTGAACGTCGTTTAGGGGTCGAAGAAAAGTTGGTAGTGCTCAAATGTCTTAATTTTAATACTTATCCAATTGTTTGCCCATAAAATATTAAGTCGGAAGAAAAAAGACTTTCAGATCATGTTTTCGTTAATGCCCGGGCAATGTTGACAGCACATTATCAACTTTACACATTTATAACTGGTTTATTTTCAATCAAACCCTGAGTTTTTCATTTATTTACAGTTTATTTTTAACTTTAGGTCTCAAAATGAAATAGTTGAAAATGGAATTATTTTTTGTTTATTAATTTAGTTTACCGAATCATCAGTAAATATGGGGCATCTAGTGTTCAAATACTTTCTTGGACTGTGGCGTTAAGATATATCTTCAATATTTAACTCTAATCCTCGCATTTACTTTTCGTATAATAGATGCTAGCCACCTTGTGCACACGGCTACTTAACAAGCTATAAATTTCCAGTATAAGCTGACCTCTTATTGTACGGAAATCCTATACAATGCGAGATCAGCTTATACTGTAAATGTATAGCTTGATATGTAGCCGTTTGTACAACAACAACCATTAAACAATAATGAAAAAATAAGAAAAGTTGTTTTCCGTATAGTATTGCAATATGAGCTGTAATACCAGAAGAATTAAGTACCTTTTCGGTTATCACAAAACGTTAAAAAATATCCGTATTGCGATACAAGCAGCCCGATAAATGGGCTAGCCTTACATTTGAATCATGAACGGTTTACGAATATAATGCCCGTTTCCTCTTAAACTAAATGAAAGCGTGCTATTGGATTTTCAATACTCTGCTCAGCGCTGAGAGTTGAAAATCCAACAGTGCTGTAATATTTAGGTGTCGCCCGTGATAGTGATAATGAGCATTATTAACTTATTTAGGGCATAATAGTAGGCCTCATTCACTTGCGCTGATTCATAGTTTGAGCATTGGACCTTGTGTGGTTTTGTTTTACCTGCCCACCACCTTAGATAAACGGAATAACCCGACATCCACCCTCGCTGAATCATGTTCAGGTCAGCTCGGCACAATTCCCGAGCGCCTTGCTCCCGAAAATCTTTCCACATTATATTCGGCTATGCCGCCTGGCTGTGCTGATGCTGAATCATGCCTCACGAACGAGTAGCCTCTCTGAAGCACGGTCCACGTGTTCAATTTGGCCTCTCCATGTACCATCGACAAACGCCAGTCCTTTCCAATTTTGAAACAATTTGACTCAACAATTTGACGTTTGTTGGACGAGAACAAAGGACCATAGGTTTCTTCAATTAATCAGTGTATAGAAATAGCAAATTTAAGGTGTAAAGCATAAGATACGTATTAAAAAAGGAGGACTCCGCGCAACGCATATTGAAAGTGAAGCACCGTACCTATTTGTGTCATTTGAGTACCTGCAAAGACGCTATCGCTCGTGCCACGTAATTGCGCCCGGTCGGCATACTGTGATGTAAATGTGTGCCTGAGGCGTTTGTACAAACGGTCTGATACTTACTGTGCTTCACTTACGATATGCGTGGCGGGAAGTCCTCCTTTTTTTTATAAGTCTATGGTGTAAAGGCGTCCGTTTTGTCGATAGTACTTATTGTGCTTTAGTAAAGTTTAGGTGCAACGCCACAGTGTCACATAATGTCCTTCACATCGACTCGTATGCTCGTGTCTGTAACGCTAGTCACGTTTTTTTGTTACCTTAACTGTTTATGTATTTTATAACTTATGTGTTATATAAGAATAAATCACTACTGTATTTGATTTTGGTGTTTTTCATTTGAACTTTTCTTGCAACCGTCAGTCACCATCTGCCTAGCCTTTTCCCGAATATGTTGGGGTCGGCTTATAATCTTAACCGCAGCTGAATACCGGTATTTTATATCGTAAAATCGGCCTATAATGTTCTCACTGCTGAGGCCTCCTCTCCGCCGTGCCGTTATCCACCACGCGGGCTCAGTGCGGGTTGGTAGATGTCACATGTCTTCGAATTTTTGGTTCAATACACACACTTGTGCACCCTAATATCTACTATAGTTGTTTTATCTCACGAAAGCGGGCGTGTCATACTTGTATGTGTAAATGTTACATGCACATTGTCTTTGTGTGCGTAAGCTCGGGAGCGCGCTACCTGCAGGTACGCACACAAGAGCGCGTGTCTATACGCATTACATCTAAAAGTATGGCTCACCCAATGATATATATTGGGCTCACCCGCTTTCGTGAGATAAAACAACTGTGGCCAGTCACAGTAGAGATTAGCCGCCATGACCGAAATTCGGTTTGGAGATTATTAATTTAAAAAATGTAGGATATTTTTGAGTTTATTTTTGAATAGAAATAAAAATCAGATCTATAAAAATAATCAATTTTAATGAGTCGTATTACATTTAGATAACATATAACATTAAAATTAACATTTATGTAGGTAGGTACTTACACATGTATCCAAAACGCTAATTATAAAATAATCATCAATAAGTGAAAGTTTAAAATCAACATAATGAAAACAGATTTTGAATGTATGTACAAATCAATTACAATTAAAGATATATTTTTCACCACATAAATAAAACATTGAACTTATTATAAACATGACAAAAACAGCACGTGGTGATAATATTCTTAAAAATAACGATTATTACTATCCAATAATAACTAATATTATGCATTGATTATAACGTAATTTAAAATATACAAGAAATAAGGCACAAAAGAATCCTGACTAGTTTTGGCGTGTTCAGAAGACAGACTTTGATAAGTAAGTAAATTGTTTCATACGAATGTGAACCTTATTATTATGAGGCTAATGTTCAAGCTTACTGTACTTTCCAAAGTGTTTCATTCGAATATGAATCTTACAATTTTATGAATAAGGTTCAAGGTAATACAAAGTGCCGTCTGTGAATACACGCTAAGATATAATAAACACATTACCCTCCTTTGTGTTGCGCAGTCGGGTAAATAATCATATGCGTGCCCGTTGCAAAAGTGGTATTTTGACAAAACAGGACGTTCTCAATTCGCGTATATTTTTGCAATAGCACAGTGCATATTATACAAACGTTATGGAGTTGCCATCACATTAGATTGTGGAAGATGGTAACACAATCTTACAATTAATGTTAATTACACCAGTGTATGAATTGAAAGTCTGAACACGCCTTAATAATTAACAAAAAAAAGTAATCTGACAAGATAATATTTGGGTAATATTCAAAATAACCCGGAAAATGCTGACTATAGCCGGCCGAAGTCGATACATTAAAAGTAAAACATACATTCAACAAATATACAGATTATTTTACAAAACGCGACTAGACACCCATGTATAATCCAAAAATTCTTTGTTTAAAATGTATAATTCCGGAAATTCTTCGTTTATATATACTTTAATATGTGCTCAGTTTGTTTGATGTCGTAGCGTTTATGTAAGTAAATCAAACACAGTTCGGTGGGTTTTTAATTTGAAATTACTTATACATGCGGTAATTTAAATTAAATTGTGAAACTGATGTCTATGGGTTAAATATTGAACTTTTTTTTATTAGAAACTTCTTTTTATGATAACATTTTTAAATTGTCCTTTAGGGTTACAATACATTTAAGATTTAAGCTTGTTTTAAGTTCTTAATTGATTTCAAAGTCAAAGTCAAATTTAGGAATTTAACTAAAACAACAAACAATCAAGATCTACGTCCAATATTAAGAGAAATTCAGCTGTAAAATTAATCTTTTTTTTCAACTGCAACACAAAGTAGTTTTTCAGTTTTTCTTTGGTTTTATTTTTTTATTACAACAGAGTTACACTTCCATACTTGTTATACATTAGAATAAAAATATTTAGCACCTTTACGGATTAACCGGTCAATATGTACATTTAGTAAAATATTTAAAAAAATCATTTATAAAAATATGTTACAACTAAGAAGATTGAGCAGTTTTTGAACTTGTAAAACTAATGTATGGTGCGCACAATGGGGATAAGATAACACCACGCCTGTATCTGCGAAGGTTAAGGCAGAGAACCCATCGCCACTTACGTTTAAGTCCTATGTAATAGGGGGCGAGCCTATTGCCATCAACCGGGCACAAATCCAGACTTTGGGCTGCTACTGAGAAATTCCAGATGAAAAAACCCAATAACACTTGGCCCGACTCTGGAATCGGACCCAACACCTCATACTCAGGAGTAGCGCTAGCGACCATTAAGGCCACTAGACAATACTATGCGTATGTCACAACACAATACTATGCGTGCCAAATAAGAATAGTACTGTCAAGACGCCATTTTGTTCCGCAATACTATGGCATGGCAATACTCGCGAACTTCATTACCAATGCGTATTAATTTGACAGCTATCGTATGAAGTTGACAGCAAGCGCGATCCTATTCTTATTTGGCACGCATAGTAGGTATTTATTTATTTATGTCGAAAATGCGCGCTTAACTTTAGGGTGTAAAATGGTGTTATTTAATATTCAGTAAAACCGTTGTAACCGATCCGACAGACCAGAGCCTAGACAAAATCCCTTTTCTGTAAGCGTTTACGGCAACGGAAAGAACAAATTGTATGGAGTTGACATTAGCTTCAGAGATGTCACGTGACTGCTGCTGTCAACTCCATACTATTTTAACGCTTACTGAAAAGGGATTTTGTCTAGGCCCCATGGTCCTTACTTTCTATTCACTTCACTATACTCTATGGTCCTATCCAAATTTAACTGTCAAAGTGTATAATTATAAATATGAAAGAGAAATCAAATATAAGATCAATAGTCGTAGTTTTAGTGTTCTAAGTATTTTCTTTTACTTGTAGTTTAATTTTTAGTGTTGTATATTTTCATCGAAAGTTTCTACGAACTAAACATGACATTGGCTAAATGCACAAACCGTGCGAAGCCAAAAGAAAAAAAAAAGAGAAAGTGTCAAATCTATGGATGCATTCAAGTTGCCATCCCTGTCCAATTGATAACTAGGAACAGTTTGTATGGGTAAAATAAAAATGTGGTTTTTACATTTTTCGGTGCAACTTTCCCAATTTTTTTCTTCATAAGAACCTCGGACTATAACGGATATTTAAAAAAAAAATGCCGAATTGGTCCAGCCGTTCTCGAGTTTTGCGCTTAGCAACACATTTAGTCATTCATTTTTATTTACACACAGAAGATAGATATAGGTTAAAATACAACTTTATACTGAATATTAAATATTTAACACCATTTACAACACCAGTCTAAAAATAGAAAATCTAGCTCTCTAAATAGTAGGTAGGGTAGTATTTTTTAAGAAAGTTTACGTATGGCTATTCAAAGAATATAAGTCCCTAATTACATAATATAAACATTTTCAATTGCATATTTTTATAGAAATATATCTTTTTCTTTTATATTCCTAGGATCGACTCGAATCTGTGCATTCGACCTACAGCTTAATGGATCATACATTTATTATACAATATTTTTGTTTAGCCTACGCTCTCCCACTCCTGGGCAAAGGCGTCCCTCCACTCCCTCCATCTTTCGTGAGCCCGGGCGTCCTCCTTCCAGTTCTGACGGAACCTATCCATCTCGTCCTGCCATCTCCTACGTTGGTCTGCCGCGTCTCAGGCAGGACACTAGTTCTGTCTATTTGGGCCCACAGTTGTCTATGAGCCTGCGTTTCAGTGCCATAGGCAACTCACCCTTGAATAGTTCCTTCATGAACCAACCAGCTTAGTAGATATACAATTAATACATTTACAAAAATACAACAAACTATTATACATTACATACGTCATCCTTATAGCAAAGTACTCAATTCTTTATAATTTTAATAACGTGTACAAGAATAAAAATTGACATTGATTTACACATTCATACAAAATATACAATAGGTACCTACTTCAGTAATTCATTCTTAACATATATAAACTATGTATTTAGTAGATATTATATTATAGTAAAGAGGTACCCTTTTAAATACAACTTCGTTGTTCTCTTAGTGTATTTTTTCTATTTTATGTTCCTATTTTAAATCAAAGTATCTTTCGTAGGTATGTACTTCATTCTCTTGTTTTTCTTTTACCCCCTTTATACCCTGCTTTCTGAAAACCAAACTGTATGGCCTACACTTTTTCGGGTGGTGGAAAACCACAAATACGGGGCGCAAAACTAAATGGGACCCCCCAGTCCAAAAATGAATGTCGAAATATTTAGAACGCTGCGTCGAAAACGTTAGGTTTTATTTTAATCATTGATACAGAAATAGAAGATACTTTGTCGACGACAGAAAACGACGACCTATAGTGAGCGAAGCGAGCTCGAAAATTTTTGCGCTCCGCATAGTTTAAATTTTCTTTTCAACATTTATACAGAAACAGGAATTACTTTGTCAACATAAAAGTACAGAAAAGTTTGACAGTGTAGGATGCAAGAGCCAGCGAAGCAAGCTCGAACAATTTTGCACCCTGCCCCGGATAGGTAAGGTTTTTTTTTGACTATTCTTACCTAACTATATATAGCATGCAAAATCAAGTCATAGCTTAAACCGAGTCTTTAAGAGGAGAGTCCGAGTAGTTAAGAGGAGCTCGTGGCTAAGTTATAACAGCCGCACGGGTCGATCCATCAGGTTAAGCTACGCTTGCCGGTGTTAGTCAGTGGATGGGTGACCATCTTTACATACCGAGACTCCTCCGTGCCTCGGAAAGCACGTTAAGCCGTTGGTCCCGGCTGTCATTTCTGGATCTTTGACAGCCGTTACGGGTCTTCAGAAGCCCGAAAGTCTGACAACCAGTCTTACCAAGGGGTATCTTATTGCCCAGTTACTGGGTTGTGGAGGTCAGTTAGGCAGTCGCTTCATGTAAAATACTGGTATTCAGCTGCATCCGGTTAGACTAGAAGCCGACCTAGGCTAGGCAGATTGAGCTTAAACCGAGTCATAATTTAATTTCAAAAAATGTTTTAAGGGAGTAGGTAGAAGTTGTGGGCTTTCAGCCATTCCAACAATTTTCAGACTTTTGAGCTTCTGACTACTCGTAACGATTGTCAAAGATCTTCGAATTACAGCCGGGACCAAGGGCTTAACGCGCTTCCAAAGCGGCAAAATCGAATATATTTATGTAGTTAATGCTTCGGTCGGTTTGTTGTTCACCAAATACTACCGAATCTAATGCGCCGACCCGAACAAGTATATGTAGCAAGCCTCGTGAACTTAAACTCAGGCCAACGATACGAGATAAATACATACAATTGCAATTACCTACACAAATGAATCGCTTGTTTTCAAAACAGCACTTGTCCAAAACTGTTTTTTTACAGGAGGAACAAAAAACAAGATAGCAAAATATTTTTCAGAATAAACCATGATTATTGTCAATTGAGAACAAATAAAATATATATTTTTAATGATTAAGCAAATAAAATAATTTAAAAAAATGATATTTTTACCCTTTTTTTATATTTTTTTTGGAATTTTGGACAAGTGCTGTTTTGAAAACAAGCGATTCAAATATCAACTTTAAACTCAAGTACTCTAAGTTGATTTTTGAATGATAAAACTATCGATAAACGTCATAAAATATGTTTAGCTGCAATGGAAACTGAGCCATACGCAATTAAGTTAAAGTTTTTAATCCCAAAGCATGAAATTTATCTTGTCTCGTTGGCTTTAGTTTAGGTACCTACAGTCCGCGAGGCGTAAGCTGAGCTTTGCATTTGTGTGAGTGCACATAGGTAGTGTAGATGTGACGACCGGCATAGAGTGCGACGCGTTCTTTGTTTGGTTTAAAACCGGTTTATAGGTACTGCTTTTTGGCAATAGGCTTTTGTTCTTTTAGTACGAGAGGCCATGACCAAAACCATGTCGCATCGTTGTAAAACGTAAAACGATAAGACGATTGAACATTTTGTCTTACGTAAAACGATAAGACAAAAATTTTGGTCATGCGCTCTCGTACCATTTTGGCGATTACTCGCACAAATGCAAAGCTCACCTTACGCCTCGCGGACTGTAGATACTATGCGTGCGAAATAAGAATAGGATCGCGCTTGCTGCCAACTTCACACGATAGCTGTCAAATTAGTACGCAATTGTAATGAAGTTCGCGAGTATTGCCATAGTATTGCGGAACAAAATGGCGTCTTGACAGTATGATTCTTATTTGGCATGCATAGTACCTATGTGTTTGCTCATGTGTAGTAAGCCAACCGATCATTACAACCTAAAATGCCATTTTATCAGCAGACAACACAGTCAAGCTTTCAGATATCGGAAGTAAGATTATAGAGCAAAATTAAGTAAAAAACGTTATAAACGAGAACATAAATATTTTACAAATAATGTTCAAATTCAAATGAAGGAAAAAGGCATTTGACCAGCAGTGGGACACAAAACAGGACAACAAAAAAAAAGTTCGAATTCGAATGTGACGCTCACTTTACTTACCAAAGTAGGTCTTACTCAAAGTGCGATTTGTGAATCCTGCGCATTGTCAGAGTTTATAAAAGCAACTTCTAGAGGTTCAATGTCATTGTTCTGGACCCTCTGAGTCTGTGTTGAAATTATTCGCCGATTAACTATTAAAAAAGAAAAATTGCTGCTCCATACATTTTGACCGCGTTGCGTAAGTATTTGACTTTTGTAGGAAACTACAGATATTTTTTTTTAATAACCGACGAAAAATTTTGACGTAGCGTGGTCCAGAATCATGTAAATCTATTAAAGAAACTTGACAGATTGTAGTAGCTTGATGTGCTGGCGTTTGTACGTACAGGTGGTGCGTCGACGTCCCTGCCGCCCCGTATTAATATACCTTTTTCTTGCCTATATTAGATATCCATGTTGCTAAATATTTATAAAAGCTACTTACCAAAAAATCTAACTTTTTGGTTATTGTATCGAAGTAATAATTATAAGCTCTTGAATAGAAGCAAATGCGACACGTTAATCATTAATTTTTGGCACCCCTAACAGTCAGGATATTGTAATATTACATGCACTAAACCCGAAGACTGCAACAGTAACTGTCTCCACTTCGTACTATTTGTGCAATGTATTTTGGATACCAAATCCTCTGTCACATACTCACATAATATAGGTACGAATAGTTTATTCAAACTTCCAAAAATAACCTGGCTACATATAACAGAAATAACATTATTTTGAGAGTATCTACTCACATCTTTAAAAGAACACGGTTCCTTTTAAAAATGAAAATCCGTTACGTTATAGACCGCCCATTTAGAGCTTTTGAAAATTGTAGCCAAGTACCTAAAAATAAACCCGCATTTCCTTGTCCTCTTTCCACAATAATAATAAAGGGATCACTTTAAACCCTTTTTATAGAAGAAGCCATCGTACAGACCCTAAAACATCTCCATTTCAAACGCCTATACAAAAAGAACTTGCGAACAGATGCTCCATCTCCCTCATTTGACGATGAACACCACGTTGCTGTCTCTTTCCAGCTGCTCTTCAATCTGCAAGGCTGACAGGCCGCTTTGACAGCACAGCTCGTCGAGGCAGACCAGGCCGTTGTAAGTGCGCACGAGGGGCTGGCTGTGGTCGCTGATGATCGAGGTTGTATCGTCGTTGTGTAGCGTTATTGGGAACTGGAAATAACAGAATAATTTTATTAGTTTTAAATCCGGATTTCTGAATTCACATCTAGTGGGTAAATATCATGTGAGCTGTTGTTTGGTTCATCAGTTCATGTGACGTAATTAAGGTAGATCCCATATTAGAGGTAGATATGTTACGCGCTAACATCGCAATCACTAAACCTGGACTCGGCGCACGACTACATTCACCGAAACGCCAGTTCGATTGTGACTAATGTCAATTGTGTGCGTAACACAATTTATGCGGTTCACGTACGAGGAGCGCGAACCATATCTACCTTATTTATACATCAATGGTAGATCCGCAATGGTAGTCAGCATTTAAATTGTCTTACGTTTTTTGCAATTTGCAAGTCAGTGTCAAGTTGTATAACTTGATCAAAATATGAATCGCGAAGTGACTATAACAAATAAATGTACATAATTACATAATTATAACATCATAAGAATCATCAATACATCTCTTTATGATAAATTTGCTATCTTTTGATCTGATTTCGGACCTGCAAATTGCAAAAAACGCAAGAAAATTTGAATTTCGCGGGCTCCCACTGCGGAACCACCTTAACAATCGCCAATCAAACGACGAAACACGGCCCCCGGCGAATTGTGTTGCTCTATGACTTGACAGCAAAAACCGTATAGTGCGGACTGCGGAAGCACCCCCAATGGGGAGCCACACGCAAAGCTGTTTATAGATGGCGCTCTGAACGACTGTACATGTACATTGTTTTACAAACAAATCCATACAATTTGACAATCGTTCGTTATGTCAAATCAATGAGAAAAGGACAGTCGACCATGAGCCACCTAGCGTGATAAAAAGTTAGTTTTCCTCCCCATTGGACCTGAACACACGAACCTCCGTCGCTTCGGCTCGTTAGTGGGTTCCATTACTTCCATTGGACCCCAGAATGACAACATACGATGAAAATATTTATGTTGTAAACATTATACAGTCCGCCGGCAGTCCGTCCAATCATAAAAACTGGCAGTCAATTTTTTATGAGTGGACCGCCTGGTTGGTGTTGGCCGGGTGTGGGTCCCTTTAGTTATGCAAACCGATAGTAATTCAATAGGATAATAAAAAATTAGAGAGTTGTATTGATGATTTTAATGATTATAATTCTATAAATACAGATTTGTCACGATCGCGAATCATATTCAGATCAACAAAAACCGACCTGCAAAATGTTAAAAACGGTTTTGAATTTCGCGGGCTACCCTGGCGCTTTCGCTTTCGAATTTCCGCCATCTAAGTTTTGTTTTTGTTTGTAAGCACATCACAATACCCTAATCCCAACGCCGACCATGCCCTAAATTGTTGACAGCTCTCGGCTGTCATAAACGTGATATCTAAATCGGAACGCAAAATATTGATGTTGATGTGAGCGCTGTGAGAGATTATGGTCTAATTCGGAATGCAGCCATAGTCTATGCCTCAGAGTGCTCTAGTCTGTGGTCACATAGCAAGATATTCATTAGTGTATAGTCTATGGCTATATTTTGACAGTTGACTATTACTGACAGGTGACAGCGACGCGCGTAATTTCATTGAAAAATCAAAAGTGTATTTTGTATTATTAATCTAATCTATAAAAATGGTGAGTATTATGAGCTAACTAATATTTTTTTTTTTTAATCAATCAGAATAATAAAGAAATATGGTATTAACAATGTTTTCGATATCAAATGTTAAAATGTTCCATTTTCCAAGTTCATTCCTCAGACCAAGAAAAAAAGATAGACGACGCGCCGCGAACATCAAAAGTGAAGCCATAAAACCGTGCTCCTGCAAGTAAACATACACGCTCACGCACACACCTACACTAAAACCATGCTCATCGCTCTTAGTACGTCACGAGTTGTCGTCAAGTAAACTTAAATTAAAAAAATAGAATTATGCCGTCCTGTGTAGTGAAAAGTTGCAAAAACAACAGCAAATCACATAAAAAGTCTCACGGAATGACTTTTCACTTGTAAGTACTTGAAATAACATCAAATCAATTTAACAAATGACAACCCTGCGATGCACACATAGAAAAAAATAGTGGCTTCAGTTTTAATGTTCGCGGCGCGCTGTCTATCTTTTTTTCTTGGTCTGAGGTTCATTCTAAAAGTTTACTGCCATTGAAATTCTGACTAAAAACACTTTATTTTTATCACACAACATAGCTACATTAAGCTAAAAATCTATAATAAAATTCATGTAGAGTTTCTCATTTTCATAAAAGTCATGCTCAAAGATTAAAACTTTGGCAATAATCATTGTCGAATTCGATTATGAGTGCAGAATTTGCCACCCATACAAATTAATATTCAAATATGCGGGGCATGTTCGATAAATAAATGTTGTCGTAGTTATTCGATGGGTTTTTCCTGATTAATTATGTAGTAGGTACCTATTTGTAATCAATAAAAACTCCTTGGTTGTCTATTTCTTTTACCGTACCCATACCAACCAATTTAGTTTCACTAAGTACCTATATTGATGACTAGGTACATGAGTACCTACCTAATTTTTATTATAATTTTCGCGCCAAAGCCCCCACAAACCCCAACAAATACAATCATTAGAATAAGTACAAATTTGATTAATAATCATTAAAAATATGTACATTAAGTAGGTAAATGAACACTGTAATTGTTACATTGCACAGTGGGCAGTTTTAGAATATCCTTCTCATTATTTTGGAAACGTAAGTAATCTTTCAACATTAGTGTAGAGCCTATACAGTTGTAGAAAGGAACTGTACATTTATTATTGTATAATATAATACCTATGTCATTTATATTTCAGGCATCCGGAGGCTCTGAATCTGACAATCCATTGCCCAACTACTACAAAGATTTGTTTGGGCACATAGACATTTTTGATTCGGATGAGGAGCTGTGTGATGTTGAGGACCCTGACATACCTCCAGACATCTACGAAGAGTCTGACGACGACTCAATCCTCGACACATGCATAGAGAATGAAGAAGGGCAAAAAAGGGCATTCAACATTATTGTTAGTGTTGATCTCGAAGGAGTCTTGGACCCCAAAAATGAAACGGTCAGTATTTATTATGTCATATATTAAATGTTTTTGTTATAGGGCCTAGGAATTATGTAGACCATTTCATAAGCGTAATCTCTGTATGGGTTATTTGTCCAATATTATGAAGCAAGATAAATAATAATTTATAGGGAATGAGTAATTGTGTTGTCAAGTAGGTAATTCTATCAATACCATTTACAAAAAAAAAATTGTTGGTGCATTCTTAAAAAAACCACAGGTTTGAGTACCAATAATAAGAACACACTAGTTCAGCTTGTAAATCCAAAGATGTTTATATTTGAAATAAGAATAATTTCTTTATCAATTAATTGTATGCTGTCAGATTTTTTTTAAAATTTTTCTTTTTAATTCATTAATTAAGCATAATAGGATATTTTTCATAACATTGCTTTTTATAAAATCAGCGCGGCAACCAGGGTGACCTCAACACGTGAGTGGAAGTACATGCAACAAGTATATATATATACTCAGTTGATTCTTTCTCCATAATAATATAAAACAACTAGCTGACCCGACAGACGTCCTGTCCCAATTTCAATAATTTAAAATTCCCATAGAAAATTCACTTTCAGTTTTCCCGAATTTTCCAATTTTCCCGGCAACTTTTCCAATTTTTCTCTACATAAGAACCTTCTGCTGGCAATAATAAACACAACAAAAAAAGAATTAGCGAAATTGTTCCATCTGTTCACGCGTGATGCGATGACCAAGGGAAATAGAGATTCATTTTTATACATATATATATAGATAGATTTGTAATAGTACAGTCTTAATTCAATGAATTATTATTTTATGCTGTAGGAAGATTCCAGCCCTCCCTCGCCACAGCAGGAAGACATTTGTTCCCCGTGCCAGCCGCTTCCCATAGAGTTCTGTCTTGGAGAACAATGGTGAGTAGCAAATATGTTTACTTCAGTGTGTAGTGTGTATATTGTGTGAGTGTGTGTGTGTGTATTATGGATTATGAATTCTTGAGATATTATAATAGTGCCTGATAGAAATCTCAGATAGTGATAACACTGTATTATGAAGTTGTATTATATTAATTAGGTACTTGGCATGTTATTGTATCTAAGATTCTCATAAAAAATAGGTATGAAATCCATTTCCTAAAGATGAGACACAGGGACGAGATGTACCCGTAATTGGCGTAATGTTTGGAATAATAATTTTTACTTCCTCATAAAAAATAGGTATGAAATCCATTTCCTAAAGATGAGACACAGGGACGAGATGTACCCGTAATTGGCGTAATGTTTGGAATAATAATTTTTACTTCTAAGGTTTACTGTCAGCTGTGAAGGTACCCTAAAATAAAAAAAATAAAAATATTGTTATAAAACACAAATAAGTAGGTCTCTTTTTATTTTTTGTCTGTCCATTAAATCGTTTTACTTTATTTTTTGTGTGTTCTCTGAATAAGAATAATTTATTTGCTGAAAATACAGGTTTCACCAGTTTATTTATTTATTTATTTATAGGCTCTTCAACAATGAGTACACTATTACTTTACAATTTTTTACATTGCAAACTTAAGTCTAAGCGCCTCTTAACAAAGAAAAGCACAGCATGCACTACATTATGCGCAGATAACAACAATAAATTATTTGAAACAAGTAATACATAGTTACTAATAATACAGTTAATTATAGACAGTCCATATTTTGCCTGTAATATGGTATAATATATGTCCACATATGTGTGTGTGTGTTTCTGTTCCACTAATTGAGTAGTTTTGCATTGACTGATTGAGTAGTCTTGCACTGATTGAGAGAGACTTGAGCATTAAGTAAGTGCTACTTGAGCACTAATTGAGTAGTAATTGAGCTGCTATTAATTATAATGAGGGAGATGCATTAGACCTGTCTACTGGGTTTATTTTCCCCCTATAGTGGGGAACAGCGACAGTTGGGGGTGGTGGTATATATGTATGTGTATAGTCAACGCAAGCAAAGCCTGAGGAAAGTTAATGTACAATTTATCCCCAATGTGCATGGTATTTTCCCAACTGATACCTTAATTTTTACATGGCCTACGTTCAACTAGGCCAAAAAGATTGGGGACTACTGTACCTATGTGTGGGGTTTATGTGCTATATTATACTAAACTTTTTTTTAGGATGGAAGTGGATGAGGCAGACGCTCTTGTCTCGTTTCACGCAGTAACCCCGCCGGCAAGTGCAAGCAGACAAGTGGCTTCTTCCAGCAGCCGCGGCGGGCATTCTGCGAGAGGCCGAGGGAGGAATAGTGACAGATGGAACCGGGGGAATAAATTAGTCGAGAAGTATACTTCCGACGAAGACTTTCCCCCCAGTTTAACTGAGGAAATTGGCTATATTCAGGCCAGGCATGTAAGGAATGCGATATCTGCAAATGAGAGGAGAGTCGGTGTAGGTGTGAGTGAGGAGGAAGCGCTTTTTTATGAAATAGATGGGGAAGAGTTTCAGTGGGAGACGATGGATGGCTGGCATAGTGAGAAAGAGCGCTTTCTTCGCGATACCGTTGGGCCTTCTAGACAATTTGTTGACCCTTATGATGCCTTTAGATCCTTTTGGGATGATGGCATCCTGGGTCACATTGTTGAAGAAACCAACAGGTATGCTGATGAAATAAAGAAGACGAGTGTTAGATTTGCTAGGTTATGGTATGATACGAATATGCATGAGATATTGGTGCTGTTCACATTTTGGATGATGATTGGCATCATCAAAATGCCTTCAGTCAAATCTTGCTTCACCAAGTTACCATTGCTGAAAACAGATGCGTTTAGGTATCTTTTCAAAGAAGAAAGGTATTGGATTTTGAACCGAGCCCTACATTTTGCCAGGGGTTCTCAGGATTCTTCTGATCCTCAGAATATACTTTACCCTATGGGGCCCATTTTAGAACACTTACGTTCAAAATTTCAGGAACATTATACTCCGAGCCAGAACATCTGTATTGATGAATCCCTTATTCTTTGGAAAGGACCTCTGACAATAAAACAGTATATCAAAACGAAATCCGCACGTTATGGTATTAAGACTTATAATTTGTGTGAGTCTAGTACAGGTTATCTTTGGAATTTTTTTATTGGTAAAAGAACCAATTCTACCTTGCCCTCTAGTACCAGCACAGTTTTGAAACTGATCAGTCCGCTTTTAGACCTTGGACATGTCTTGTATATGGATAACTGGTTCAATTCACCTTCATTAGCAAGATTTTTGAAAAGGAGAAAAACGGAATGCGTTGGCATACTCCGTGCATGTCGCGAAAACGTTCCAGTCTCACTTCAAAAAGCCAAGCTAATGGAGGGTGAATACATGGGTCGTCAATCTGGCGATGTCATGGTGATGGCTTACCAAGACCGTAAGCGATTGACCTGTATATCTACGTACCATGACATGGACCAAACTAAAACGGCTCCAAAGCCTGGTAGACCATCAGTCTATAAGCCGACACTTATAGCTGATTACAACCGAGGGATGGGTGGTGTTGATCGTTTAGACCAGATGCTTGAGCCCTACTTGATAGGGGGAAAGCAGTGCATGAAATGGAACAGGAAATTATTTAAACAATTTCTGAACATTAGTATTCAGAATAGTCGTATACTACTGGAGAAGTCAATGGGACGGACGTGCCAGTCTTTAGTTTTTCGTCTTAAGTTAGTGGAAGATTTGGCGAACCGGCATCTGCCCCATGTGCCAGTGTCTCCTTCAGCAGCGACTGCATACAGTAGACGGTCGCATTTTCCACTCAGTCGCTTAACAGAGCGCCATTTCATTCAGCGAATTGTTAAAAAGGACGACCAGCATAGGGCATCCCGTCGAAGATGTGTGTGGTGTGCAGATCGACGAGGTAACCCAAATGTTAAGACGACCTATGAATGCGCGGAATGCGAATTGCCGCTCTGTTTTGACTTCTGCTTCAAAGAGTTTCACACTCAGCCGTAAAATTATATGTACTTACTTGGTTATTATAATCTCGAGGAGCTCTTGGCTAAGTAATAACAGCCGCACGGGTCGATCCATCAGGTTCAGCTATGCTTTCCGGGGTTGGTCAGTGGATGGGTGACCATCTTTATATACCGAGACTCCTCCGTGCCTCGGAAAGCACGTTAAGCCGTTGGTCCCGGGTGTCATTCGTGGATCTTTGACAGTCGTTACGGGTCGTCAGAAGCCCGAAAGTCTGACAACCACTCTTACCAAGGGGTATCGTATTACCCAGTTACTGGGTTGTGGAGGCCAGACAGGCAGTCGCTCCATGTAAAATACTGGTATTCAGCTGCATCCGGTTAGACTGAAAGCCGACCCCAACATAGTTGGGAAAAGGCTAGGCAGATTGATTGACTGATAAATAATTTATTTTCTGTAAAATCCCGTGGTGCGATTTTTCCCGTGGTGCGTGGTGCGACGCCATAACGAAAGTTACTAGCGACAATTATATGTACTGTTTGGTATAGGTTTTATGTGTGGGCAGCATTGTAACAAAAATGAGCCCAGAACACAAGGGAAAAGTTGCATTATCCTTTATACTTTTGGTAGGAAATAAAGAAATATGTGGTACAGCGTTTTTGAAAAATCATTCCCTAAGGGGGTACAATAGGGGTTGAATTTAAAATTCACAAATAATCTTCAAATGTTTGTATACCTACCTCTTCTCTTCTAGATTTAAGGTTGAAGCGCCAGGGTAGCCCGCGAAATTCAAAATTTCTTAGGTATTTTGCTATTTGTAGTTTAGTGTGAGCTTGTATGTTGATTAAAATATGATTCGCGACCGTAGCTAATATGGTTTTACAGAATTACAATCATTAGAATCAGCAATACAACTCCATAAGTTAGCATTTATATCAAATGTAGCGATTTCAGGAAATCATGAGGTTTGAGGTAAATGCTAACTTATGGAGTTGTATTGCTGATTCTAATGATTATAATTCTGTAAAGCCATATTAGCTACGGCCGCGAATCATATTTTAATCAACATACAAGCTCACACTGACCTACAAATTGCAAAAAACGTAAGAAATTTTTAATTTCGCGGGCTACCCTTGCGCATCAACCTTAAGGTATTGGAAATGTAGTCATAGTTCGTATCTCGAGGTAACATTTAGTCTTGAGGTAACAATTAACTTAAGAACGAGTGGACACACACAATAACAGGTAATACATTTTAACTAAGTTAACAAAGTCCCCCCGCCGCGTATGTCTGTCTGTTTGAATGCAATAATGTCAAAAAGTACCGAACGGATTTTCATACGGTTTTCACCAATGAACGGAGTGATTCAGTGTACAACTCATTAATGTTTTATGTAAATTGGCTAAAATATGACGACGATTGTTGAAGATGTCGGAAAAAATCACGCCGACTTCCCAGTCGGCATTCTTTAAGTCCACCATACACGGTAACGATATATCGCAGCGATTTGAGTTTGCACAGTTATATCGGACGGCCCTATGTTTTCCACATGAACATTCCCATGGGATTTTTTCCGACATCCACGCGGGTGAAGCCGCGGGCAAAAGCTAGTGTATATATAATTGTAGTATAATAAGTTGCTGTTCCATTGGAGAGTAATTTTGATGTATTGTTTTCTGGCATTGTATGGAGATGGATGCATGGACGTATACAAGATGATGAAGGATGAGCTGAAAGGATATGGGTGGTCCTCCTCGGTCTGATAGTCTTTTCTTTTAAAATTGATGATTATTTAAGTATGTTTTTTTTTTGTTATCTGTTCCAGGTCAAGGCTTTTAATACGTGGCTTTTAATCGGACATTTATTTATTTATGTAACAATTGACATGAAGTATTCTTAGAACTTACTAGTCGTGAAATAGTAACTTTTACAGACTGTGTTAGGACAAATATGCTTTATTGCCTTAAAGTTGGTTTGATTGCGTTTAACCCTTGGTATGTCTGGTGGTCTGGTGATAGTGTTTTGGAAAATAATATAATTTAATGTATTGTGTTGCGTAAATTATTTAACATTTTTTTTATTTTTTATTATTATTGTATAGAATTAAGTACTTCTAACTGAACAGACAGCTGTGCTGCTGGGTAGTTTGTTGCACTACTTCTTCCCCAGCTAAAGCACTAGGATTGCTGATTCTCAGCCTAATTTGAATAAATGACTTTTGATTTTGATAGAAAATATGTCATTATCTTTTTAAATACAAGGTTAAGTGAACAATGGCCTTAGTGGCAGTTTAATATACTTACTCGATCGCAATCTCAAACGTCAATCAATCGACGTCGTGATAAGTACCGTTAACTTACGTAAACTTAGGTCAATTTAAGAGATGTCAGCAAAAGATGGGGTCCGATAGGGCCGATTCCGCTGGGGTCGCGGGTAGTTTAAAAAAGATACCATGGCCCTGGCATAGGCAACTGAAAGAACACGGGTGGGTTTTAGTCAGTAAAAGTCTGACACGCCCTTCCGCTCTACCTAGATACGAGAGAAGTTATTTGATGATTTCACACCCACAAAAAAAAAAAGCTCAAATTGTGTTTCCCATTATAGTCACCAGACGGCGCTTATTCAGTTTCATTATAAATTGAAGTTTACGTTGACGTGTAGCTTCGGTTTATGAATTAGCCATGCAAACAATCCCCACCCCGCAGTCCGGAGCTAGCTTCCTTGTGAACAAGACGTGCATAAAGTGGTTTGGGGTCTAGTAGACCCCAATAGGCTATATAGGCTAGGCTAGAGTTGATGACTTTTTTTTACATCTATATTTTTGTTAATTTTACCTTTTTGTATGTCAATTGTCAAAGTTAATAAAATACAGCCTTACTGTCTTAAAAATAATGAGAGATAAATAATATTGTTTTATTTTTTTTGTTTTGGTCTAACTAAATCCTGTAGATGTTAATTTTGTTTGAAATTTTAAAGTTTTTGAAAAATTTAACAAAAATACAAATTTACTAAAATACTTATTGTATAGTAGAAATTGTTTTTTAGGGTTCCGTACCAAAAATGGTAAAAAAGGAACCCTTATGGTGTCACTCAGTCTGTCTGTCTGTCTGTCACAGCTGGATATCTCAAGAACTACTAATGCTATCAACTTGAAATTTAGAATAGTTTTAGATGACGTTGACCCAACTATTTTGCAAATAAGAAAGAAATTAAAATATTTGTTTTTTTTTTTGCAACAGGTACTGAAAGAGGGTCTTAAAAAATCAAAGTGGGGGCTACTAGGTCATGTGGGGTATCATATGAAAGAACGCTGTTTGCACATTCTTTCGTTCTCGCATAACTCCATCGCTTGCCAACCGAATTGAAAAATTATTTTCTTGTTGGAAAGGGTATACTTCCCAAATGGTCCCATTTTTGTCAAAATCCAGTTCTGATGATGGGATCCTGGAGAAATCGAAGGAACTCTTCAAATATTATAGGCACACTTATAGCGATTTGGGTATTTTTTATAGTAGCTCGTGCATTTGCTCTCGGAAAGCACCACTTGGTGAAGTGGAACTGATGATGAAGACCACAGATGGCTACCGGAAATACTCAATGATAAATATTTCACGTGTTGCGATTCGATTACTTTAATATGGTTGCTAAGCAATTTCCGCTCGTCGCACAATGCGTGTGGTGAGTGGTTGTTGAGGAGTTCTCCTGGTTCTTACCAGCAGAACTCCTCAACAATTAACGTCTCAGCATCGGGAAAAGCAATATTTTGTAACATGTGACGAGCAATTGACATTAGACTATTGTAACTTATACAAATTATAAACAGACCCACTAAAAAGCGAGAAATAAAAACTTTTTAACAAAAAAACAAAAACCGGCTTCCATAAATCACTACAAAGTGAAAAATAAATGATTTCGGAAGTCGGTGGCAAAAAAAAAGAAAGTAAATAAAAACGAAAGACACCGACTTCCGAAATCAAAGTTATTTTTCACTTTGTAGTGATTTATGGAAGTCGGTTTTTTTTTTTTTGTTAAAAAGTTTTTTTTATTTTCCTTTCAATGAATGTCATGTGAAACTGAAACAAGTTCGGTTTTCCACTACATTCAACTACTACATTCTATCCAAACAACACCCAAAAAAATCAATAGGTACCTACAGCAATTTTTACGACATGATGTTTTAAATGACTGGAACGCTTCTCATACAAAAATAAGTATAAAAATCTGCTCACCTTATAAACCCTTCTAATAAGCCCTTCCAGTACTCCAAACAGCACCAGTTTTCTCTCGTTGATGGCCAACTCCTGAGGCTTCATCCTTCTGCAGAGATCACGGATAGTGCTGCCGTAAGACATGCCCGCGTACATGCGGAATATGTCGCTAACCTTGGGTAGTTGGCGAGCTGGATGAAGAAGATAGGAAAAAATAAGGATCAAGTCTTTAAGGATGGGTTATGGCGTTTCTAACTCTGTTATTAGTGGTGGTTGGTGGATCCAGCCTTCAGGGGGTGGTAAAGCCTAAACATTTATGTATCAGTGAAGAATTGAGAGACGGGTCGTGTCGTGTACCGCACGGCTACAGATCAAGCTATACAATTCCAGTGTAAGCTGATCTCGCATTGTATAGGATTTCCTTACAATGAGAGGTCAGTGTAAACTGGAAATGTATAGCTTGATGCGTAGCCGTGTGTACTCGTGGTCCTGGCACCAGCTGAAGATTCAGTGATTATCCGACGCTGACTAAAGTTATACCCCGTCTATATTCAGCCCATTTCCACGGCAACTTGCAAGGAAATGGGAAATAAAATGGGCAACGCGAATGTGTAAACAGGTCGCTTGCCTTGCCTGGCGATCCCTAAATTGGTGGTTTTTTGGCGGACATCAAAGAGCCGGCAATGCGAGCGCGAATGAGTGTTTATGTTAGGTATTGCTCTCTCGCTCAATTGCTATCGAATTTCTACGTTCTCCATTGTTGGAAAGACATGTGACGCGGCAATGTAAACACTTATTTCCCTTGACGTTGACGTTGCTAGCAATATTTAGGGATTTTATTCCGGCAGCGCACATGGCAATGACTGAATGAAAACGGGGTAGGCACCTATAAGTTGTCAATGTCAACAGGACTATAACTCAATACCTTGTACCAGAACCTAGGCAAAGGTTAGGTAGGTACGTGCCTAGTAATAAAACAGAATAGTCTTGAATGGAGGCGCCTGGGAAAACCTAATAAAACTACAGAACAGATAAAAGAATAAAATTATGCTTGTAAATCCCATTAAATAAGTAGAATCATTTTAATTATGTATGTAGTCGCTACAGAAAATAAACATTTATGAACGGAACATAAGGTATGTAATTGCATTACTTACGTGATCTGGCACAGAAGTCCACACACTGTCGCTGCAGCCCCGCACATCGCGTCAGCTGCCTTAACTTAGGGGTAGCACTGTACACCTGAAGGTTAACAATAAAATAAACGGTAAGCACAGAATAATTCAAGCTAAAAAATATATAAATGTTTATACTTATAAATGCGAAAGTAACTGTCTATTTCCCGATTTGGATGGGCACACACTAGATGGGTTACCTACTTAGTATTTTTTTTATTCCGGTAAGACTTTCCCGAGGGATAGGTACTACCTACCTAATTTCTGGCCTTCACGCGAGCGCTAGCATAAGTCCAACTGATCGTCCCGTGACATAATCTCATAGTCTTAGATGTTAGAGCCTGCCTGATCTGATTCTCGGATCCCCAACGGCATTGATATAAAAACGCAATAATATAAAAGTCAATGCCCAACGGACTTTCATTAGCGGGAGTTATATTGTTTAGGTTAATGGTGTAGATAAGACGAATCCTTGAATCATGGGGTGAAGAGTCCGAATCGGTAATCGTGGAACCGGATATAGGAGCGCAACTTAGCGTGGGTGGACCCATGAACGAATTTACCACTGGACCCGACATAAAATACAAATGTATGAAAACTCGTTCAACCACATTACATTTTATGAAATTTTGTGATAAATAGTAACAATCAATCTGCCTAGCCTTTTCAAAAGGCTAGGCACTTTTATACTTTTAAGTCTAACCGGATGCAGCTGAATACCAGTATTTTACATGGAGCGACTGCCTGTCTGACCTCCACAACCCAGTTACTGGGTAATACGATACCCCTTGGTAAGACTTGTTGTCAGACTCAGACCCGTAACGACTGTCAAAGATCCACGAATGACAACCGGGACCAACGGCTTAACGTGCTTTCCGAGGCACGGAGGAATCTCGGTATGTAAAGATGGTCACCCATCCACGGACCAACCCCGGCAAGCGTAGCTTAACCTGATGGATCGACTCGTGCGGCTGTTATTACTTAGTCACGACCTCCTCCTTGTGATAAATAACAATAAATGTAATAAAATAATGTACTTACAAGTGAAAAGAAATAGTGCTGCTTCCGCCGCTATAGTTTTTACACCATTTAACTGAACATTAATCATTTTTGGGAGATGTTTTGTTGACAAGTAAGTGCTTTAGACTGACGCAAAAACAAGCGACCAAGGCTAGAATTTCCTGGTTACTGACAAGACCGGTAAAGCTACGTCCGCTTAGGTATATGTCGGGTCCAGTGATTAATTCGTTCATGGTACAGTCAGCAACAGAAGTCGATTAACACTTGTGCTGTCTAAATCTTAATTATTGAGAAAAATACTTCATTAAAATCGGAACAGATATAAATTTTAAAGAAAATTAACTCTTATCTAACAAATGAAATGCTAAAATGCTGGTTATCGTATCATTTTGTGTTAATTTAGATGATGTCAAAAAGTAGCAATGTTAACCGACTTCTGTTGCTGACCTTACCATGCCATACCTATGCTATGTCCAGTACTGGATGGATTGCGATACCTAAGCCTGAATGAATGAACTATCCAGCCGAGCCAGGTTCAATTTAATGACATTTATGGTATCAAGGTATTATTTGATACTTACAGCACAGTACTGGAAGATGGGCACGAGGGTGACCACTCCGTAGTAGACTAGATTCTGAACACAGGCGCGAACCAAACTGATTTCCACGTCTGTCAGGGATGCTATCTTCGACACGTGGTTGAAACCGTCTATGTATGGCAGGATCTGCAACAATAGGAGGAAACCTTGTTAGTCAGTGTTCAAATCTTAGGAAAATTCTTCGCAAGTTCATCATCAGTTCCAAACTATATTATTATGTTGGGGTCGGCTTCCAGTCTAACCGGATACCTACAGCAAAATACCAGTATTTTTCCATGGAGCGACTGCCTATCTGACCTCCACAACACAGTTAGAGGTAATACGATAGGTTCCCCTTGCTAAGACTGGTTGTCGCAATTCGACGCAAGTTATTACTTATTACCAACTACCTATTCATTTATTGTAATTAATATACAAAGGTATAAAAAGAAATCCTAGAAAAACAGCTTCCTTTGAAGAACCTCAGTTAATATGCCTCTTTCAGACTTCATAGCGATTTTTAAATGTAACTTCAAAGAACCATTCGGTAAAGTCATTTTACCAGCAGCCGAAGTACCTACCTACTAACAAATAGGATTTCTAGTAAACACGACCACTAAACAATTCCTGTAGGTCATATACATTTACATTTTGCTAATGGAAAGAGCATGAAAAATTATTACAGGTTATTCGGGAGTGCTGACTCTAAGTAGGTTCGAATGACGTTTTTGCGAAGGTCGCCATTTCGAAAACCAGTACCTACGCCATGCGCCAGTTCGGAAGTCATGGTATCGAAGTCCGATGTTAAGTTAATTTGTCTGGGAATCGAACTTACGACCCCAATGAGACGAGACACAGAGAGCATGGTCTTTTGATTCGGTTTGGGGAAAAAAAAAAGAAAGAAAGATAAATTAACTCAACATCGGACATGACTTCCGAACTGGCGTACCTACTGCTCGCAAAATTTTTCGAAATGGCGAACTTCTCGATAACGTCATTCGATATAGCGGTTTTCGATGAGTTTTCGAACTGGCGTAGGTACCTACCACTCGCAAAATTTTTCGAAATGGCGACCTTCGCAAAAACGTCATTCGAACCTACATATCACTCCCGAAGAGAACATCGCTGCGGACCAATTTAGCTGGTTGTCAAATAAATCATGGAATATTATTACGCTACTATTTTTGTGTACAAACTATGAACTTGGCCTTCAGTGTCTATTCTGTCTGATTAAATGAGACAAACATTTATTTGTACAATCGAAAGATAAATGAATCAAACCCCACCAAATAACAAAATGGAAAAGTTCCAGTTAAACTAAAAACTAATCTTGGAAAGAGTAGGTAACAAAAAAACAACACTTATAACAATTTTTCTTTCAAACTCTATGTATGAACAACTATTCCAAAATGCATGTTTTACTATTTAGTCGTGAATGTAGGAATCTACAGTGTATCGCAACATTCCCGACTGTGAAAAAACGGATTGAGCTTTTGTTTAGAAATTCTGAACTCAGCGCCTACGATCAGGACTACCTGGATAGGCATTGACTTCATCACGTCAACGCCGACTGTCGCTGAAAACCAGCGCTGGGGCTCTGTCTCGCATGGGGTCACAGCATTATGCTGAGCGATGGCCGTTTTATGTTTGCCGCAAATAAACGTGGTATTTGGTATTTACTTTCTTTCTTAAGGAATTAAACTAGGTCTAATGGCTATTAACAAACGTTATGGCGACTTTTTAGCATATTATTACCAGAACATCCTATCCATTTTAAATGCAAACAGAAGCTCTATAAAAAGACAACTATGTACTGTTCAATAAAAAGGGGTGTAAATCATAGTTGCGAAGTTCATTACCGCGATGTACGTTCTTGCGAAAGTTCATTGCCGCGATGTACGTAACTGCGAAAGTTTATTGCCGCGATGTACGTTACTGCGAAAGTTTACTATCGCGACGTTCGTTGTTGCGATAGTTCTATCCATTCTTATACCTAGTGCTTACAAAAGCAATGGTTCTTCTGACTTCTGATTCATCTCTATAGTGATCATACTATGTACCTAATCTTCATAAGAGGTATTATACAGTTGGCGAGGGTCCAGCCAAGGAGCTTTTATAACAAATACTTGTAATGTTTGTATAACCCGCTTAAGGCGAGTAGAGATGCCAACTAGCGCCACCATTGAGAAAAAAATAATAAGTCTGGAGCTATGGAACATTTTTAAATTTTCTATGCTCACGTTTTTAGTCAGATGAGGTAGAATTTTTAATATCAAATAACCCTCCTTTTGGACTTCGCCGCAGTCGGGTAAAAAATCCAATACTAAACCTAACTAGATTCGAAGTTATTATACAGGATGTAAGTGTAAACAGTGGAAATCTTTTAATGGGTCATTGTACTCATCATTATGAACCAAAAATCGCGATAAAAAATTAGCTGTTCAGTACATTTATGTTCGCATAATTCGTCAAAATGTAGGGAACAGCAGATTTTTTTTCACGATTTCAGGATTGGTCCCAGAGTAAAAGTTGTTCATAATGATGAGTTCAATGACTTCTTAAAAGATTACCACTGTTTACACACTTACACCCTGTATATCCAGACTTTTTCTCATTGGTGGCTTTTGTTTTTTTGCTTTTTTTTCTCATTGGTGAAACTTTTTGTAAAAGGTAGGGAATTGGGGCATGCTGTGATGAAATATGCACTGTTAACGTTGTGCAATGAGAGATGAAGTAAGAAAAGGAGATAATTTTAGGGCTTTGAACTCCTGTCTTTAAAGCAATGTGTTCAGTTTGGCAGTCGACCATTAGGGCGCTAATATTCGAGCACGATGTCAATAGATATGCGTATAGTACTTATGTCATTAACGATTGCGTGTGTAACTGTAAAGGCTCTTACAGACAGACGCGATATCGCGTCGCTCCTGTGTGTATGGTCGCGCGCGATTCCATAGAAATTGTTCTACGGATATAACATCGCAATATCGCGTCGCGACGCGATGTCGCCTCTAATCATAATCATAATAATCATAATAATTTTATTTGCCGTAAGTACTGGTAGGTACATTGTTGTTCTTAAAGTCAGTGGTTGAGTTCCTAGTACAAAGTCAGACATTTGACATGCAAAACATTACAATGTAGATATCTAATGCTACAGTATAATTATTATTTATTTCCTATGGCATGCTTTAAATTCTAGTTTCCATTAACCTTATTCATTTTACAATTCATTCGCAAAAAATAAAGTAAAATAAAATAAAAAAACACAATAAACAGGCAGCAATAAATCAATCAATAATCAATACATAAAATCAATATTAATTTATAAACGGATTATTTAACATTATTATTATTTATAAATTCATTTATAGAATAAAATCGTTTTTCCAGCAGCCATAATTTTAACTGTATGAAAAATAAATTATTAGGTATGTCTTTAAATTTCTTTGGTAGTTTGTTATAAATAAGTACACACATATGGTAACAGTTCTTTTTATACATAGAAGTCCTTGGTGCCCTAGGCAAAACTATTCTATCTGGATCTCTTACTTTTCGAGGGCAACGATCTTGAGCCTTTTCAAACAGGTCAAAGTTATGTCGGACAAATTTAGCACATTCTAAAATATACCTACATACTGGGTAATGTAAGGAGTTTTAATTTATGAAACAATGTCAAACTCTGTCTGTAAGAGCCTTAAGTTGTCCATTATGATACCGATTTCTTCAAATCATTTTTTCTTCTTTTAAATCGAACGGTGCAATAAGTTCTTTCATGCACATAAACACCTTTAAAATCCTTCATTTGCCGCAAATCTACGCGAGACACAATGAATGACACTTGAATTGTAACCACCACATAGTCACGTACCTACAAGCTACGGCAGTCGGCAATATACTCCAGTATAATATGTAAATCACGTCCCTCCTTCACTCGGGCACTTAGCAACAGCATAATAACATGCATGACTCTGATTAGCAGCCGTCCCAGTTCAAGCATAGCAACAGAGCGCATCTGTGGAGTCGACCGGCCGGCCGGCGGCCCCCGCGCAGTAAAGGTGAAAAGAGATTGAAATCCCGTAAGCATGGAGTGTGTTTTGTTCATCATAACATCTGGAAAACTCACACATTCTAACGACCAGGGGGCCTAGACAAAATCCCTTTTCTGTAAGCGTCACTGGACGCTGTTACAAATGGGTAGTCAAATCATTACTTTTTTACACAAAAGTGTGTTTATTAAATAAAATGCTTTGCTTTCTTAAAATGTTTTTTGGTTAAAGTGTTGATAAATGTGCATGGTACGATTCTGAATCATAAATATAATTTTAGATAAAATAGATACAGTTTCACAATAATGGTACCGAAGTGATTTTTTTTTTACTTCGGTACCGTTATTGAGAAGCTGTGCATATCTAAAATTACGTTTATAGTACAGAATCGTATCATGCATACTTATCAACACTTTAACCAAAAAACATTTTAAGAAAGCAAAGCATTTTATTTAATAAACACACTTTTATGTAAAAAAGTAATGATTTGACTACCCATTTGTAACAGCGTCCTTAACACCAACGGAAAGATCAAATAGTATGGAGTTGACATTAGCTTCAGAGATGTCACGTGACTGCTGCTGTCAACTACATACAATTTGATCTTTCCGTTGTCGTTGACGCTTACAGCACGCTTAGCATGACGACGTTTTGTCGACGGAAGAATAGACAAACTACACATTGCCATGCTTAGACGCGTAGAATGCGTACAAATATTTCTACTATCTTCCATTTTGTCTATTCTTCCGTAGATAAAACCCGTTTCTACGGCGGTCATGCTAAGCGTGCAGAAAAGGGATTTTGTCCAGGCCCCCAGTAGGTATAGGTTAGAATCTTAAGCCCACACGATGCAGGATTCCTGCCCGTCATCATCATCTGCCTTATAGCCTTTTCCCAACAATCAGTAACATAATCATGAAGCGACTGCCTAACTGTCCTCCACGACCCCAGTTATTGGGTAATACGATACCCCTTGGTAAGACTAGTAGTCAAACTTTCGGACTTCTCGAATGACAGTCGGGACCAACGGCTTAAGGCCGAACTATACGCCAATGACCTTGAGTGGTTAGCTTGCGCATTCTGGCCTGAGCTCACGCAACGCGTCGTATGTCCAGCCAGTAATAGGACTCGCCCATCAAGGAGCGCTGTCCCAAATTAGACGCATTTTTAATTTATTATAATAAAAAATATACATGTTTTTAAAAAGTAACAAAACCAAATCATTTTCGTTTGTATTGCAAAGTAGTAGATATTTTTTTAATATTCTTTTGATAAAAAATTATGGAGTAAAATGGTTTCATCTTAACGATTTGGAGGTGATTTGGGGTTTTTTTTTCTTATTATGTGATACCGATAGAAAAATTATGGCTAAACCAAATTACGGTTCATATCATGTAGATTACTAACAATTTTTTTCAGATGTGTTTCTCTGTAGGTTCCGGCGAAAAACTGCTTCATCTGCACGCTGTTTTTAAGCTTTTTTTCGAAAGAGTAGCCTTAACGTGCTTTCTGAGCATGGAGGAGTCTCGGTATGTAAAGATGGAAGATCCACGGACTAACCCCGGCAAGCGTACCTTAACCTGATGGATCGACCCGTGCGGCTGTTATTACTTAGCCAGCTGAGACTCTACTCTTACAGAACTCCTTGCTTCTACTCAATCTCTGGCTGTTAATTTTACACAACTACAAGCATCTATAAAATGCAACCAAACGTTGCGTTCATCAGTCAATCTTGGCCTTAATACAGATGTTTACATCTCAAGTTTGATGTGTTTTGACGTTTCTTGATAACGATACTGTACATAGTGATGATGCACAGACTCACAACTGCGCCTAATTAGCGACGTCCTACTATTATAGTTAAAATCTCGCTGCAGACTTGGTCATAAATCATAATCGGAGTAGGGATGTGCCCTAGTTGCGCGCGCTCAAGGCCATTATCGATAACGATTCATGTGGATGATGATGACGATAACTCGGACGAAGAATTTTAATTTTCTATTTTTAGTTTTATATAAGTATACGTTCTTTTGTTTATATATTTAATATGCTTTGTAGTAAATTTGGTAATAAAATAAAAAAAAATGTGTATTTATTTCTATCACCCATTTATAAATATATAAAACTATCGATATTACTCATCGACTGCAGTAATGCACAGGACTACGTGTGGGCGTGGCCTGCCCATAAGGCCCGTGAGTGGGAAAGAGAGCGAAACACTCGAATGATTTATGACCGAGTCTGCAGCGAGATTTTAACTACACTATAGTTGGTGCATAGCAACAGTGCACGCATTGGTACAGTCGGGCGGCGCTAGCGCAACGTGACTTTACGACTGTTTACTTTGTAAGATTGATATGGTTTGACTGACTGTTTCATAAGTTGATTGTTAATGTTAAGTACTTATATTACATAGGTACATTATTTAAGGCGGTGAGAGCCGTAAAAACGTCGTTTTGTTTAGTGTTTTATTCGTAGATAACACGGATTTAAATTTTGAAAAAAATATATTACTTAGTTCAGACTTCCATCTACAAATTTCGGCCGTCCGATACACGATTACTTGCACTTTACTGCATCCAATTAAATCGCAAAGACAAGTCTAAATTATGATCTATATCTTATTTCATTTGATTTATATTAGGCTTTGAACAATAAAACTTATGCCATAATAAAGGTCGTAAAAAATGTAATTTATAACGGCTATCATAATTTGAAATATCAAAATATTTATATCACTAATTCCAATGTCAAGTGTTTTGCGCTCGCTCCGTGTCGTTTAGTCCCGAGCGGAACGTGATGGAGGTCGGACGTGTGCCAATTTTTCGAACCCGCCACCCCCGCTAACTTCTGTCACCGGCTGCGACCGGCACAAATTAACATGTGTTGAAAACAATTGAATTTGAACGCTATGCCTATGTAAATAAAGACGTCACGCGCGCAAAAGCTTTATTGGTATTTATTTTTATCACGGCCTATGTTTACCAATCGCATCAAGTGTGTAAAACAGTTGAATTTGAACCCTACACTGGAGCTTATAAAGCCGCCTGACGCGCAAATTTTTGGTTCACTATTTTCAAATCTCAAATAGGTAGGTGCCACAGAATAAAGTTAGTACGGGTGGTTTTATAATGAATATCGGATAGGAAATGAGATTTCTTCATAACATCACGCCTGAATTCTTTCAAAGGGTTGGGCAGGGATGTTCAGAAAATAAGTAGGCCTTCAAATGTATTTTTCTGTATACCTACATAAATAAGATTTTTTTTTTAAATTAAGTTTTTTTTCTAATTAGGTATCTTCTTATTTTTTTTTGTATTTCAAGGTCAAAATGAAAATCCAAGATGGCGGCTGCAAAAATTTCCAATTTTTCGTCATGGGTGTCGTTTTCGTGATATTTTAGGTCGCTGAAAACGATAGTGGGGTCAAAATGAAAATCCAAGATGGCGGCTGCGAAAATTTTCAAATTTTTCGACATGGGTGTCATATTCGTGATATTTGAGGTCGCTGAAAACGATAGTGGGGTCAAAATGAAAATCCAAGATGGCGGCTGCGAAAATTTCCTAACTTTTCGTCATGGGTGTCATTTTCGTGATATTTTAGGTCGCTGAAAACGATAGTGGGGTCAAACTGAAAATCCAAGATGGCGGCTGCGAAAATTTCCTAATTTTTCGTCATGGGTGTCGTTTTCGTGATATTTTAGGTCGCTGAAAACGATAGTGGGGTCAAAATGAAAATCAAAGATGGCGGCTGCGAAAATTTCCTAATTTTTCGTCATGGGTGTCATTTTCGTGATATTTTAGGTCGCTGAAAACGATAGTGGGGTCAAAATGAAAATCCAAGATGGCGGCTGCGAAAATTTTAAAATTTTTCGTCATGGGTGTCATTTTCGTGATATTTTAGGTCGCTGAAAACGATTGCGGGGTCAAAATGAAAATCCAAGATGGCGGCTGTGAAAATTTCCAAATTTTTCGTCATGGGTGTCATTTTCGTGATATTTGAGGTCGCTGAAAACGATAGTGGGGTCAAAATGAAAATCCAAGATGGCGGCTGCGAAAATTTTAAAATTTTTCGACATGGGTGTCATTTTCGTGATATTTGAGGTCGCTGAAAACGATAGTGGGGCCAAAATGAAAATCCAAGATGGCGGCTGCGAAAATTTCCTAATTTTTGGTCATGGGTATCATTTTCGTGATATTTGAGGTCGCTGAAAACGATAGTGGGGTTAAAATGAGAATCCAAGATGGTGGCTGCGAAAATTTCCTAATTTTTCGTCATGGGTGTCATTTTCGTGATATTTTAGGTCACTGAAAGCGATAGTGGGATCAAAATGAAAATCCAAGATGGCGGCTGCGAAAATTTCCTAATTTTTCGTCATGGGTGTCGTTTCCGTGGTTTTAGAGGGTGCTGAAAACGATAGTGGGTTCAAAATGAAAATCCAAGATGGCGGCTGCGAAAATTTCCTAATTTTTCGTCATGGGTGTCATTTTCGTGATATTTGAGGTCGCTGAAAACGATAGTGTGGTCAAAATGAAAATCCAAGATTGCGGCTGCGAAAATTTTCAAATTTTTTGCCATGGGTGTCATTTTCGTGATATTTGAGGTCGCTGCAAACGATAATGGGGTCAAAATGAATGACTATCGTTTTCAGCGACCTAAAATATCACGAAAATGACACCCATAAAATAAAATAATAAAATAAAAAAATAAAAATATTTATTTGACACTAGGAAATACATGTTACAATCAAGTTATAATAATAGCACACTAATGTATTGTTACAAATCAGATCCTAACCCCCAAACTAGGCCTGGACCTGTATTTTGGGGGTCAGCGTTCAGCCATGGGTTCTATTTCCAATCTAACAGCATTTAAGAAGAGTGTCAGTAGAAGTTAACAGCCAAGGTTATTGCCATTTGGTAACACATATAGGTCAAAATAGCTTTCATTAGGTACAGAAGAAGGTAAAACACATAAAATATGTAGGTATTAAAATTACAAAAAGACGAAGACCCCTGACGAAAAGTTAGGAAAAGACCCATGACGAAAAGTTAGGAAATTTTCATAGCCGCCATCTTGGATTTTCATTTTGACCCCACTATCGTTTTCAGCGACCTAAAATAACACGAAAATGACACCCATGACGAAAAATTTGGAAATTTTCGTAGCCGCTATCTTGGATTTTCATTTTGACTCCACAATCGTTTTCAGCGACCTAAAATATCACGAAAATGACACCCATGACGAAAAGTTAGGGAATTTTCGCAGCCGCCATCTTGGATTTTCATTTTGACCCCACTATCGTTTTCAGCGACCTAAAATATCACGAAAATGACACCCATGACGAAAAATTAGGAAATTTTCGCAGCCGCCATCTTGGATTTTCCTTTTTACCCGACTATCGTTTTCAGCGACCTAAAATATCACGAAAATGACACCCATGACGAAAAGTTAGGGAATTTTCGCAGCCGCCATCTTGGATTTTCATTTTGACCCCACTATCGTTTTCAGCGACCTAAAATATCACGAAAATGACACCCATGACGAAAAATTAGGAAATTTTCGCAGCCGCCATCTTGGATTTTCCTTTTTACCCGACTATCGTTTTCAGCGACCTAAAATATCACGAAAATGACACCCATGACGAAAAGTTAGGAAATTTTCGCAGCCGCCATCTTGGATTTTCATTTTGACCCCACTATCGTTTTCAGCGACCTAAAATAACACGAAAATGACACCCATGACGAAAAATTTGGAAATTTTCGTAGCTGCCATCTTGGATTTTCATTTTGACCCCACTATCGTTTTCAGCTACCCCAAATATCACGAAAATGACACCCATGACGAAAAATTAGAAAATTTTCGCAGCCGCCATCTTGGATTTTCATTTTGACCCCATTATCGTTTTCAGCGACCTCAAATATCACGAAATTGACGCCCATGTCGAAAAATTCGAAAATTTTTGCAGCCGCCATCTTGGATTTTCATTTTGACCGTAATCACGTCCTCTCAAGAAAAAAAAACTAGAGCATAAGAAGTTATGCCCCTCCGTTTTTTTTTTGTGTTGACATAACGAATAAAATAAAAAAAAGAACTTTCCAAATCGGCTTCTAAATGACGGAGTACTGCAGTAACAAACATAAAAAAAAAAAAATACAACTGAATTGATAATTATTCTCCTCCGTTTTTTAAGTCGTTTAAAAATAACACATCATTGTTACGTTTAAAAATTAGCTGGACATCACTCACAATGCAGTCATTGGTGTCGTGGGGAATACTAGTTTCTGTCATTCCCGACGACACCACCAGTGGTTTCGTGGGGAATGAACGGTCATTTCGTAGTATTTAAGTTCGCTGAAAACGATAAAGGTCTCAAGCTAATTTCGAGCTTATTGACATTTTACAAACCCTTTGTTTTTTTGGTCCAGAATACTCGGTAAATGATCTGGAAGCTGAATTTAACACAAAAACATGAATGTCAATAAGGTCTAAATTCGCTTGACACCTCAGAAAGTGTCTAGATTATTATGCACATCATTTTTAGGGTGTCAAGCTAATTTCGACCTTATTGATATTTTACAAACCCTTTGTTTTTTTGGCCCAAGATACTTGGTAAATGATCTGGAAGCTGAATTTAACAAAAAAACATGAATGTCAATAAGGTCTAAATTCGCTTGCCACCTCAGAAAGTGTCTAGATTATTATGCACATCATTTCTAGGGTGTCAAGCTAATTTCGACCTTATAGACATTTTACAAACCATTTGTTTTTTTGGTCCAAGATACTTGGTAAATGGTCTGGAAGCTAAATTTAACAAGAAAACATGAATGTCAATAAGGTCTAAATTGTTATGTAACACATCATTGTTATGTAGCTGGACATCACTAACAGCACAATACAGTCGGTGGTGTCGCATGGCGTGGGGAATAGTAGTTTCTGTCATTCCCCACGATACCACACCAGTGGTATCGTTTTCAGTGGTGTCGCTGTCGTGGGGAATGAACGTAAAGTAAAATGGTGCGCGGCGCTTAGTTTTGAATCGTACGGGTAAAGGTCTTCGTGTCAGTCAGATTTTAAATCCACCTTATTCACAAAAATAAATAAGTATAAGTAGTTATTTTTATTTATTTTAACTGTTCAAGTTTACAATGAAATAATAATCTGTCTAAAACTTTCAAAAATACTTACTAGAAAAATAAAACAAAATAAACTTGTATACTAATCAGTTCAAGTTTATCTACTGCATTGCTCTATTCTGTGACGCAACATAGTACCTACTCGAGTTCATGAACTCATGAGCGGTGCGCTTGGCGCGCGTTTCCCGCGCATCGTAATTTATTACGTATCGCTACTCCTTGCGGGGGCTGCGGTAAGCATTTAATACCTACGGCGCTTGCTTGCACCCCGCCTTAATATAGATTTTATTACATACAACGTGTAACGTTAAATGCGCAAAACCTCTTAAGGGGTCATTGTACTCATCATTATGAACAACTTTTACTATGGGACCAAACCTAAAGTCGCGAAAAAAAAATGAGCTGTTCAGTACATTTATCTACATCAAACTCGTCAAAATGTACTGAACAGCTGATTTTTTATTCGCGATTTCAGGTTTGGTCCCATAGTAAAAGTTGTTCATAATGATGAGTACAATCTCCCATTTCGATTTGGAACATGTTTTAAATTTCATCCCGTATAAAATTGTTCTTGTTTGATTTTTTCAGCGCTTGCTTTGCTTATTATTTTTTGGACGGGTTTACTTTTGCTCCGTAGGTCATCCATCCAAGCGAGGAAGCTATGCTCTCTTCACAATTTCCCAAGATGAAGACTGAAGAGGTTATTTTTTTGAGTAGGTATGACTATAGCTGAATTTCTCATGTCGTAGTAATAGGTATGGATGATCAGGATTAGGTACCCTAAACCGAGTTCAAGAGCTGTCAGTGTCATTATTGTTCATATGGAACACTGACATCTCGTGAACGAGTTTAGATGTTGATCGCGTTATGTTTCATTAGTGAAATTGGCACTTAGTGTCTGAGGCTCATTAGACGGTACCTATTCCATCACAAAATATGGTTCGAGATTCCGAATATCAACTGTAGCAAAACATGTTTATTAATCATACCAAGCAGTTTCCTCCGGTATCAATCAACTTTATGGCTAGAAAATCAAAATAATTACTTATAGTGAAACAAGCACCCAATGTAGATGTGCGCTGGCTAGCTAGATACCGGAACGCATACAGTTGCTAATATAAATAAAATTCTAAAGGATCAGCAGTGGGCTACATAGGTTTTACTTAATCTGGGTATCATTAATAATAGGTACATCTGTAGAGAATATTGTTTATCTTTTCTTTTTTTTTTCCTTTTAACTTCTTTGTCATTAATAAGCCCTGCTACAGTTATTGTTTGCTAGTAGCTTGTTTTTAATATATAATGTAGTAATCTGTGGAAAATGTTGTGGGTAGTATATTTGTAAAGTTTTAATTGTAAGACAACACTGTTTATGCTTAGTATACTAACTACTGTTTGTTTTCCCAAATGTAATAAATAAATAAATAATGTTATATTTCAATTATTACACGTGCCTTTCGGTTTAGGTTTCAAATAACTAGTAAATGCTCACGTTTTGAGGATAAAGAGGTAGGGTAGTATGTTGAAATCGATGAAAGTCACGTACGATATTTAGGAACAAAACAATCAATATACCTACGCCTTTTCCCAACTATGTTGGGGTCGGCTTCCAGTCTAACCGGATGCATCTGAATACCAGTATTTTACATGGAGCGACTGCCTATCTGACCTCCACAAAAGTTACTGGGTAACACGATACCCCTTGGCAAGAGGTTGTCAGAATTTCGGGCTTCTGACGACCATTAACGACTATCAAAGATCCACGTATGACAGCCGGGACCAACTGTTTAACGTGCTTCCCGAGGCACGGAGGAGTCTCAGTACCTATATAAAGATGGCCACCCATCCATGGACCAACCCCGGCAAGGGTAGCCGTAGCTTAACCAGATGGATCGACCTGTGCGGCAGTTATTACTTTGCCACGAATACTTAGGAACACTAGAACATTAATTTAGGATAAGTAAGTATTTAAAAGAAGTCGAACGAAGATCGACCAATCAACGAAATTATTCAACATTGCCAGTTTTTTTCGTCGTAATCAGCACCAGCCGGTCAACAGCCACTCCTGGAACTGTAGGTACCCAGCAGCACCTTGGGACTTTGCTTAAACCGTCTTTTGGTCATCTCCACTCTTCCGGGTAACGAGAAAAGGTCAAAAGGCACAAAGGAAAGTTCAGCCAAACCTCGCAAAATTCTTAAAAAAAAAAGTGTTTTTGGGATACTTCACAAAACTTGGAAATTATAACTGTGTCATATGAGACTAGGCTGTATAGCCTTCAGCCTTTGTCATGTGAAAAAGGAGTTTTAAAAAATAAACAGTGTGTCATGGCCTCTTGTGGAAAGTGCATTTTTATTTTATTAATATTTCATAAACCTGGTTAACACATGGTGTCAGGTGTGTCTACGATGGACGGAATAAAACCTCCATCAGGCCTCCAACTATCGGGAGATGGAGCAAACTTTAAACGCTTTGTGCAGCAGTTTAACTTGTATTTACAAGCTGTGAATCTTGATGATACGGCTGAATCAAGAAAAATTGCATTGTTTTTGAACTGTGCTGGGGAAGATGCATTGGAAGTGTACAATACATTTAGCAAAGACAAAGTTAAAAACTTACAAGCTCTGATTGATCAATTCAAAGAATACGCCGAGCCACGAAAAAATTTGTTGTGGTTGTCATATAACTTGTTCACCATGAAACAGCAAGATGGCGAAGTATTTGATCACTTTTATACCAAAGTTCTCACTCAAGCTAAAAAATGTGATCTTGGAGAGCTTGAGGATCGATTGATCACTATGGTTATTGTTATTGGCATCAGGGACACAAATGTCAAAGAAAGGCTTCTAAGAGAATCGGAGTTGAAGCTCACTGCAGCAATTGATATTTGCAGAGCAGCAGAATTAGGCAAAGAAAAAGTACAGACATTACAAGGAAATAAAATGGAAGATCAAGTGAGCACCTTAAGTCAGAAAGTGATACCATACAACAGAGGGGCAAGGCCCAAAGAAAAATTAATAGACTGTAGCCGATGTGGAAAAAATCACGAGTTAAGGAACTGTCCAGCCTACGGCAGAAAATGTATGGTATGTGGATTTTATGGACATTTTGCTAATATGTGCAAAAACAAGAATAACAGAAGTGAAAAACTCAGTGATACTAGGAAAAGTCGAGTTAATGTAATTCAAGAAAATACAGATGACAGTGACGAAGACTTTACAGTTGGAAGCATTTTTACAGTAGATGGAATTAAATTACAGTGGAAAGAAAAAATAATAGTGAATGGATATGAAGTAGAATTTAAATTAGACACTGGTGCTGATTGCAATACACTATCATTGGAATTGTTCAAGAAACTGAGAAAAACAGAAAGTCTTTTGAATGCTGGGATAATTCTATTAGTGTACAATGGCCAACAAGTGGAAACAGCTGGGACAGCTGAACTAGATTGTATCATAAAAAACAAAAAACAAAAACTAAAGTTCACAGTAATAGACTTACCAGTTCAGCCAGTATTAGGACTGCCTGATTGTAACAGGCTTGAATTAGTTAAAAGAGTGGATGTTACACAATCAAGTTCAGAAAAAGAAACTTTTCTCAGAAAAAATATAGAGGTGTTTACAGGATTGGGAAATATAGGAAAATACAGGATTAAAGTAAAAGAAAATGCTGAACCAGTAATCAAGCCCATCAGGAGAATCCCACAGGCATTAAAAGGTAGACTGAAAGAAACTTTAAATAACTATGAAAAGAGAAATATTATTGAAAAAGTAACTTCCCCGACTGACTGGTGTAATAATTTAGTGATAGTAGAGAAACCTGACAAATCACTTAGACTTTGTTTAGATCCACAAGATCTTAATAAAAATATTCTACGTGAAAATTACCCAATTGCTAGTCCCGAAGAAATTTACAATAGTTTATCAGGTAAAGAAGTTTTTACAGTTCTTGATATGAAGGACGGGTTTTTTCAGATTGAACTTGATGATCCTCAGAAATTATGCACATTTGGTACTCCATTTGGAAGATATGCATTTAAAAGAATGCCTTTTGGCATATCATCAGCGCCTGAAGTAATGCAGCGCATAAATTGTTCAATCTTTGGGGATATTCAAGGAGTTTATGTATATTTTGATGACTTAATTATTGCAGGTAAAGACCAGTTAGAACATGATATAATACTTAATAAAGTTATTCAGAGATCAAGAGAGTATAATGTAAAATTTAACAGTAAAAAGTTACAGTATAGACTTGATCATGTAAAATATATAGGGCTCATAATATCAAAAAATGGAATACAAATAGACTCTGAACATGTATCAGCCATTCTTCAATTAGATTCACCAAAAAACATCAAACAGCTTCAGAAGTTCCTTGGTATGTGTAATTACTTAAGTAAGTTTATACCTCACTATACAAAAACTACAATGCCCTTGAGACAGTTACTTAAAAAAGATACTTTGTGGGAATGGGATTCTTCTCAGCAAGAAGCATTTTTAGAACTGAAAAGAAAATTGAGTTGCACACCTACTTTAGCAATTCTGAGTGACAAGGGTACAGTTGTGCTACAAACTGACAGCTCTAAATCTGGTATGGGTGCATGCCTGATGCAAGATGGAAAACCAGTGTCATTTTACTCCAGAGTTTACACGGAGTGCCAAAGTAGGTGGGCACCTATAGAAAAAGAATTATTTGCTATTTGTGCTGCTATGGAAAAGTATCATCAATTTGTATATGGTAGAAGGATTGTGGTTGAGACAGACCACAAGCCATTAGTGGCAATAATGTCAAAGGACATCAATAAAATATCAGCCAGACTTCAAAGAATGGTCTTAAAATTGCTAAAATATGAATTTGAAATTCGCTATGTACCAGGTCCTAAAATGTTTATTGCTGATTATTTGTCAAGAAACTACTTGTTAAATAATGGGAAAAATGACTCCGATTTACGAGAGTTAGTTCATTCTTTTGATACTGAAGTTGTGTATGGATGTGAATCTGATTTAGCAATTACTGATGAAAAACTTAAAAAATTACAATTTGAAACTGGGTGTGACAACAATTTAATGCAAATTAAGACATGGTATTTTAATGAGTGGCCATCCAATGATAAAAATATTTTGAATAAAGAGTTGAAAATATTTTACAAACTGAAAGATTTTTTAAACTTTAAAGATGATGTTTTATACTATAATAACCGGGTAGTGGTACCTTATTGTATGAGAAAAGAAATACTTACTATTTTACATACTGCTCATGCAGGTGTGGTCAAGTCCAAGAAAAGGGGACGTAGGTCTTTATTCTGGCCAGGAATGTCCAAGGACATTGAAAATTTTGTTTTGTCATGTAAGGAATGTGAGAAATATAGGTCAAGTAACTGCAAAGAATCCCTCATGAGTCATGATGTGCCAGATATTCCTTTTTATAAAGTAGGTATGGATATTTGTTCCTTTGCTGGCAAAGATTATCTAGTGGTTGTTGATTATTATTCAAAGTGGATTGAGTTGAAACAAGTTCAACAAAAAACAGCAAAAAATGTTATATTGAAATTAAAAATAATATTTGCCACACATGGAATACCTAAGTATGCAGTTTGTGATAATAATCCATTTAATAGCTTTGAACTTAAACAGTTTTCCAGAGATGTTAATATGCAGTTGTTGTTTTCAAGCCCTCATCATCATCAGTCGAATGGCCTGGCAGAAAAAGCTGTAGGTATTGTAAAGAGTTTAATGAAGAAATGCAGGGCAAATGATGAGAACTTGAATATGGCTTTGCTACACTATAGAACAACACCGCTTGCTGGCTTAGACTATAGCCCATCTGAACTTCTGATGTGCAGGCTATTAAGAACTAACTTACCTTGTACTTACACAGATCTTCAACCCAGACTGCCAATCAATATCAATGAAAAAATGCAAATAATGAAAGAAAAATCTAAAAGTAATTATAATAAAACAGCCAAAAATAGAGCTTCTTATAGTAATGGTCAGAGTGTGTTAATACAGAATGGGGATGATAAGGATTGGCAGCCAGGAAGGGTAGTGAGGAAGGATAGTCCTAGATCCTATATTGTAAAAAATGAAAAAGGTAATTGTGTTAGGAGAAATGAAAAACATATGTTACTAAGTAGAAATAAGTTTAATGAGAGACCAGAAGTTGAGTTTGATACCCCAATTAATGTCAGACCGGTGAATGATTCAAATAATGGGGAAACTGTGAGTACAGATAGCTCTATGCCTAGTCAGCACAGAGTGTTTAGAGATGCTTGTGAAGCAGGCAGTTCATATGTTACTCGTAGTGGAAGGTCTGTGAAACCTTCCCATTTAGTTGATTATGAATGTTAAAGGGGGGGATGTGTCATATGAGACTAGGCTGTATAGCCTTCAGCCTTTGTCATGTGAAAAAGGAGTTTTAAAAAATAAACAGTGTGTCATGGCCTCTTGTGGAAAGTGCATTTTTATTTTATTAATATTTCATAAACCTGGTTAACACAATAACCGTGCATTACAATCCAATGCTGCAGCAGCAAACATTAGGAGTCAAGCTTCGAAAACACCCTTATCCAATAGGTCGCACGGCTACAGATCAAGCTACATATTTCCAGTATAAGCTGATCTTGCGTTGTATAGGATTTCCTTACAATGAGAGGTCAGTGTAAACTAGAAATGTATAGCTTGATGTGTAGCCGTGTGTACGACCACGTTTTTTCAACTTATTTCATTTTATTACTAGGCCCAAAGTCCCAAGACGCACAGAGTCTCGAAGGCTAAGTGATTGAAAGGAATCAATCACTTAAGAGCTATCAAATCAATCTCGGTAACGCCCCCAATCACATACACTTACTTTAGCATAACCAATATTGTTTGTTTGCTTCTAGTTACTCCCTTTCTTTGCGTATATGTATTTCTATCCAAACAGCAACAGCATAGAATAAAGTAGTTTTTCGTTTGTCTGTAATTCTGTATGATTGCTTAGTTCTTCTAAACTAGGTAAGTAGGTACTTACAATGCGATTCAACTAAGAATAGGAATGACCTTGCGCCATATTGTGAGGATTTAGCAAAACAGCACCTCGTTTACACATTTGCAAAGTCAGTGACATATTTTAACAAAAACAAATTCCAAAACAGAACTAAAATGGATACTTATGGAGGATAACACTACAAAACTTTGCAAGCCGTACAATGCGTTTCAACTAAGAATAGGAATAACCTTGCGCCATATTGTGAAGATTTAGCAAAACAGCACCTCGTCTAGACATTTGCAAAGTCAGTGACATAGTTTATAACAAAAACAAATTCCAAAAACAGAACTAAAATGGATACTTATGGAGGATAACACTACAAAACTTTGCAAGCCGTACAATGCACTAAGAATAGGAATAACCTTGCGCCATATTGTGAAGATTTAGCAAAACAGCACCTCGTCTAGACATTTGCAAAGTCAGTGACATATTTTAGAACAAAAACAAATTCCAAAAACAGAACTAAAATGGATACTTATGCAGGATAACACTACAAAACTTTGCAAGCCGTACAATGCACTAAGAATAGGAATAACCTTGCGCCATATTGTGAAGATTTAGCAAAACAGCACCTCGTCTAGACATTTGCAAAGTCAGTGACATATTTTAGAACAAAAACAAATTCCAAAAACAGAACTAAAATGGATACTTATGGAGGATAACACTACAAAACTTTGCAAGCCGTACAATGCACTAAGAATAGGAATAACCTTGCGCCATATTGTGAAGATTTAGCAAAACAGCACCTCGTCTAGACATTTGCAAAGTCAGTGACATATTTTAGAACAAAAACAAATTCCAAAAACAGAACTAAAATGGATACTTATGGAGGATAACACTACAAAACTTTGCAAGCCGTACAATGCACTAAGAATAGGAATAACCTTGCGCCATATTGTGAAGATTTAGCAAAACAGCACCTCGTCTAGACATTTGCAAAGTCAGTGACATATTTTATAACAAAAACAAATTCCAAAAACAGAACTAAAATGGATAAAAGATAACACTACAAAACTTTGCAAGCCGTATATTTCAAATTTCAGTTGACAGTTCGAGGTCATTGACGTTCCTATTTTTTTAAATCGCATTATATCTATTTAGATTTTGATGCAGTTTTCACCATCATTTATTTTTTTATCTTTTCATATATTTTTTTTTATTTTTTTTTTAGAGATTTTATTCCTGAAGTATTTAAAGCGGGGATGGCAATAGGCTCGCCCCCTATTACACATGCTTATCTGCAGGGGAAGTCTGGGTGTACTGTGTATGTGCTCCTCTGCTTAACCCTTTGGGGGAACAGGCTGTAGTATGTTGTTATATTATCTATGGTTTGAGGTCTCTTGAGAATCAAATCTATGGTTTTGCCGAAGCATATTATATTCGTGCAGTAATGACCTAATGATTCATAGTTGCAGGTTAGGTACAGCTAGGTATAAATTTCCCGACGTATAGGTAGGTACGACGTGAATCAGCATTTAAACCGCATCTACTTACGTAGGTACTTTAATAATGTGCAAAAATCATAACCCTTCCTTTTTGTTTTGCCGTTAAAATGATATAGCTACGTGTTCGTAAGCATGTAGCAATACCACCACAAAGGAATAGCTTATCGTACATAACAGCCTAGGGCATGTAGGTGCACACTCATCAGCTTATACTGGAAATGTAAACAGCTTGATAAGTAGCCGTTTGTACTCGTAGTTTCGGGAAGAGCGCCAAAAGTTACCTGTATACAGGGCGTAAATGTAAACAGTGGCAATCTTTTAAAGGGTCATTGTACTCATCATTATGCACAACTTTTACTTTGGGACCAAACATAAAATCGCGAAAAAAATGGTAGGTACTTATTCCCTACATTTTGACGAATTATGCGAAAATACAGGGTGATTTTTTAATGACCAGCCAAATTTTCACAGGGTGTTCTACCCATGAATATGAACAACTTTCACTATGGGACCAACTTTGAAATCGCAAAAAAAATATCAGCTGTTTCATACATTTTGATCGAGTAGGTATTGAACTTTTGTAGGAAACCGCTGGTTTTTTTTCGTGATTTCAAAGTTGGTCCCATAGTGAAAGTTGTTCATATTCATGGGTAGAACACCCTGTGAAAATTTGGCTGGTCATTAAAAAATCACCCTGTATATGTACTTACTACAACTGATTTTTTTAAAGTAAAAGTTATTCATAATGATGAGTACAATGACCCCTTAAAAGATTGCCACTGTTTACACTTACACCCTGTAGAATAGTTTCCATAAGTAGCGGTGATCAATATAACAATACAGCAGGGTCAAAATAAATTAGCTAGAGAAACTCCGCTGACGTGATGGGTATTGTATTGATATCTAAACACGATAAAACAAAAAAAAAATTTACAAAAAAAAAACAACCGACTCCAAAAAAAAAGACACTAAGTACAAAGTGAAAAATAACTTTAATTTCAGAAGTCGGTGTCTTTGGTATTTTATTTACTTTCGTTTTTTTTTGCCACCGAGTTCCGAAATTAAAGTTATTTTTCACTTAGTGTTTTTTTTTTTTGGAGTCGTTTGTTTTTTTTTTTATAAATAAAAAAAATATTTTTCACTTTTTAGTGGTGCCTACCCCACACAAATCTGAATACCACTGTGCAAAATAAATTAGAGCATCATCCACATAGACTAAATGGGAAAATTACGTATTAAATTATTGAAGCTAACTCAAAAGCCACTCATCAGAACTTGAAGATATTTTTATGCGACGATCTCAGGAGTATACCATTTCAAATAAAAACTTTGCAAAAAGCAAATACGTCGCGCTAAGTCGTGTCAGAAGTTTGGTAGGCGTAGTTTTAGTTGACAGAGATAACGAGGCTACGAAATCTGCCTTCTGACAATCAAGGCCACAAATAACATACAACTCAAATACCTAGCGCAATTTGAATCATTTATAGCCAGAGTGCACATCATGACGATTCCAATAAGCCCAAACACGGCAAGGATACACTGTTTTATTACTGAGTTCCGATGCCTACCTTCCAGCTTCTTCATCAGATCGGTTCGATGGTACCATTTTCATCAGAACCATTTATTTAAAACTTCGTCATAGTCGCTTAACTATTAATCGAGATATCTTATCGCCACCCGTGAAATACTTATCATCGTTGAGGAGTTCCCGTGGCTTTCTGTGGTCTTCTTCATCAGTTCCACTTCACCAAATGATGCTTTCTGAATGCAAATAGGTATATGTATGCCTATAAAATTTGAGGAATTCCCTCGATTCCTCATGGATCCCATCATCAGAACTGGATTTTGATAAAAATGGGACCACCCTTTCAAATAAAAAAAGAATTCCGAATCGGATCATAAATGACGGAGTACTGAGGTAACAAACATACAAAAAAAAAAAACATACAACCGAATTGAGAACCTCCTCCTTTTTTGAAGTCGGTTAAAAAAGAAATTAATTTGATGATGTTTTTTTGGGGTCACTTGAAACATTATCACTATCAGTTTAAAATTATTATTTTTCTTTTGTAAACTTCACAGACAGGATGGGTATCAGAATCATAATAAATAATAATAATAACCCCACCGCAGTATCTCTACGTTGACGTCGTGGTGGGGCTTGCGCGCTCCGAATTTTAGGTCTGTGCCGGTAGAGTTCACTTTGCCGGAACAGGTCTAGGATGAGGAGCCAGACCAAGAGAGATACAGAAACCCGCAGGGCAGCATGTGGCGAGCTGTTGGGCAGTCCCTCTCCCGGGAGAAGTCTTGTTCCTCACCTCTCGCTTGCCTTTATTGGCCGGCTGGAGTGAACACTGACGAGGAACAGAGCTCCCACCTCTTTCTTGCCTTTATTGGCCGGTTTGAGTGGAGATTCGCAAGAGCAAACGTGCTCGGAGGAAGGAAGTATTCCAGTAAGTGTTTGTAGGGATCTTGTCGATCTTGACCATCTTCCGGGCTCTGGGATTGTTCTGAGAACCGTGGGATACCTCTCCACTCCTCACAAGCACCTCAGGACATGTTGCCCCCTTGCCGCTACGACACTATGTGCTAGCGACCTTTTCGGGGGCCCATTATTGTGTGTGCAAGTCACCCCCTGCCATTTTATCCGTGTATTACAAAACATTGATCCGGCAGGGGCCATAGTCCTTTCATAGTTCTAGGCAACCAGTCCACTTTAGCCACTCAAATCCATAGTCCAATCTCTTTATTTCTATATACTGCAATAGTCCTGCACCAACCGGGGGTTGTCCTTGGGTGCACTTGCATAGTGCGTACAGGGATAATCGTCGGTTGGTGCCTCATTTCATTGAAAGCGTCTAACGGGCCTCTGCGAGTTGGCTTTGGCCCCTCGTACGCCTTCTAAAGGTCCGGGACTCCAGGGTCCCGAGAATTGTCAAGAGAATAATAAAAATAATAAAATTCTTTATTTCACCAAAAGCTCATAACAAATATCCTTAAGACTAACACTTATTAGGCTTATTACAAAGTTCAAAGTTTAAATACTCTGACTCCTAAACTAGGTGTAAGTTCCTGTGACTTAGGAGTCAGTGATTCTCCGTAGCACCTTAAAGCCACAAAAATGTAAGAAATTAGATTTTATAGTAGATTATGCACCGAGGGGCTAAAGTTGTGTCTTATGTCACGGGCGTCATATTGAATCTCGAGCGCAATGAAGGATTCGGGATTTAACTCCCGAGCGCAGCGAGGTAGTTAAGAGTTTAACTCACGAGCGAAGCGAGGGAGTTAATACAAGAATCCTGAATGCAGCGAGGGATTCAAGCTAGCCCAAGGCAAAGACACCTTTAGCCCAGAGGAGGATACTCTACTTTTTACACCTACTGTGAGAAAATAATAGCAATAGTACGAAAAACAAAGTATTTATTAAATAAACAAACAGTAAGAATATAATATTTAGAACTAGTTAGTTATATGCACTTACATATTAATTGAATAAGAATAAGAATAAGAATAATTTATTTGCTGAAAATATAGGTTTTACCAGATGTAAAAATTGGTGGTTTAAGTACATTCCATATTTTGCCTGTTTAGGGCATGCAAATTAGTTCTTAATAATAGGTGCAGTTAATGGTAACATTTGAGACATTAGTCCAGTTGTGCAAAGATAAAGTTAAGTTTTTATTTGGTACGTTTATAGATGTTGATGTGTAATTTAAAAAAAAAAAAACTTGAGAGGTGTCAAGGGACACCCGGATGGAACGAAGTTCCTTTCGATTAATTAGTGAAGGAATTGTAACAAAATTTTATTTTTATACTTATCATCATCATCATCATCATCATCATCATCATCATCATCATCATCATCACCATCATCATCACCATGTTCCTTTCGATTAATTAGTGAAGGAATTGTAACAAAATTTTATTTTTATACTTATCATCATCATCATCATCATCATCATCATCATCATCATCATCATCATCACCATCATCATCACCATGTTCCTTTCGATTAATTAGTGAAGGAATTGTAACAAAATTTTATTTTTATACTTATCATCATCATCATCATCATCATCATCATCATCATCATCATCATCATCATCATCACCATCATCATCATTATCATCACCATCATCATCATCATCATCATCATCATCATCATCATCATCATCATCATCATCATCATCACCATCATCATCACCATGTTCCTTTCGATTAATTAGTGAAGGAATTGTAACAAAATTTTATTTTTATACTTATCATCATCATCATCATCATCATCATCATCATCATCATCATCATCATCATCATCACCATCATCATCATTATCATCACCATCATCATCATCATCATCACCATCATCATCATCATCATCATCACCATCATCATCATCGCGACACCACACTGTTCAATGCGAAATAGAAATGAAAATATCTGGCTTGCTTTCTATAAGAGAGAGAGAGAGAGACAGACAGAGAAACATGCGCACGCCGCACGGCTCACAATAGCTACCTATAGCAAAAAGTGTCGTGACAACTTTTCGTGAGACTTTTTTCCGTCTAGCCCCCTTTCACAACGCGCGATAAGGAAATTCGTTCCAAAATGAAAAAAAAAAAAATAAAAAAAAAATGAAAATTGTTCGTAGTTATCTAATTATTCTTACAATATTATGTCTTCGAAAACATGGCAATGATAAGAAGAAGCAGTCGTTATGATTTTGTAGGAAATCGAGAATATCATCCACGCGTAGTAAGGGTTTCGAGAATAGCTTTCCTCTTTCTGGCACCAAAAGGTGTTTGTTAGTACTATACTGCCAATTTAGCTGAGCATGTGAGATTCCAAATTCAAATCACATTATTGACCAGCGGGTCATAATGAAATCCAGTACAACATTATTGACCGGCTGTGCCCCCGGCCACTAATGACTCACTTTAGGTTAAGGTTGCTTGACATATAATTTGACATTTTCGAGCAGGTGGTGTGAAAACAATTTTATCATTAATGGTGGAAAACAGAATTAATAAAAACAAAATGAAAAATATTTGTGCATAATTAAGATGAAGCATGTGTGTAGTGTGTAAGTGTAGGTGTGTGTGTAGTGTACGTGTAGGGAGTGTGTGTAGTGTATGCGTAGGGAGTGTGTGTGTGGGTGTGTGTATGTAAAGATTTATAATTAAATGTCACTTTAAATTACCCAACAGAAGAACCTCAGTACTATCATAACTTAATGTTTGGAGATAATCCTTAAGTAAGCTTTTACAACAAAATTTTGAGTAAGAATAAATTTTTAACTTTTTATTTAGGAAATTATACATTTTTATGCTAGAAATATAGAATTGGCGCTTGGCAAAGGCAGTTCTATGGCGTTCCATAGGAAAAATGTCATGCTTAAGTCTACCAGTCGGTTCCTTAAGGGGACGCACACAGTGTTTACGTAGCGTCGACAGGAGCACATAAAGTTGCCTAACTGTGAGTACCCTGCAATCAGCATAGAGCTGCACAGTGGGATACCTTCGTGGATGAAAGAGCATTACCTTCAGGACAGCTCTCTGGGCTCTCTCAAGGCGGATAAATACATTTTGGGTGGCACCACCCCACACGGGCAAGCAGTAAGTTAGAACAGACTGGCAAAGGGCAAAATATACTAATTTGAGCGTATCCCGGTCAGCAGAACTTCGTAGCTTCTTAAATATATAGATTAGCTTACGGATTCGAGATGTTACTTTGTCTATTTGTGCGTGCCAGTTGAGATGCTGATCAATGAGTACTCCTAGATACCTCACTATAAAAAAATAATTTCTATAATATCTCACATACAGCTTGTTTTATTTAAATTCAACATCGACCCGTCCTTGTTGAAAGACCCTTTATATCAATCCATCACGTCTGCACTCTGCAGAGTTTCGCTAGCTAAATTAAATCGACCCTGTATAACTTTGTATAATATTTTGTTTGTTCGTGGATATTACCGATAAGACGCAATACATTTTGGCATTCCGGAATATTCCTTTACTTACTAAATAATTACGTGTTTGTTATTATATAATAATAATGTCAGGTCTGATAGTGACAATATATTCCACAATACATTTTCCATAATTGCCAAAACAATACGCGAATTAACGATGTTTACCTAAATTCAATAACTTAAGTGAAGTCCTTGAAGCCATGCCATGACCTATGTTTCCAATAATAGACGGTGGGTTATTTATTATCATACAATAGACCGACCTGCACGACCTATCCGAATTTGAACTTCCATTCATTTCAATTCAGTTCATTGGCTTGTGGCTAAGCAGGTAATAACAGCCGCACTGGTCCGCGGTTGGTCCGTGGATGCTATCTTTACGCCTAGACGGTCCCGGCTGCCATTCGTGGATTTTCGGGTCAAAGACAATCGTTACGGGTCGTCAGAAGCCTGGTTGTCGGCCTTTCGGGTTGGTTGCAAATAACAGCCGTACGGATCGATCCGTCAGGTTAAGCTACGCTCGCCTGGGTTGATTGGATGGCTGACTATCTTTACATGCGGAGACTTTCGTGTCCCGGCTGTTTCATGGCTCTTTGACTGTCGTTACGGGTTGTCAGAAGGCCGAAAGTCTAAGAACCAGTCTTACCAAGGGGTATCGTATTACCCAGTTACCGGGTTGTGGAGGTCAAAAAGGCAGTTGCTCCATGTAAAATACTGGTATTCAGCTGCATTCAGTTAGACTAGAAGCCGACCCCAAGATAGGCTAGGCAGATTGAACTATAAGTAATATTGGTTATACAGAAGTCTGAAGTATAGTAGTGTAGTAGTGTAGTTATGTTTTGCGACAAACATGAGCTCCAAGAGGGGTGACCTCATCAAAATATGAGCCAGTAGATAACGAATTCCCATGTCATACCAATTAGGAGTGGTACAATTAAAAGTCGCACCACTGCAATGCAGTCAAACTTTATGATACCTACTTAATTAAATTTAAAAAAAAAAACCGGCCAAGTGCGTGTCGGACCACGCACAATAAAGGGTTCCGTAGTTCAAAAACAAATTTAAACTAAAAAATTAATAATTTTCTGACTTTTGTCTTTACTTGTGCTGTGAGACCTTGCTTCTTGCCAAATTTCATGATTCTAGGGCAACGGGAAGTACCCTATAGGTTTTGCTTTTCTTGCGATTATCAAAATATGGCGCTTAAATGTCTGTATTTTTTTATTGCGTTGACTTAGAAGCTTGATTTTTTTAGAGCTGCAAGGGACTATAGACTTACATATTTGTTATTTATTTCAATTTGATACCTCCTCGCGTTTCTGAGAAAAAGGGTCTTGACAGACTGATAGACAGACAGACAGACGGACAACGAAGTGATCCTATAAGGGTTCCGTTTTTTCCTTTTGATGTACAGACCCCTACAAATAAGGGACTGAACAACAAAGTTAACGTTGACGTACGTCAATTTGTATGGAATAATTGTGTTTCCCATTATAGTCACCAGACGGCGCTTATTCAGTTTCAGTACAAATTGAAGTGTGATTGAGTAAGTATAAAAACTCGCACTAAGGCCACTGGTTACAAAATTTTCATTCATGAATAAATGAAATACACCGACCCCAGCGTGGTTTCACCAATTCGATTACTCTAATGAACCCAAAGATTCACACTAGCCCCTGGAGCCTCATGTTACATGGTGCAACAGAGACCATTGCATTCATAATAAATAAAAAAAAATACCTTTATGCTTACTATGCGTGCCAAATAAGAATAGTACTGAGTCAAGACGCCATTTTGTTCCGCAATACTATGGCAATACTCGCGAACTTCATTACCAATGCGTACTAATTTGACATCTATCGTGTGAAGTTGGCAGCAAGCGCGATCCTATTCTTATTTGGCACCCATAGTCCCTATGTAATGAGTACCAACGTTTGTAATATTTTTCGCAAGTCATTTTACAGAATGAGATGACGATGATGATAGATTGGGAGAATTTCTAAATTTGGATTATCCGTAAGCTGTGATTTGGTGAAAATGATTGTGTTCGGTAATATTTGAAAACGTTGGGTAAAAGCAGATTAATGATAGCAAAAGTAGCTTAGGAAATTGCACTACCAAAGCAATTAGAAGTTATATGAAAAAAATAGTAGATTCTATACTATTGTAAGTAAAGAATCAAATATCGAATCACCTCATGCGAATCTCAGATTCACACATTGTTCTTCGATTTTTCGCTACGCAACACAATCCGCTGTCACTTCCACCTTGCACCGCACACCCTACACGTGGAGCCAACAGCTTGCCACAAGAGCCCCAACACTGCACTGCGCGTGCGCCGAATGCAATTAACGGCTTTATTTGTTTATTAGCGTGTTGTTATCGTTAGTATTTATATCTTAGTCTATATTAGTCACTAAGAACTTGTGGCTAAGGGCTAGAAAATTTATCGTTGTTGAACTTGGTGTCCCAAGTGGTAAATACAATTAATTATTATGAAAACTTATTAATTGGTTATGTATGACATTAATTTTCAATTATTTGAGTTGCATTTAAACTTAAGTCTGTTTTGTCCTTTGTGAAAAATATGGCATGTTTAAAAAAAAAAAAACGTGTAAAGGACTAGGTAAGTACGTATAATTTATACTTAGATATTTTACAAATATCGCTTGGAATTTAATCGTAGTATGTATTTTAAAATTGCTAGTACCTACTAACATATTTCTAATAGAACATTATTAATACCTGGAATAAATTGAGACAAAACGTTTCATAAAACGATGCACACAAAATTATCCTCCAATAACTTTCTTAAAAATTGACTTTAAAAAGTAAAAACCGACTTCAAAAACCTAAAACGAATATTATTTTTTTTTTTAAATTAAGATAAGAAAGTTATTTTATTCGTTTTAGGTTTTTGAAGTCGGCTTTTACTTTTTTAATAAAAGTAAATTTATTTTTCCATTTTTAGTTGCTTAGCTATACAATATTACATCGGTAAACCCCAAGAAAACGAAAAGAACGATCATCAAAATCCGCTTAGAAAGGACGGAGATACAGTACAGTAGTACATTTATGTGTCGGCGGTCGGCGCCAGGCCGGGGCGCGAATCAGTGTAGCCTAAACAACGCCTGCAGTACATAATTCACCAATATTATAATTTTATTGGAGTAAACATGTCTTCATAAATCTCATTATGTTATCGTGGTTCAATTCAATTCAATTCTCAATTTCTTTATTGCGTACCATAACCATAATGTATACAGTTGGTAGGGAAATTATTATACAAGGTGTAAAATAAATAACCCACAACCTCTTAAGGGGTCATTGTACTCATCATTATGAACAACTTTTACTATAGGACCAAACCTGAAATCGCGAAAAAAAAATCAGCTGTTCAGTACATTTTGACGAATTATGCGAACATAAATGTATGATTTTTTTTTCGCGATTCCGCGAAAAATTTTTTTTGTAATGTGTTTGTTTTTCGATGTCGAGTATGTGGACGAAGTTCTTGCAGTTAATTTTTTTACACCTAATATAGTCACAATTATGGACCCTGTCGGGCACAGCATAGATCAAGTAGGAGAGAGGAGGAAGAAAACTGGGTGCATAATGTGATAAATTGAATTATTAGCTATGTAGTTAGTGAGATAAACTGTTTTATTATTACAGAATTGAATTTAAAATTATAGCTATTGTTTTTATTTTTTTATTATATACATTTATGTATTTTTATATTCATTATATTATTTACCTATTATTATTTTGATTTATTACGTAATTCATATTAATTTTTATACATATAATAGGTCTTCTTTACCTATGAAATTGCCGTTTTGTATGAAAAAATTTAAACGAATTTTTTTCATGTATTTTTTATTTGTATTAATCGAAGTAATCACCCATGCAATCAATGCATCTTTGCCAACGCAGTGACAGTTTATTGATGCCCTTCTTAAAGAAATCAGCTGGTCGGGAGGCAACAAATTCTTCAAAAGCATTTTGTAGTGCTTCTCGGGTATTGAATTTTTTTCCCGCCAAGAAGTTATCCAAATTCTGGAAAAGTAGTAGTCTGTAGGCGCAAGGTCTGGTGAGTAGGGCGGATGACGGAGAGCTTCCAACCCCAGTTCTTGCAACTTGGAGACCGTCTGCTGTGCAGTATGAGGTCGCGCGTTGTCGTGCAGGAGCAGCGGAGACGAGCGATTGACCAATGCTGGTTGGAGATGTGCCAGCTTCTCCATCATTGTGTTCAGTTCTTCACAGTACACATCTGCAGTAATGCTCACCCCGTTTGGTAAGAAGCTGTGATGAATCACACCGGCGCTAGACCACCAAACAGTGACCATCACTTTTCTAGGGGTAAGTTTTCGTTTAGGGCATTGTTTAGGTGCTGAACCAGGATCCAACCAACTTGCTGAGCGCTTGCGGTTATCAAACAGAATCCATTTTTCATCGCAGGTAACAATGCGGTTCAAAATTCCTTCATTTGTGTGTCTGTTGAGCAGTGCAAGGCACGTCTCGACGCGTACTTCGCGCTGGCGATCATTGAGTTCGTGGGGCACCCATTTGTCAAGCTTTTTTACCTTGCCAATTTGACGCAAATGGACCAATATTGTTTTGACGCTAACGTCGAAAGCTGCTGCTAATTCAGCCGTAGATTGTGTATCATCAGCTTCCACAATCGCCTTTAATTCGTAATTGTCGACCAAAGTCTTCGGACGACCGCGAGGTTCATTTTTCAGGTCGAAATTTCCAGAACGGTAGCGAGCAAACCAATAACAGGTGGTGCGTTGGTTTGTAGTGTTAGCTCCGTAAACGTCGTTGATGTTGCGTGCCGCTTGTGCCGCGTTGCTACCACGACGGTACTCATATTCCATAATTACTCGAATTTTTAACATATCCATGATGACGAAAAAGATTGAAATGCGATGAAAATGTAACACTAATCAATAAACAAATGACTACTTTTGGAAAAAAAAATCCATGTTTTTAAAATAAAATTAATTTGAAATTAGAATTCTTAGCCAAACAAAAAATATTTTGATTTGAAATGTCCAGTACTGCAGAACGGCAATTTCATAGGTAAAGACCTAATATCATCCTTAAGGTAAGTCATTTATTGGACGGTCCATTCAATTTTTCAGTCGTATTAGTAGTAGGTATATAGGTAGTAGTGGCCTATTAGTGGTAGGTAGGTAGGTATGTGGTAGTTAGGTGGTTAGGTGTGGTAGTAGGTTTACTCATAGATTTGTCAATTACGTAGTTAAACTTGGGAAACGATCATTTCGACGCCCCCACGTAAAGTATTGAAACTGCAAAACCTCTACTTTACAGGAGAGCGATTTTATACGATGTTTTAGTATGTTCATTTTATGTATTTTCGATTTTGTTCGATTGAAAAATAGTAGAGGGTATAAAAATTGGTACATAATTTTTATATAGAATTGTACATCTTTATCTCTACTTGCTATTAGTGTAATAAAACGAAAATGGCTTTTTTGCAATTTCGATAGTATACGTGGGGGCCGTCGATTTGTTTCTTTCCCACAACACTTTATAACCTAGCCATAAATCTAACATCTTTATTACCTCTCATGTTGTTTTTGTAAACTTTAGTTTTCAGAAGTAGCTACTTAGGCAAACGTGATAAGGTGGGCACACATGTTTGTGCCGAACGTGGTCACGGGCTGAGGGACGGGAGGTAAGGCCCTAGGCTTACAAGATGAAGGGCTCGGAATTGAGACATTCCATTTTTGGCGAGTAAACGATGTGGTCGCGAGTCGCGACCAGTCGCGAGACGAACTATTAGTACACACATATCGACGCCTTAGAGTGAAAACCTCGTAAGTGTAAAACAAGTAACTTTTCAGGAGGAAGAAAAAACTGCGTGCTGTAAAATTTTTGTACCGCGTCTTTTATGTTTTTTTATTCATTAATATGGAAATTTAACCCGATTTTATATCAAGAACTGTTTGATTCTATATGATTGTCCGAAATGCATAAAATGCTACTTACTTACGAGGTAGATATTCATACAAAAAAACTCGACCTAAAGCATGCAAAGGTACTGTCATAGATGGCGCTACAAGTATCTAATGAACAAATTAGTCAGATCAGGATGTGCGTTGCGAGATTTTCTTCCTAGAAACGCAATAAAATTAATTTGAGCAAAAAAGCATTCCCGAGGTTTTCACTCTAAGGCGACGGTATGTGTTTCCCGATGTTCCGAGTTCCTATCCCAGTGAACTCGTGAACATCTTATCACATTTAGACAGTACCTAACTAAACCTTAGTGTGTGAAATTGTGAATTCATGTAAAACCGTAAATTACAATAGTCCATCTTACTGGTGGGTGTTACTTTCGCCTACACAAGTGTTTCCCTGACAACCTGCCGGTCGATTATGTAAAAATCTCACCGTCAAAACTTAGGTGAAGTGAGTTTGTTTTTGCTAGGAATTGACACTATTGACAGCTCACTCCACGCTCACTTCACCTAAGTTTTCACGGTGAGATGGTTACAGAATCGCACTGCTGATCCCTGACAATGAAAACTCGTAGAAAACCGCTCAAGCCATCTGCCACTAGGTACGACATCAGATGTGGTCAAGCCATCTGCTACTAAGACATAGGTATGCATATAACGTTATACATAATAATATGAATAATTACCTAATGTATATATCCTAAAACCTTCCTGAAAGCAAAGATCACGTTAGTGAATTGGTTCATCAGTTTTTGAGAAAATCGCTGACATACAAACGTACGTATGCATACATACATAAATAAAACATTTAATAAGTACAAACACAAAACAGACCTCAAACGTGGTGTGACGTGTGATCAAAAGAACAGCTGTTGATCACATCACACTCGGAAGCAAAATCGACACCGAATTCCACTGTTACACATAATACAACCAACACTGCCCATTGGCCGTATTACAGCATCCATTAACGTTGCAATAAGGCCGAACACAAAACCTCTTTATAGTCAACAAGGCAATGGATACTTAAGTACGTGTGACCAACGTAGGTAATAATCTTTGTTTGTGAAAAACAATAACCATATTATATTTCATCGACCTTGAGCAGACACGTGTATGTTACATCTAGTGGATCTATTTATGTAGGCAACACAGTGCACAGCTTATTTATCTAATGCATACTGGTATAAATGTTTTCTTGATATGTTATGAACTTATGATGATGAACTTATGATGACCAATTATTAGGGCGAGCGAGCATTGCGGTGCGTTTTTCTACCGCATAATCTGTGACGTATGGAATGTCTTTGAAGTGCGCGCACTGCGGTCATGCGTTTTGTTACTGTTGTAGGCCCCGCCCAGTGCGGCAGAACTAACGGAAACGCACCGCAGTGCGCGCTCGCTCTTAGATTTGCATTCAGATACGGCAGGGGTGGCGAACCTGTATGGATCAACGTGCCATTTTTGCTAAAGAAATCTTTAATGAGGCCCTATGGCCTTGTTACACTACACAACCACTACAGGGACCTGCTGATGATGTAACCAATATTTTGTAACCATATTTTGATTTAAAAGAGTGTCCGTGGAGTTTCTTGCCCGTTCTTCTCCATAGATCTACGTTTTGGAATGGGCAACTAGCTTCAACTTTCTGACTTACCTAAGTACCGACCGACTCTTTGACAATTCAAAAGTGCCTGTAATTGGTTTAATTGAAATAAATGCTTTGAGTTTGAGTTTGAGTTTACTGTAAGAAACCATCCGTCATGCTCCGTACGGACCTAGCCCCAACCGACTATCCTTTTTTACATGGTATTTTTTTTATTCCCAGGAGGCAATACAAAATGTTTTCTCACAGTTTGTTGCGTCCAGTTCTACCGCAAAGTCATAAATTACCTTCCAATGAGACGGCAGAAATGTATAGACAATTAATGAGGGTGAACCGGTGAATACTTCGATTAAATAAATATATTTTACATTTTACAGGCCAGAGCTAGACAAAGTATCGTTCGATTAGCGATGACGATAGTAGAAAAGCCAAAAAATGTCACGTGATCATGTCAATGTCACTTTGAAGCATTTGAAGATTGTAGAAATAGAATCGCTCCGAAACCAATGCAATTTGTCTAGATAAGCAATGTTGTCAGTAAAAAAAACCTTTACATCCTAACTAAATATTATAAATGCGAAAGTGAGTTTGTCTGTTACCTTTCACGGTAAAATAAAATAAATAAAAATAAAAATCATTTATTTCAGACAAAGAAGTCCATAGGCAAGGCAAGGATTTGGATGAAAGGCACATGACCTGGAGAAGGACAGCCTACTTTTCATCCTGGATCGCAGACAAAGTCGCGGGAAACAGCTAGTCTTTTATAATTTCTATACATTATCTAACTATGCTCGAACTTTTAATTAGCTGCAGTAAAATGACACTTCCTATCTTCGTTCATTTCGTTAAAAAATGTTCCCATTTGATAGCGAAATGACAGTCTGTAGAAGTGTCATTTTACTAAGTCCGACCATAATTGAATTGAGAATGAGAATACAAATACGTTTTTGCTCATGAGTGCATAAACTTAGGAAATAAAACATTAGATAGGTACATGTGAGCGTTTCCTACGAGTAGGTACGAGTATCAGAATAATACCTATCATGATTTGTTTGTATTCAATAAATCAATCATGTTGTGAACTTGTGTGTGCTCTTCAGACGAAGTGCTCTTCAATACATTGAAAATGTGAGCAAGTGAACCACTCTACTCTACTATGTCTACTTATCACAGATATTTATCATACATAGACAGATTATATAATTATAATTTTTATGAACTGTTTTGCAAGAATAAATACTACTACTATACACAAGGGAGTGAGTGAGAAGGAAAATACCCCTTAATTACCTAATCCCGGATGTAGGAATACGAATTTACGTCTCGATAAATGGCGATAATTAGAGCAGTGGTGGCCCAGTTGTAACGGCTGTTAATTACAAGTTGAAGGCCGTAGGTTCGAATCCTGACAGGGGCTTTACTTTTTGTAAATAATTTCATCACCACTGCTCCCAAATCGGTAAAGAAAAACATTGTGACAGTACACTAAATCGACGGTACGTTACATCGACAGTACACTAAATCGATAGGACGCTGTATCGACAGTATACCATATCGATAGTACTTTGTATCGACAGTACACCATATCGATGGTACGCTGCATCGACTGCCCGACCCGAGCCAGATTTAAATAAAAAACATTTGTGGCTTATTAGTAAACCTTTTTATTTGTAACTGTTTTAAAAACGAAAAACATACTGCCCTAATAATGCCCTATTTAGTACATTCTTGTTCAAAGTTGACCCAAAAAAAAGAGTAATTTTTTAAAGCCGTTGAATCAGGAAAAATATCCAAAAAAAATGTTTTTTATTTAAATCTGGCTCGGTTCGGGCAGTCGATGCAGCGTACCATCGATATGGTGTACTGTCGATACAAAGTACTATCGATATGCTATACTGTCGATACAGCGTCTTATCGATTTAGTGTACTGTCGATGTAACGTACCGTCGATTTAATGTGCTGTCGATATAGCTTACTATCGATTTGGTGTACTGTCGATGTAGCGTACCATCGATTTGGGGTACTGTCGATTCATTAACCCGTCGATGTAGAAAATGAGATGAGATGTCGGTGTGTGTGATGTTGTCGAAACAGCGACCGTCGATGTAGTGACTTTCGATATTATGAATTCATAGACCCGTTAACAATTATGATTGAAGGTTAACGTAGTAGGTACCAAAGGGTAGAGTAATAGGGTTAGAATAGAGTTTAAATTGTGCCTGGTTGATGACAATAGTAATAAATGTGGGTATAGATTAAACCATCTACCCAAATAATTTAAATGAAAGTCCCGCCCTTAAGACGACCCACTGACCAATTTATGTGTTATGCAGTAACCGCCTAAAATCTCAGACTAAATAAAAAACCCAGACATAGCGCTGCGAACAATGCAGTGAAGCATTCTGCGCAAAACTACACCTCGCTCTGTGCATACACGCTCACACGCACACATTTACACCAAACTACACCTCATTACGTGCACATATGTTTTCGAAACCCGAAACGTGCGGCTTCACGTTACTGTTGACAGCGCTATGTCTTGATTTTTTATTTAGTTTGATCCTAAAATTATATAAATTTATGTACTTGGATCTAAGCAGTGGTCAAAACAATAATAAAACTTTACCTACCTACATTATGTAGTTAAATACTTCGTAAAATTTATAAACAATATTTATTATTCGATATCATTTCCGATAGCAAATACCTGTCGGAAGAATTAATGTCTTCATACCGTATACGAACTGTCAAAATTGTACAGTTACGGATTTGTGAATAGTGTTTAGCGGACTTCGTCGGTATCAATGGCGTTCGATACGGTACGAAACCGTATCGTATCGTTGTGAATAGGTGTGCAGAGAAAGCAAATAAAGTCTTCTTAACTTTCCTGAAGATTACTGATAGCCACAACTGGGAAGCGACGATCAGGATGATAGAAAGGTTGAACCTTTCCATCATCCTGATCGTCGCTTCCTGATTCCTGGTCACATAACCGCTCGTTAATACCATCACGAACAACGTCCTGCCGACAACGACTCGTTACGCCATGACCCTGAGTTGTAACCTTGTAGCCGTCCGCCACGTGGGAGATCATAACCGATATAACTGGTGGGCGTACCCTATTTGTATTGAAATTTAAACTTTATGCTATAAAAATCTAAATCTATCCAGCCGCGTGAAGCGTTTGAGCGTGAAGAAGTTACAAACATACAAACACACACTCACAAATTTTCACCTTTGTAATATTAGCGTGATTTGAAATGAGATTAGACTGAAAGAATGATAATTGTCTCATTTGGGCTGCCATTTTCTAGAAAAAGGCGAGTCAGAGGAAAGAAATCTCACTGACCAAGATACTTACTGTGGAAATCCTACGAGGAGTGACGAGGACCATTGTGGATATCCAGCGCTGGATGAAAATAGAAAGTAAGATCCATAAAGATAGATTGAGACTGGAGAAATATCCCACGACGACACTTATATGCAGCAGTGAATAAAATGGGTAAGCAGAAAATGAAGGGAAGAATGCGACTTATATCATAATAAGAGCAGTTACCTAGGAAACGTAGGCATATCTCATTAGGAAGGTCATAAATCACAGAAACTGACAAAACTTCATTTTTACCAAAAGTAAGTTAAAATTACCAAAGTTAAAACGAGGTAGGTAGAACTTCTAAACTTACTCAAAAGTTACTTCGAAAATAACGGAGTCCTAACTAATATTATAAATGCGAAAGTAAGTTTGTTCGTTTGTTACCATTTTACGCCTAAACCACTGAACCGATCATCCTGAAATTTTGCATAAGTATAACGTTGTCAGGTGTACAGAAACGGACATAGGGTAGGTACCTACCTTTCATCGCGAAAAACTGTTCCCGAGGAAAACAACAATAACGTTAACTAAAGCGTAATCGTGGCCTGCACCCTAATTGCGTTGGCCTGCACCCTAATTGCGTCAACACTATCAATCGGAATCTGAATCATTTTGAAGCTAATTGCTTCATATGTTGGAAAAATAGAAATAAAAATATTTCCCGCTAAGTATCAATAGCAGTACCTATCGAACTACCGACTCAGTACCATCGGCACCTACGAACACGTTTTACAATACATGAAGCGACTGCCTATCTGACCTTCACAAACCAGTAACTGGGTAATACGATACCCCTTGGTAAGACTGGTTGTCAGACTTTCGGGCTTCTGACGACCCGTAACGACTGTCAAAGATCCACGAATGACAGCCGGGACCAACGGCTTAACGTGCTTTCCGAGGCACGGAGGAGTCTCGGTATGTTAAGATGGTCACCCATCCACGGGCCAACCCCGGCAAGCGCAGTGCCAATAACCATATAATATATGTATAAAAGACTCGTGTAGCTTTGCCCATAATATATTCGACACGAGTCTAAATACACTGGACTTCGTTAATAGTAGAAATTACTCATGTGTTTTTGTAAAGTATTTTGTTTACATTGTTATTTTTGTTATTACTTACGAATGTTTGATATTACGTAGTTAGGTATGTGTTTGAGTCATAGATATAAGTTTTTTTTTATATTTATATGGTTTCAGTGCTTGTTTTTTTTGTTCTTGTTTTATATACGTACCTATACTACGTATAGTGAAGAATGTTCCAAATTCAGTGCTAGTTGAAAATTGTACCGGAACACTATCAATCGGAATCGGTTTCATTATGACAGTTCAACAACATTCATTGCGTTATTTACGTTGTCGAGCAGACAAATTTTTCGAACATATGAAGCAATGGATTAGCAATTTGCTTCAAAATAAGTAATTCAGATTCCGATTGATAGAGTGTCGTAATTATAAGGGTGCTGATTGGTTTCCCTTCGTTTCGGCTTGAAAATATTATCTCTGATGATTAGAAAGAAAAAAGAAAGAAAGAAAGAAAAATCGTTTATTTTGCACAAATAAAACGCACATTAGAAACTAAAAAATAACAAAGTACACACATTATGCAAAGTAAGCAAAAGCCTCGTATCCAAGTTGTCTTTGATCTCAGACCAAAGACAACATTAGTAAATTCCTATAAGGCGAAAGCTCCAGGGTAGCCCGCGAAATTCAAAATTTCTTAAGTTTTTTGCAATTTGTAAGTCAGTGTGAGCTTGTATGTTGATTAAAATATGATTCGCGGCCGTAGCTAATATGGCTTTACAGAATTATAATCATTACAATCAGCAATACCACTCCATAAGTTAGCATTTATCTCAAACCTCATGATTTCATGAAATCGCTAGATTTGAGATAAATGCTAACGTATGGAGTTGTATTGCTGATTCTAATGATTATAATTCTGTAAAGCCATATTAGCTACGCCCGCGAATCATATTTTAATCAACATACAAGCTCACACTGACCTATAAATTGCAAAAAACGTAAGAAATTTTGAATTTCGCGGGCTACCTTGGCGCATCAACCATAATATCTTTTGTTAGCTGTAGAGTTTGGTTGACCCAAAAAAAACAACCATTAACCATAGTTTTTTTTAGAAAGGCCCATATATCTGAATATGTTAATTTCTCTCTAACTCTTTACATTAAAAACCAAATAAGTTCACGCCCAAAGTTCCCTTCAAAGCGTGATAATTGCCCAACATGGGAAGTTTGGCCACGCACGATGCACTATACCAGTACCAGATAATATCACAAGCCTAACAAAAGTCATTTTTACACGCTCAAGTGACCTTCAATACGGTATCTTAGTTCCGACAAGCTCTATCAAGTTTTTACGAGTTCGCGCCTAAGACTGGGACTTAGGAAGGAAAAACTTGCAAAGGGTGTTCAATTTGTATTTTTAATTATGAACTAAAAAAGTTTCAAATTCCTCAGTAGCAGCCAGCACCCTAATTGCGTAACACATTATCAATCGGAGTTTGAATCATTTTGAAACAAATTGCTAATCCACTGCTTCATGTTCGAAAAATTTGTCTGCTCGGAAACGTAAATAACGCAATGAATGTTGTTGAAATGTCAAAATAACTCCGATTGATAATGTGTTATGCAATTAGGGGGCCGGAGTCTTTCGAAATGGCTTTCGAGCGTGCATTGCAACTTTGGAAACTATGCTATTTATTTTAAGTCATTGTGAACCTTTTTAACCGATTTCAAAAAGGAGGTTCTGTATTCGACGCCGCGATGTATGTCCGCGATTTTCTCAATAACTAATGAACCAATTTGGATGATTCTTTCACTAACGTGATCTACATAGTTTCAGGTAGGGTTTAGTATAAAGTACATTATGTAATATTATTCTTATGTAGGTACGAAGTTATATGCATAAATGTACTATATCTCCGGCATTTCTAAGCCGAATTTTCTTAGTCTTGGCCTTACTTATGTAAGTGCTTAATTGTATATTCAACTAAAAATGGAAAATAAATTTACTTTAAAAAAAGTAAAAACCGACATCAAAACCTAAAACGAATAAAATAACTTTCATAAAAAACTTAACAGCTTCTGAAGTCGTTGCCAAGCTAAGGTGCATTGAAGACTTGAAGACACAGACTTCAGAAGCTGTTAAGTTTTTTATGAAAGTTATTTTATTCGTTTATGTTTTGAAGTCGGTTTTTACTTTTTTTAAAAGCTTTTATTTATTTATATTTCCCTTTGCCAGTGGAATGCGTACAAGCGTCATACGAGTGGGAAGAGATAAATCAGGACAACCTTAAAACCCTATTTTCAAATAAAACAAAAATACTGTTGCTGTTAAAAATAAAATATATTGTCAGGGACGGTAAATCTGCGTCATCACTTGACACACATGAATAATTTATTATATTATGGTACATAAAGAAAAACATGTTTTTGATCTAAAAAAAAAATCCCAATAATATGTTACAAAACTAATTACAATGGTTTTGCGACGTCAACCATTTTCAATCACAATTTGACGTCGTGTTTTCATCAAAGGCTGTTGCTATATTGACAAATGAGTCTGAACATGAAAACACCATTAAAGCTAAACTCTCGCCCTCTCGGTTTGATACAATGCAAAATAGAGATGTGTTTACCTAACTGTCAAGCATCACATTCCTAAAAAATATTTAGGAATGTGATGCTTGACAGCTTGACAGTAGCACTAATAAATAATACGAGGTAGTTTTTTTTTTTTTTAAACTACAGCTAACAAAAGATATTATAGGAATTTACTAATCATCAGAGATAATATTTTCAAACCGAAACGAAGGGAAACCAATCCTCACCCTTATAATTACGACACTCTATCAATCGGAATCTGAATTACTTATTTTGAAGCAAATTGCTAATCCATCGCTTCATATGTTCGAAAAATTTGTCTGCTTGGCAACGTAAACAACGCAATGAATGTTGTTGAACTGTCAAAATGAAACCCATTCCGATTGATAGTGTTCCACAATTAAGGTACCTACAGCTTAAATAAGAAAGGTTTTTTTTAAATTCCGAAAGCATTTCTAACCGCTTCAGTGTTGATTGCATCAGGAATTTTCGAATCCATCACTACATATTATAAAACAAAGTCGCTCCGCTGTCTGTCTGTCCCTATGTATGCTTAAATCTTTAAATCTACGTAACGGATTTTGATGCAGTTTTTTTTAATAGAAAGAATAATTCAAGAGGAAGGTTTATATGTATAATACATGCATAATGTAGTAGAGGAACACTAATAATTTTAGAGGTTTCTAATGTGATGTCGTAAATAAACACATTTTTTGCGCTTACATTGCAAACGCTGGCTGAACCCAATGAGATAGATCAAAATAATGTACTACAGTATTGTACATCTTAAAAAGTTCTGCAAAAAAGTCCGCGATGGCATATGTCTATCTCTTAGGGATAACCCACAATAACCATTTTTTATCCTTTTCTTTTTACGAGAAATAATGGCTTATTTACGAAGCGATTTCAAGCAATACAGCATTAATCCTTATCCAATTAAGTACCTTAAATAAATTGTGCATTTACTATAGATCAATAAGGCCCTTTACAGTATGTAATTTAAATGAATATTTTCGAAGATATTACAGATTTAAAATGCAGGGCGGCGGTACATAAATAGCGCGTCGAACGCCGCGCTTCGTGATTAGCAGAGATGGCACGCGTTTATCGGAGCTCTCCAGCGAGGAAAATAATTATCCATACTAATATTACATTATGTCCGTCTGTAACCTTTTCACGCCTAAACCACCGATCAGATTTTGATAAAATTTGGGAAGGCTATAAGGTGGTATCCTAGGGAAGGACTTAGGCTACTTTTTGTATCAAAAATAACGCTAGGGGGGGTGATATAGGGCATGAAAGTTTGTATGGGAAACCCAGCATTTCTTAAGTTAGGGATATGATAATTCAAATTTATGCTTTTGGTAGGAAATAATGAAATAAGTGGTTCAGCGTTTTTGGAAAATCATCCAGCGTGTAAAATAGGGGTTATTTTAAAATCTATAAACTGCACGGATATCGATACAATTTGGCAAGGCTGCAGATGGCATCCTGGGGAAGGGCAAGCCTATTTTTTATCTTAGACAATTATCCTACATGGGGTGATATGGGGGATGAAAGTTTGTAAGGGAAACCCAGCATTACTTAAGTAAGCGCTATGAAAATACTTTATGGTTTTGGTAGAAAATAAAGAAATGTGTGGTCCAGCGATTTTGAAAAATCATCCCCTAAGGGGTAAAGAAGGGCATGATTTTAAAATTCACAAAACTGCATGGATATCGCTAAAATTTGGCAAGACTATAGATGGCATCCTGGGGAAGGACATAACCTATTTTTTGTCTTAAAAAATAATCCTACTGGTGGTGAAAGTTTTATGAGAATCCCAGCATTTCTTAAGTTAGGGATATGAAAATTCAAATTTATGGTTTTTATTTATGAAAAAATCATCCCCTGGGGGGGTAAACTAGCGGTTGATTTTAAAATTCACAAACACCATTAAAATTTTTGTGTAAGAGGGATTGGGTAGTTTGTATCTTGAAGTAACAGTTGCTTAGTCTTAATATTTTTTTAATTCGCATAATAAATAGGAATAAAGAGGATTTATACTTTCGCTTTAAAGTTGCTTTCAAAGGCAAGTTGGTAATTTTCCGATTACTATTGTTTGGTTTTAAGGCGGGGTGAAAGCAAGCGCCGTAGGTATTAAATGCTTACCGCAGCCCCCGCAAGGAGTAGCGATACGTAATAAATTACGATGCGCGGGAAACGCGCGCCAAGCGCACCGCTCATGAGTTCATGAACTCGAGTAGGTACTATGTTGCGTCACAGAATAGAGCAATGCAGTAGATAAACTTGAACTGATTAGTATACAAGTTTATTTTGTTTTATTTTTCTAGTAAGTATTTTTTAAAGTTTTAGACAGATTAGGTATGCATTGTAAACTTGAACAGTTAAAATAAATAAAAATAACTACTTATACATATTTATTTTCGTGAATAAGGTGGATTTAAAATCTGACTGACACGAAGACCTTTACCCGTACGATTCAAAACTACGCGCCGCGCACCATTTTACTTTACGAAGGTGTCGCATGGCGTGGGGAATAGTAGTTTCTGTCATTCCCCACGATACCACACCAGTGGTATCGTTTTCAGTGGTGTCGCTGTCGTGGGGAATGACAGAAACTACTATTCCCCACGCCATGCGACACCACCGACTGTATTGTGCTGTTAGTGATGTCCAGCTACATAACAATGATGTGTTACATAACAATTTAGACCCTATTGACATTCATGTTTATTTGTTAAATTTAGCTTCCAGACCATTTACCAAGTATCTTGGACCAAAAAAACAAATGGTTTGTAACATGTCTATAAGGTCGAAATTAGCTTGACACCCTAGAAATGATGTGCATAATAATCTAGACACTTTCTGAGGTGTCAAGCGAATTTAGAACTTATTGACATTCATGTTTTTTTGTTAAATTCAGCTTCCAGATCATTTACCAAGTATCTTGGGCCAAAAAAACAAAGGGTTTGTAAAATATCAATAAGGTCGAAATTAGCTTGACACCCTAAAAATGATGTGCATAATAATCTAGACACTTTCTGAGGTGTCAAGCGAATTTAGACCTTATTGACATTCATGTTTTTTTGTTAAATTCAGCTTCCAGATCATTTACCGAGTATTCTGGGCCAAAAAAACAAAGGGTTTGTAAAATATCAATAAGGTCGAAATTAGCTTGAGACCTTTATCGTTTTCAGCGAACTTAAATACCACAAAATGACCGTTCATTCCCCACGACACCACTGGTGGTGTCGTCGGGAATGACAGAAACTAGTATTCCCCACGACACCAATGACTGCATTGTGAGTGATGTCCAGCTAATTTTTAAACGTAACAATGATGTGTTATTTTTAAACGACTTCAAAAACGGAGGAGAATATCAATTCAGTTGTATTTTTTTTTTTTAATATGTTTGTTACTGCAGTACTCCGTCATTTAGAAGCCGATTTGGAAAGTTCTTTTTTTATTTTATTCGTTATGTCAACACAAAAAAAAAAAACGGAGGGGCATAACTTCTTACGCTCTAGTTTTTTTTTTCTTGAGAGGATGTGATTACTGTCAAAATGAAAATCCAAGATGGCGGCTGCAAAAAATTTCGAATTTTTCGACATGGGCGTCAATTTCGTGATATTTGAGGTCGCTGAAAACGATAATGGGGTCAAAATGAAAATCCAAGATGGCGGCTGCGAAAATTTTCTAATTTTTCGTCATGGGTGTCATTTTCGTGATATTTGAGGTCGCTGAAAACGATAGTGGGGTCAAAATGAAAATCCAAGATGGCGGCTGCGAAAATTTTTAAATTTTTCAACATGGGTGTCATTTTCGTGATATTTGAGGTCGCTGAAAACGATAGTGGGGCCAATATGAAAATCCAAGATGGCGGCTGCGAAAATTTCCTAATTTTCGGTCATGGGTATCATTTTCGTGATATTTGAGGTCGCTGAAAACGATAGTGGGGTCAAAATGAGAATCCAAGATGGCGGCTACGAAAATTTCCTAATTTTTCGTCATGGGTGTCATTTTCGTGATATTTTAGATCACTGAAAGCGATAGTGGGGTCAAAATGAAAATCCAAGATGGCAGCTGCGAAAATTTCGTAATTTTTCGTCATGGGTGTCATTTTCGTGATATTTGAGGTCGCTGAAAACGATAGTGGGGTCAAAATGAGAATCCAAGATGGCGGCTACGAAAATTTCCTAATTTTTCGTCATGGGTGTCATTTTCGTGATATTTTAGGTCACTGAAAGCGATAGTGGAGTCAAAATGAAAATCCAAGATGGCGGCTGCGAAAATTTCGTAATTTTTCGTCATGGGTGTCATTTTCGTGACATTTGAGGTCGCTGAAAACGATAGTGGGGTCAAAATGAAAATCCAAGATGGCGGCTGCGAAAATTTTCAAATTTTTCGACATGGGTGTCATTTTCGTGATATTTGAGGTCGCTGCAAACGATAGTGGGGTCAAAATGAATGACTATCGTTTTCAGCGATCTAAAATATCACGAAAATGACACCCATGATGAAAAGTTAGGAAATTTTCGTAGCCGCTATCTTGGATTTTCATTTTGACCCCGCTATCGTTTTCAGCGACCTAAAATATCACGAAAATGACACCCATGACGAACAGTTAGGGAATTTTCGCAGCCGCCATCTTGGATTTTGTTTTTGACCCCACTATCGTTTTCAGCGACCTAATATTATCACGAAAATGACACCCATGACGAAAAATTAGGAAATTTTCGCAGCCGCCATCTTGGATTTTCATTTTGACCCCACAATCGTTTTCTGCGACCTAAAATATCACGAAAATGACACCCATGACGAAAAATTTGGAAATTTTCACAGCCGCCATCTTGGATTTTTATTTTGACCCCGCTATCGTTTTCAGCGACCTTAAATATCACGAAAATGACACCCATGACGAAAAATTAGGAAATTTTCGCAGCCGCCATCTTGGATTTTCATTTTGACCCCACTATCGGTTTCAGCGACCTCAAATATCACGAAAATGACACCTGTGTCGAAAAATTTGATAATTTTCGCAGCCGCCATCTTGGATTTTCATTTTGACCCCACTATCGTTTTCAGCGACCTAAAATATCACGAAAATGACACCCATGACGAAAAATTAGGATATTCGCAGCCGCCATCTTGGATTTTCATTTTGACCTCACTATCGTTTTCAGCGACCTAAAATATCACGAAAATGACACCCATGACGAAAAATTAGGAAATTTTCGCAGCCGCCATCTTAGATTTTCATTTTGACCCCACTATCGTTTTCAGCGACCTAAAATATCACGAAAATGACACCCATGACGAAAAATTAGGAAATTTTCGCAGCCGCCATCTTGGATTTTCATTTTGACCCCACTATCGTTTTCAGCGACCTAAAATATCACGAAAATGACACCCATGACGAAAAATTAGGAAATTTTCGCAGCCGCCATCTTGGATTTTCATTTTGACCCCACTATCGTTTTCAGCGACCTCAAATATCACGAAAATGACATCCATGACCGAAAATTAGGAAATTTTCGCAGCCGCCATCTTGGATTTTCATTTTGAGCCCACTATCGTTTTCAGCGACCTAAAATATCACGAAAATGACACCCATGACGAAAAATTAGGAAATTTTCGCAGCCGCCATCTTGGATTTTCATTTTGACCTCACTATCGTTTTCAGCGACCTAAAATATCACGAAAATGACACCCATGACGAAAAATTAGGAAATTTTCGCAGCCGCCATCTTGGATTTTCATTTTGACCCCACTATCGGTTTCAGCGACCTCAAATATCACGAAAATGACACCTGTGTCGAAAAATTTGATAATTTTCGCAGCCGCCATCTTGGATTTTCATTTTGACCCCACTATCGTTTTCAGCGACCTAAAATATCACGAAAATGACACCCATGACGAAAAATTAGGATATTCGCAGCCGCCATCTTGGATTTTCATTTTGACCTCACTATCGTTTTCAGCGACCTAAAATATCACGAAAATGACATCCATGACCGAAAATTAGGAAATTTTCGCAGCCGCCATCTTGGATTTTCATTTTGACCCCACTATCGTTTTCAGCGACCTAAAATATCACGAAAATGACATCCATGACCGAAAATTAGGAAATTTTGGCAGCCGCCATCTTGGATTTTCATTTTGACCCCACTATCGTTTTCAGCGACCTAAAATATCACGAAAACGACACCCATGACGAAAAATTAGGAAATTTTCGCAGCCGCCATCTTGGATTTTCATTTTGACCCCACTATCGTTTTCAGCGACCTCAAATATCACGAAAATGACATCCATGACCGAAAATTAGGAAATTTTCGCAGCCGCCATCTTGGATTTTCATTTTGAGCCCACTATCGTTTTCAGCGACCTAAAATATCACGAAAATGACACCCATGACGAAAAATTAGGAAATTTTCGCAGCCGCCATCTTGGATTTTCATTTTGACCTCACTATCGTTTTCAGCGACCTAAAATATCACGAAAATGACACCCATGACGAAAAATTAGGAAATTTTCACAGCCGCCATCTTGGATTTTCATTTTGACCCCACTATCGGTTTCAGCGACCTCAAATATCACGAAAATGACACCTGTGTCGAAAAATTTGATAATTTTCGCAGCCGCCATCTTGGATTTTCATTTTGACCCCACTATCGTTTTCAGCGACCTAAAATATCACGAAAATGACACCCATGACGAAAAATTAGGATATTCGCAGCCGCCATCTTGGATTTTCATTTTGACCCCACTATCGTTTTCAGCGACCTAAAATATCACGAAAATGACATCCATGACCGAAAATTAGGAAATTTTCGCAGCCGCCATCTTGGATTTTCATTTTGACCCCACTATCGTTTTCAGCGACCTAAAATATCACGAAAATGACATCCATGACCGAAAATTAGGAAATTTTGGCAGCCGCCATCTTGGATTTTCATTTTGACCCCACTATCGTTTTCAGCGACCTAAAATATCACGAAAACGACACCCATGACGAAAAACTAGGAAATTTTTGCAGCCGCCATCTTGGATTTTCATTTTGACCCCACTATCGTTTTCAGCGACCTAAAATATCACGAAAATGACACCCATGACGAAAAATTAGGAAATTTTCGCAGCCGCCATCTTGGATTTTCATTTTGACCCCACTATCGTTTTCAGCTACCTAAAATGTCACGAAAATGACACCCATGACGAAAAGTTAGGAAATTTTCGCAGCCGCCATCTTGGATTTTCAGTTTGACCCCACTATCGTTTTCAGCGACCTTAAATATCACGAAAATGACACCCATTACGAAAAATTTGGAAATTTTCACAGCCGCCATCTTGGATTTTCATTTTGACCCCGCTATCGTTTTCAGCGACCTAAAATATCACGAAAACGACACCCATGACGAAAAATTGGAAATTTTTGCAGCCGCCATCTTGGATTTTCATTTTGACCTTGAAATACAAAAAAAAAATAAGAAGATACCTAATTAGAAAAAAAACTTAATTAAAAAAAAAAATCTTATTTATGTAGGTATACAGAAAAATACATTTGAGGGCCTACTTATTTTCTGAACATCCCTGCCCAACCCTTTGAAAGAATTCAGGCGTGATGTTATGAAGAAATCTCATTTCCTATCCGATATTCATTATAAAACCACCCGTACTAACTTTATTCTGTGGCACCTACCTATTTGAGATTTGAAAATAGTGAACCAAAAATTTGCGCGTCAGGCGGCTTTATAAGCTCCAGTGTAGGGTTCAAATTCAACTGTTTTACACACTTGATGCGATTGGTAAACATAGGCCGTGATAAAAATAAATACCAATAAAGCTTTTGCGCGCGTGACGTCTTTATTTACATAGGCATAGCGTTCAAATTCAACTGTTTTCAACACATGTTAATTTGTGCCGGTCGCAGCCGGTGACAGAAGTTAGCGGGGGTGGCGGGTTCGAAAAATTGGCACACGTCCGACCTCCATCACGTTCCGCTCGGGACTAAACGACACGGAGCGAGCGCAAAACACTTGACATTGGAATTAGTGATATAAATATTTTGATATTTCAAATTATGATAGCCGTTATAAATTACATTTTTTACGACCTTTATTATGGCATAAGTTTTATTGTTCAAAGCCTAATATAAATCAAATGAAATAAGATATAGATCATAATTTAGACTTGTCTTTGCGATTTAATTGGATGCAGTAAAGTGCAAGTAATCGTGTATCGGACGGCCGAAATTTGTAGATGGAAGTCTGAACTAAGTAATATATTTTTTTCAAAATTTAAATCCGTGTTATCTACGAATAAAACACTAAACAAAACGACGTTTTTACGGCTCTCACCGCCTTAAGATTTATTATCCTCCAGCAATCATAGTATATCATTCTGCGCGCCGCTCCTCGAGTACTATACAGGATATTTTTTTAAGTAGTGCGCATAGTTTCGCAGGATGTTCTACTCATGAATATGAACAACTTTTACTATAGGACCCAACCTGAAATCGCAAAAAAAATCAGCTGCTCCCTACATTCTGACGAGTTTGGTGTAGATAGTCATGTACTGAACAGCTGATTTTTTTTGCGCGATTTCAGAGTTAGTCCCTTAGTGAAAGTTGTTCATATTCATGGGTAGAACACCCTGTGAAAATTTGCGCACTGCTTAAAAAATATCCAGTATAAGCAGTGCGAGAAGATATTGTCTAGCCGACGTTCGCACGGGCGTAAAAATATCGCGGCGGGATTTTATCACGCACTGGATTTTCAACTCTCTGCTTAGCGCCGGGAGTTGAAAATCCAACAGTGTGTTTTTCGTCGCGCCGTTAAAGTTTTAGACAGATTAGGTATGCATTGTAAACTTGAACAGTTAAAATAAATAAAAATAACTACTTATACATATTTATTTTCGTGAATAAGGTGGATTTAAAATCTGACTGACACGAAGACCTTTACCCGTACGATTCAAAACTACGCGCCGCGCACCATTTTACTTTACGAAGGTGTCGCATGGCGTGGGGAATAGTAGTTTCTGTCATTCCCCACGATACCACACCAGTGGTATCGTTTTCAGTGGTGTCGCTGTCGTGGGGAATGACAGAAACTACTATTCCCCACGCCATGCGACACCACCGACTGTATTGTGCTGTTAGTGATGTCCAGCTACATAACAATGATGTGTTACATAACAATTTAGACCTTATTGACATTCATGTTTTTTTGTTAAATTTAGCTTCCAGACCATTTACCAAGTATCTTGGACCAAAAAAACAAATGGTTTGTAAAATGTCGATAAGGTCGAAATTAGCTTGACACCCTAGAAATGATGTGCATAATAATCTAGACACTTTCTGAGGTGTCAAGCGAATTTAGACCTTATTGACATTCATGTTTTTTTGTTAAATTCAGCTTCCAGATCATTTACCGAGTATTCTGGACCAAAAAAACAAAGGGTTTGTAAAATGTCAATAAGGTCGAAATTAGCTTGAGACCTTTATCGTTTTCAGCGAACTTAAATACCACGAAATGACCGTTCATTCCCCACGACACCACTGGTGGTGTCGTCGGGAATGACAGAAACTAGTATTCCCCACGACACCAATGACTGCATTGTGAGTGATGTCCAGCTAATTTTTAAACGTAACAATGATGTGTTTTTTTTAAACGACTTCAAAAACGGAGGAGAATATCAATTCAGTTGTATTTTTTTTTTTTATGTTTGTTACTGCAGTACTCCGTCATTTAGAAGCCGATTTGGAAAGTTCTTTTTTTATTTTATTCGTTATGTCAACACAAAAAAAAAAACGGAGGGGCATAACTTCTTACGCTCTAGTTTTTTTTTTCTTAAGAGGATGTGATTACGGTCAAAATGAAAATCCAAGATGGCGGCTGCAAAAATTTTCGAATTTTTCGACATGGGCGTCAATTTCGTGATATTTGAGGTCGCTGAAAACGATAATGGGGTCAAAATGAAAATCCAAGATGGCGGCTGCGAAAATTTTCTAATTTTTCGTCATGGGTGTCATTTTCGTGATATTTGAGGTCGCTGAAAACGATAGTGGGGTCAAAATGAAAATCCAAGATGGCGGCTGCGAAAATTTTTAAATTTTTCAACATGGGTGTCATTTTCGTGATATTTGAGGTCGCTGAAAACGATAATGGGGTCAAAATGAAAATCCAAGATGGCGGCTGCGAAAATTTTCTAATTTTTCGTCATGGGTGTCATTTTCGTGATATTTGAGGTCGCTGAAAACGATAGTGGGGTCAAAATGAAAATCCAAGATGGCGGCTGCGAAATTTTTTAAATTTTTCAACATGGGTGTCATTTTCGTGATATTTGAGGTCGCTGCAAACGATAGTGGGGTCAAAATGAATGACTATCGTTTTCAGCGATCTAAAATATCACGAAAATGACACCCATGATGAAAAGTTAGGAAATTTTCGTAGCCGCTATCTTGGATTTTCATTTTGACCCCGCTATCGTTTTCAGCGACCTAAGCAAAACATGTATGATCTCTTAAACTGTAATAACACCTATTTATACCATGTTTTATGCAAATAAATTATCTTATCTTATCTTATCTTAAAATATCACGAAAATGACACCCATGACGAACAGTTAGGGAATTTTCGCAGCCGCCATCTTGGATTTTCATTTTGACCCCACTATCGTTTTCAGCGACCTAAAATATCACGAAAATGACACCCATGACGAAAAATTAGGAAATTTTCGCAGCCGCCATCTTGGATTTTCATTTGACCCCACAATCGTTTTCTGCGACCTAAAATATCACGAAAATGACACCCATGACGAAAAATTTGGAAATTTTCACAGCCGCCATCTTGGATTTTCATTTGACCCCACAATCGTTTTCTGCGACCTAAAATATCACGAAAATGACACCCATGACGGAAAATTTGGAAATTTTCACAGCCGCCATCTTGGATTTTCATTTTGACCCCGCTATCGTTTTCAGCGACCTAAAATATCACGAAAATGACACCCATGACGAAAAATTAGGAAATTTTCGCAGCCGCCATCTTGGATTTTCATTTTGACCCCACTATCGTTTTCAGCGACCTAAAATATCACGAAAATGACACCCATGACGAAAAATTAGGATATTCGCAGCCGCCATCTTGGATTTTCATTTTGATCTTACTATCGTTTTCAGCGACCTAAAATATCACAAAAATGACACCCATGACGAAAAATTAGGAAATTTCGCAGCCGCCATCTTGGATTTTCATTTTGACCCCACTATCGTTGTCAGCGACCTAAAATATCACGAAAATGACACCCATGACGAAAAATTAGGATATTCGCAGCCGCCATCTTGGATTTTCATTTTGACCTCACTATCGTTTTCAGCGACCTAAAATATCACGAAAATGACATCCATGATCGAAAATTAGGAAATTTTCGCAGCCGCCATCTTGGATTTTCATTTTGACCCCACTATCGTTTTCAGCGACCTAAAATATCACGAAAACGACACCCATGACGAAAAATTAGGGAATTTTTGCAGGCGCCATCTTGGATTTTTATTTTGACCCCACTATCGTTTTCAGCGACCTAAAATATCACGAAAATGACACCCATGACGAAAAGTTAGGAAATTTTCGCAGCCGCCATCTTGGATTTTCAGTTTGACCCCACTATCGTTTTCAGCGACCTAAAATAACACGAAAATGACACCCATGACGAAAAGTTAGGAAATTTTCGCAGCCGCCATCTTGGATTTTCATTTTGACCCCGCTATCGTTTTCAGCGACCTTAAATATCACGAAAATGACACCCATGACGAAAAATTTGGAAATTTTCACAGCCGCCATCTTGGATTTTCATTTTGACCCCGCTATCGTTTTCAGCGACCTAAAATATCACGAAAATGACACCCATGACGAAAAATAAGGAAATTTTCGCAGCCGCCATCTTGGATTTTCATTTTGACCCCACTATCGGTTTCAGCGACCTCAAATATCACGAAAATGACACCTGTGTCGAAAAATTTGATAATTTTCGCAGCCGCCATCTTGGATTTTCATTTTGACCCCACTATCGTTTCAGCGACCTAAAATAACACGAAAATGACACCCATGACGAAAAGTTAGGAAATTTTCGCAGCCGCCATCTTGGATTTTCATTTTGACACCGCTATCGTTTTCAGCGACCTTAAATATCACGAAAATGACACCCATGACGAAAAATTTGGAAATTTTCACAGCCGCCATCTTGGATTTTCATTTTGACCCCGCTATCGTTTTCAGCGACCTAAAATAACACGAAAATGACACCCATGACGAAAAGTTAGGAAATTTTCGCAGCCGCCATCTTGGATTTTCATTTTGACCCCGCTATCGTTTTCAGCGACCTTAAATATCACGAAAATGACACCCATGACGAAAAATTTGGAAATTTTCACAGCCGCCATCTTGGATTTTCATTTTGACCCCGCTATCGTTTTCAGCGACCTAAAATATCACGAAAATGACACCCATGACGAAAAATAAGGAAATTTTCGCAGCCGCCATCTTGGATTTTCATTTTGACCCCACTATCGGTTTCAGCGACCTCAAATATCACGAAAATGACACCTGTGTCGAAAAATTTGATAATTTTCGCAGCCGCCATCTTGGATTTTCATTTTGACCCCACTATCGTTTCAGCGACCTAAAATAACACGAAAATGACACCCATGACGAAAAGTTAGGAAATTTTCGCAGCCGCCATCTTGGATTTTCATTTTGACACCGCTATCGTTTTCAGCGACCTTAAATATCACGAAAATGACACCCATGACGAAAAATTTGGAAATTTTCACAGCCGCCATCTTGGATTTTCATTTTGACCCCGCTATCGTTTTCAGCGACCTAAAATATCACGAAAATGACACCCATGACGAAAAATTTGGAAATTTTCGCAGCCGCCATCTTGGATTTTCATTTTGACCCCGCTATCGTTTTCAGCGACCTTAAATATCACGAAAATGACACCCATGACGAAAAATTTGGAAATTTTCACAGCCGCCATCTTGGATTTTCATTTTGACCCCGCTATCGTTTTCAGCGACCTAAAATATCACGAAAATGACACCCATGACGAAAAATAAGGAAATTTTCGCAGCCGCCATCTTGGATTTTCATTTTGACCCCACTATCGGTTTCAGCGACCTCAAATATCACGAAAATGACACCTGTGTCGAAAAATTTGATAATTTTCGCAGCCGCCATCTTGGATTTTCATTTTGACCCCACTATCGTTTCAGCGACCTAAAATAACACGAAAATGACACCCATGACGAAAAGTTAGGAAATTTTCGCAGCCGCCATCTTGGATTTTCATTTTGACACCGCTATCGTTTTCAGCGACCTTAAATATCACGAAAATGACACCCATGACGAAAAATTTGGAAATTTTCACAGCCGCCATCTTGGATTTTCATTTTGACCCCGCTATCGTTTTCAGCGACCTAAAATATCACGAAAATGACACCCATGACGAAAAATTTGGAAATTTTCGCAGCCGCCATCTTGGATTTTCATTTTGACCCCACTATCGGTTTCAGCGACCTCAAATATCACGAAAATGACACCCATGTCGAAAAATTTGAAAATTTTCGCAGCCGCCATCTTGGATTTTCATTTTGACCCCACTATCGTTTTCAGCGACCTAAAATATCACGAAAATGACACCCATGACGGAAAATTTGGAAATTTTCACAGCCGCCATCTTGGATTTTCATTTTGACCCCACTATCGTTTTCAGCGACCTAAAATATCACGAAAACGACACCCATGACGAAAAATTAGGAAATTTTTGCAGCCGCCATCTTGGATTTTGATTTTGACCCCACTATCGTTTTCAGCGACCTAAAATATCACGAAAATGACACCCATGACGAAAAATTTGGAAATTTTCGCAGCCGCCATCTTGGATTTTCATTTTGACCCCACTATCGTTTTCAGCGACCTAAAATATCACGAAAACGACACCCATGACGAAAAATTGGAAATTTTTGCAGCCGCCATCTTGGATTTTCATTTTGACCTTGAAATACAAAAAAAAATAAGAAGATACCTAATTAGAAAAAAAACTTAATTTAAAAAAAAAATCTTATTTATGTAGGTATACAGAAAAATACATTTGAGGGCCTACTTATTTTCTGAACATCCCTGCCCAACCCTTTGAAAGAATTCAGGCGTGATGTTATGAAGAAATCTCATTTCCTATCCGATATTCATTATAAAACCACCCGTACTAACTTTATTCTGTGGCACCTACCTATTTGAGATTTGAAAATAGTGAACCAAAAATTTGCGCGTCAGGCGGCTTTATAAGCTCCAGTGTAGGGTTCAAATTCAACTGTTTTACACACTTGATGCGATTGGTAAACATAGGCCGTGATAAAAATAAATACCAACAAAGCTTTTGCGCGCGTGACGTCTTTATTTACATAGGCATAGCGTTCAAATTCAACTGTTTTCAACACATGTTAATTTGTGCCGGTCGCAGCCGGTGACAGAAGTTAGCGGGGGTGGCGGGTTCGAAAAATTGGCACACGTCCGACCTCCATCACGTTCCGCTCGGGACTAAACGACACGGAGCGAGCGCAAAACACTTGACATTGGAATTAGTGATATAAATATTTTGATATTTCAAATTATGATAGCCGATAAAAATTACATTTTTTACGACCTTTATTATGGCATAAGTTTTATTGTTCAAAGCCTAATATAAATCAAATGAAATAAGATATAGATCATAATTTAGACTTGTCTTTGCGATTTAATTGGATGCAGTAAAGTGCAAGTAATCGTGTATCGGACGGCCGAAATTTGTAGATGGAAGTCTGAACTAAGTAATATATTTTTTTCAAAATTTAAATCCGTGTTATCTACGAATAAAACACTAAACAAAACGACGTTTTTACGGCTCTCACCGCCTTAAGCGGTTTTGAAAAAATCATCCCCTAAGGGCGTGAAATAGGGGTTGATTTAAATTCACAAAACTGCACGGATTTCGATAAAATTTGGCAAGGCTATAGATAGCATCCTGGGGAAGAACATGGGCTGCTTTTTGTCTTAAAAAATTGTGATTCAGTGTATAATTAATTATGGTTTTATGTAAATTGGCTGAAATATGACGAAGATTGTTGAAGATGTCAGAAAAATCACGCCGACTGGGAGCTTTAAGCCCACCATACACGGCAACGATATATCGTAGCGATTTGAGTTTGCACAGTTACGAGTATATCGGACGGCCCAGTGTTTTCCACATGAACGTTCCCATGGTATATTTTCCGACATCTACGCGGGCGAAGCCGCGGGCAATAGCTAGTTATTCATAAACGATACTTAGTCGAATGAATCGAATACTTCAGCGATAGCGATATACCGATATAATAGTGAGACGCGATGGCCTTCACGCGGCCAATATAGGTAATTATAATGCATTTTCATTGTTTATTAATTCCATGGCAGAATAGCGTAGAGCAGGGGCGCTCAACATTTTTGATAAATACCTATACAACGTCTTAGCATGACTGTCATTCTTGGATCTTTGACAGTCGTTACAGGTCGTCAGAAGCCCGAAAGTTTGACAACCAGTCTTACCAAGTGGTATCGTGTTACCCAGTAACTGGGTTGTGGAGGTCAGATAGGCAGTCGCTCCATGTAAAATATTGGTATTCAGCTGCATCCGGTTAGACTGGAAGCCGACCCCAACATAATTGGGAAAAGGCTAGGCAGATTGACTTACTTAATTTGTAATTATATCGACCCCTTGGTAAGACTCGTTATCAGACTTTCGGGCTTCTGACGACCCGTAACGACTCAAAGATCCACGAATAAGTAAGTCAGGTTTTCATTCGTTTTGTAAGGCCGCAAATTCGGAGCAGTGTTTCTTGTAGCGTGCGTGATTTTTGAGTTTTTTAAATTCCCATAAAACCAAATCCAAATTCCTTATTCATTTGGTTTTATTAAGAATTTTAAAAACACAAATTTTCACGCTACAAGAAACGCTGCTCCGAATTTGCGGCCTAAGACAAAACTGGATGGTGCATGCAGTAATATTAGCGAGGGATTTAAGTTCACCCAAGACTAAGACAGCTTTATCACCGAGGAAAATACTCTACTTTTCGTACCATTTGCGAAAAAATTAACACAATAATAACATGAGATAAGCATTTATTAAAAATAAACTTAACGTTTATGTATTTGAAGAAAACAAGAACGCGGCAAATTCCTAGACTAATATTTTTTTGTCGGAAAAGCAAAGGCATGAAGCTCATACGGCCATTGTCGGTTTTCGTAATTTTATTTAATAATCATAACTGCATAATAAATGCGTATTCCTTTTTCAAAAAGATGTATAATGCTTTATATACAAACTCAATGGTGTAAACACAGATGTAGTTCAGTATAAATTTCGGTAAGTAGGTATTCCAAATTTAAATCACATTCTCCCCCTAGCTAGAGGATGAATGAAATTCACTTTCCCTGTTTTTAACAGATTAAAAATGACTATTGTTATGTTCGCTTTTTGTGGCAAAGAATGTCACTTTTTTGAGCAAGTGGTACCAAAACACATTACCCGCCTTAGCGTCGCGCAGTCGGATAATAAAAGAGATAACTATGACGATCAAGCGCATCTCGGGCAGTCCTCCTGAATTTTACACTACGAGAGAAGAAAACACAAAATTATTCAAGAATAAGACTCATATTTTATTCCAATCCAAGATAAGACTCATACCTACTTTATTAAACGCGCGTTTTACTTTATTTATGCGTGAGAGGTCACGCATTCATACTCTACATATTATAATATAAAATATAATAAGATGTGTACACCATTGGTATATCTTTTAAAAATTAATGTTACCTAATGGCTATGATAATTGTAAAATTGTCCGAGGGGATTGGCGCTGATAGCCGAAATACAGGTTTTTGCCTAGTTCGGCTACAGATGCTTAATTCATTTGTACTTAAAACTAGCCTATATTTAATTGGTAAACTTTTTGTGAAACAAGCTAGAAATATAATAAAATTCTTTAATTCTTTAATTAAAGCTTGTATGTGACTTGTAAATAGGACTGCAAGTGATTTAAACAGGCGGAGAAAGCAATACCTACTTATGTAGTCCAAGCTAACCTCTTTGTTCGAGATCTGATGAATATTTCATTATCTCATTGATTCTAGTAAGGAACTGCGCCTTTTATCTATTTCATTATAAATATTTTATTTTTTTTATTCCTAGACTTCCACGTTAACTTTAACTTTTGTTTTGGTTTGTTTTGTTAGTAGCATGTTTCACGAATTGCGAGTTAATGAAAGAGCGGTGCCTCCTGGCACTAGCATCTATATGCTTAAAAGGAGACTCCTCCAACTGTCTACCTAATGTACCATGTGTATGTATGTAATGTGTGTCTGTGTGTGTGTGTGTTATGTGTGTGTATGTGTGTGTGTGTGTGTGTGTATGTATGTATGTGTGTGTGTGTATGTGTGTATGTGTAATGTAATGTGTGTGTATGTATGTGTGTGTGTGTGTATGTACGTGTAATAACGAAAAAAAAAATGTTTCTCTTCGTGAGGCCGTTTCGAACTATTTTTCTGTTGATTTATGGGAGTAATTTTATAGTTAGTTTTTTTCAATAAATAAATAAAATAAGCTTTGAATTGAATGTGAATATGAAATAATGGCATTACATGCAAATTTTATGGATTACAAAGGTTTCATAGATTTTTATCAGATAAAAAAATCCTAATCTAATGAAATGTGATAAATCAAAACACGTGCGCACATACATACTTAACACAATAATAATATCTACATCAGCAATATTATACCTACTAACCTACATTTTGTTGTTTTGAAGCTACTCAATGTATAATTGTCTAGGTCAGTATCAATTGACCAAGTGATTTTTTTCTGCACTCGCAAAAAACATTGCTTCAAATACTTACATGACTTGCTTTTAACAAGTGTTAATAATGTAACAGGAAGTATCAAAATTAAATGGTCTACTACGGAATAAAACTATTATTTCACAATTTTTTTACTAATATTATGTACCTACATTGATATTTGATCATTGATTAGCCTAGCTACCTAATTGATGAAAATATTAATATAAGTCGCCGATATTTTTTTTCCTTTAGAGATGCAATTTACCTTCAACCGCCAGTGGTTTTGTAGGTCAGAATTTCAGGAAAACTGTCATTAAGTACGTATCACCTAACTATTTATATAACTTAAGTCAGCCTGCATTATAATTTCATTCCGATTTCTTTCCTAGCAACCGAACTTTCCTTAGCTTTATTTAGAATGGATCTCCAGTAACAACCATTGTCTTTATTATACCTACCGACTTTCATAACACAGAATTTTCCGCAACCTTGTATTTAATTGTGCCCAACACCCATGAATATGTAAACAATAGAACATCGGCCAAATATTATTAACGACAGGAAGATGTCGATAAAACAGGTGACGAGCAAAACAATGATTTCATCACCTGTAGGTTGAGTACCCCTGCTACGACTCGACTGTCGTCAAGCAAACTTTATACGATTCTATAAATACAGGGGCGATCACACCACTGTGTTTTATTTAGAGCTACTTCTTCATCTAGCAGGGTTATACGAAACGGTTGGTAACCGGAATGTTTTGATAGGAGCTAGCGGCTATCGTAGACTTTGGTCCGATTTTTCAAGTACTTAGGTATATTTGTAAACACGGTACAATAATGTGCTTTATTTAAATTATAGTTAGAGCGATTTTGTGAATCATAAATGTGAGTTAAAAAACATAAAATCAAGCCTGTATTAAACCATGGGCTTGGCAGAGGTGTATATATAGTACCTACTCCGGTACACCCACGTTTCGTCACTTAGGTATGTTTAAGTTAGGTAAGTTTATTACCCATGTAATAAGGGGCGAGCCTATTGCCATCGAGCACGACTCCAGACTCCGGCGGGCGTCTACTGAGAAATTCCAGATGAAAAAATCCAATAACACTGCCCGGTAATAGCGGTATAGGGTATATACAGGGTGATTGGAAGATGGGTGCAAAGCTTTAAGGCGAAGATAGTACAGACAATTTAGAATCATTTAAGCCATGGTTGTCTTAGACGAAGTCTTACGATTTTTTTTAACGTAATTTTTGTGATTTTTTTCAAAAACTCCCAAAATTTTAACTATACTGCCTATTTATGGCCAAATTGAATGATATATGAATTCATTTTTATTTAATTTAATTAAAGTAATGTGTAAGCAATATAGCAAAACATGATTTTAGGTCTTTAATTAGTCTGCCTAAAATTTACTCCCTCAAATTGGTTTGTAGGTCCTAATTTCAATAATTTGTAAGTTATCCACGTAAATGATACCTCAAAAGAAAGACAACCATGGCTTAAATGGTTCTAAATTATCTGTACTATCTTCGCCTGAAAGCTTTGCATCCATCTTCCAATCACCCTGTATACCCAGGACTGGGCGTAGCGCTTGCGCTTCTAACAAAAGTACCTAGGTACTTTAAAAAAAACCGGCCAAGTGCGTATCGTATCACATACAATAAAGTGTTCCGTCGTTGAAAAGAATTTATCCCAATAATACCATTTTTTTTTTATGTGATTACAAATTAACAATTTTTAAGCTTTTTCCTTTAGGTACTTACTTGTGTTGTAAGAACTTGCTTCTTGCCAAAGGAGACGGAAACCTTGCCATAGAATCTTGGGTACCACGGTTTTGCCTGGGTTGTGTAAAGATGAAATTGGTGTATCAATTGATAGAGCTACTATATTATCAAACCATCACTGAACATTTTACGGATTTCGATTTTGGCGAGAGACGATTCGATGTCGATTTTGGCGTTCGGAACGGAACTCTCAAAAGATCAAGCTTCTGAGTCAGTGCCAGGGAGGGGTCCCTGGCACTGACTCAGAAGCTTGATCTTTTTAGAACTCCCAAGGGACCATAGATTTACGTATTTCAACTTGATACCTTCACGCGTTCCCAAGAAAAAGGGTTTTGACTCTTGACAGACAGACAGACGGACAAACGAGTGATCCTGTAAGGGTCCCGTTTTTTCCTTTTGAGGTACGGAACCCTAAAAAACAATGTCAAACAAGAGCAGCTTAGCAACTAGTTTATCTTACGCCTACTATCACAAAGCCGTTATATTAGTATGTCAAAAGGTCACTAACCTCTTTCAAAAGTCCGGTATCTACCAGATAATGAATATTTATTTAGCACCAAATCTTTATCTTGGCAGCCTTCTACATAGATTAGATACAAGGTAAATATGTAAGTACCTACCAAATTGCATATTTTGATAACCATGTCGGTGATCAAGTCTTTGTTGTGATATGGTATCGCCAAACTGTCTAGCAAATGGAATTTTCCAGTTATTGTGGATTTCTCATATTTAAAACCATTTTTATGGTACGGCGAAAGTGAGTTTGTTTGTTTTTTTTTGTAACGCTTTCACGCTAAAACGGCTGAACGGATTTGGATGAAATTTGGTACACGGGTAGACCATAACCTGTAAAAGGACATAGGCTACTTTTTATGGACTTAACACGCGGGCGAAGCCGCGAGCGGAAGCTAGTTGGAAATGGGTGTGCCGAGCTCGGGGCTAAATGACAAGCCGGGTCGATCGAAGATGGATGGATGACCATTCAATACATATCGAGACTCCTCCGTGCCTCGGAGAGCATGTTAGAGGTGAACGTACCGAGAGGAGGCCTGTGTCCCAGGTGGGAACATTACAGGCTGATTATGCTTATGATATGGATATGGGCTACCATTCCATCAAGTGTGTTTGAAAAAGTGATGTGTCCATCGTACGCCCACTATTCGCCTATTTTGGTATATTATAATGGGCATGACCTACTGAGCCAAACTTGAGGGCGTTCGTTAGCACATCTCAGCCGCGAAACCGCGAAACCAGGGACCGTACAAGTACAACCCCGGAGTCTTTCGAAGGGTTAAGCCGTTTATGAGGTTACCTTTATCATGTGTAACTCCTTGAATGGGTTTTTTTAGCCTTGAAACCCAGTAAAAGGTTTATCCCTTCAATATGAATAACTCATTGAATTGGTTCTATACTTGGAAGTGAAACCCAGTGAAAGGGTTACCCCTTCAATAAGATAACTTATATAATATAAGGGTTTTGTACGGGTACCCATATTAGCTATTTGTAACCTATGTCCACCATCGAGAGATCATATTACATTGCTCCGAGTCAGAAGTTCAGAACATTACGCTGTTATCGTTTTAGAAAGTTGAAGCTTAACCCTTTTGAACGGCTTAATTTAAGCCGTTCAAAAGGTACCCACATTTTATGGGTTTTTGTTTAACTGCTTAGAAAAACCCTATCAAAATACCTTTCAATGGATAACCAAAATGGTATTATAAAGCCATTCAAAAGGGTTACCTACATCGTATGGGTTTTTGATTAACTGCTTAGAGAAACCCTATCGAAAACCCTTTCAATGGGTACCTAACCAAAAGTGAACAGGGACCATCTGCGCGAAACAGCGAAGTCGCATGATGTTCCACTGATGTTCCACTGATGTTCCACTGATGTTCCACTGATGTTCCACTGATGTTCCGCTACTCGGATAGCGGAACATCGTGTGAGTCAGTTGAAGTTTATTACTGCGGTTTCGCTGCTATGGTTTCGCGGCGGAGGTGTGCTAAGGGCTTAAAACTTGCTGGTATTTTCTACTAACCTTATATGCCTATCCATGATGTGTCTCCACCCCATACTCCATAGACCGCTACAAAATATGGTCTTGCCATTATAATCATGGCTTACCATGGATGGACAACACGGATTGTTGATGGTCACCTGTTTGAATTAAGGCTTCTACAATGCGTTTCAACTAAGAATAGGAATGACCTTGCGCCATATTGTGAAGATTTAGCAAAACAGCACCTCGTTTACACATTTGCAAAGTCAGTGACATATTTTAATAAAAACAAATTCCTAAAACAACTAAAATGGCTAAGGATAACACTACAAAACTTTGCAAGTCTTAGATTTCTAGCTTCAGTTGACAGTTAGAGGTCATTGACGTTCCTATTCTTAGTTGAATCGCACTGTAGGTACAAACAGATGCGACACGCGACGCGAATCGCACGCGCGCATTAAAATACATAATTTACACAACCATACATTTCCTCTTAAAGGGTCATTGTACTCGTCATTATAAACAACTTTTATTATGGGACTAAACCTGAAATCGCGACAAAAAAATCAGCTGCTCCCTACATCCCCCATCCCATTATCATCTCATCCCTACTTTGTTGGTTGTCCTTAAGTCCTTAAATAAATGAAGGTACTGAACAGTTAATTTTTTTTCGCGATTTCAGGTTTGGTCCCGTAGTAAAAGTTGTTCATAATGATGAGTACAATGACCCTATAAGAGAAAAACAACCATTAAAATTTCACCCTGTATAAAGTTCGATTCGTCACTAGAACCAAATATCATCTTGCTTCCTACCTAACAAACAGTTGAATACCGGCCTTCAGCTAACTGGTGTAGGGCCTCAACTCAACCATCATTGGTTCATTGGTTCGATTGCCCTGACGACCTTGGAAAGGGACCGGCATTCGAATCGCTCGAAGGGAATGCTGCGAGATATTTTGTTCGTACTGTAGGTATTACAACATTAGTCGAGTTTGGTTTTCATGTTTTTATTTAGGTGTAAGTATCTTGATCCTCATCATCTGCCTAGCATTTTCCCAACATGTTGGGTCGGCTTCCAGTCTAACCGGATGCAGCTGAATACCAGTATTTTACATGGAGTGACTGCTTATCTGACCACAACGACGATACGATAATACGATAGGTGGGTACCTATCGTATTATCGTACTATCGTCGTATTATCTTGGCACTGGCACAAACCCTTTGGTAAGACTGGTTATCAGACTTTCGGGTTTCTGACGACCCGTAATGACTGTCAAAGATCCACGAATGACATCCGGGACCAAGGGCTTAAAAGGTTACCTATGTGAGTTTTCGGCAGTAGAAACTTAATTTGTAGGTACCTACTTATAAAAAAAACATTTATACTTTTATGTAGCAAAATTAAGTACTTATAGGTAATAATTTTGGTTTATAAACGTTTTTTTACAAAATTATTTGATCTCGCAATGAAAAATTCGCTATGAGATCCATCCGTGATCTAACATTGATATTTTTACGATTGTAAACAAGTCTTTTTTTAAAGATTAATAGATTCCTTATCTATCAAAATATAGAACATTAAAAGCATCCGCCATCTTGGAATTTTATGAGCCCATAAAAATTTTCACGCCGAGATGAACCAATGACCACTGAATGGATTCATAAAAAGATAATAAAAACAAAAATCGTGTGTCAACTTATACCTATTTCATCAGATTTTAGTTTTGAATATTTAAATTACATTAGGCGCCAAAGATAAGTTCTACGTTTTTATGGCTCTGTTGTCTATGGTTCTACGAGCATTCATGAGCCACTTTTTCCAACGACAATAGCTTCACAACATTTTTTTTAATATTTTACAGCTTAGGCAGGCCATACAATTTCATAACTTTAGAATGTACATACAGTTACAGTCTGCCTAGTGTGCAATCATTTAATAGGTCTAGTAAAAAAGCTATAAAACTCAATTGGGGAATCTAGGTTGTTTTATAATTGTTCTAATTAGCTGCCAAGTATAATATGATTTAAGACTTCCTGCTACGAAAAAACATGTTATAATTTATCAGTTTGGAAAATAATCTCTAATTTTCGATACCTACCATCAAGAAACATGAGCCTAAAGGCTCAGGCGCAAAATGTCGCTTTCGCAAAATGTCTACTGGTAGTAAAATGTCGCGGTTCAAATTGAAAGGAAAGAAATTTGAACCACCGAAAAAAAAAAACAAAAAAAAAAAATCCATACATAGCTTAGGTATATGTTGTAAAACTAACTAGTAAAAAATAAAAACTAAAATACAAATCCAAAGACACCGACTTCCAAAACAGTACAAACTCCAAACATAGCAATGTTGTAAAACTTGTAAACATTTAAGTAGGTAATAAGAAATTGGAAAAAAAAATCCTTTTTTTTTAAACCTGGCAATTTTTTTTTTCTAAGTTACTAACGCGACATTTTGCGAAAGCGACATTCTGTGAAAGCGACATTACGAGAAAGCGACATTTTACTACCAGTAGACTTTTTGCGAAAGCGACATTTTGCGCCTGAGCCCTATTCTAATTTATATTAAATTAATTTTATGTTAAGCTGTTTAAACACGTCGAAAACCCGTTCAAAACAATCTTGTTATTTTTACTAATGCCAAAACAAGTGTCCAAAGTTGGATCACAATATAAATATGGATATTTATGTTGTGGCTGGATGGAGTGGACCGCACCGTAGCACACCGTATTACTTTATATAGTGTATTATCTATGGCACACCGTAGGCAATCAAATAAATGTATTCGAATTTCGAATAGCGGCAGCACTGGTGATGCGCTGCACCATTTACATAATCGACTAAATTATTCGCTACCGTTTATTAGTCGATTATCAAGCAGTTAATAACAATGAACCGTAATTACAGGTTGTATGATAATTACAATTAATTGCGTACTTATTGTTTTTATAGATTTCCTTTTGATTGAAAATACCGACACCAGTTTATTACTTACTCGTGTAATTTGTTGAAGGTCTTCCAATTTGTCAGGGATGTACAGTACAACTATTTTCTTAATGTCCCTCGGCAAACTTAAGAAAATAGTTATACCTACTGTATGATATCACTTGTGGAATTTGGAATTCCTTCTGTTTTTAGAGAGCCCTAATAAGAAATAACAACCGGCGCGGCGTCGGCGTCTCCTAAACACATTACGGTGATTACGCTAAGGAGTGCAATTTTGTACGTACTTACGTAGGAAGTATTTTCATGAGTGAGTAGGCATAATAATAAGCTCTCGATTTCTAGAATAAAATAGAACAGAAACATTTCAAATGGCTTTTACGATTTGCGCGCCAATTATTAGTATTTATTTCACGATTACCTGTGTATCGTTAGTAGAATGGGGCTTTCGTTGTATGAAAAAAGCTATAGGTATTTTTGGAGGAATCAAAAGTTTTTCTTATCTTAAAAATCTTCATTATCCGGTACACCAACAATACTTTATTGACACACCGAATAAAATTAGTTTTAGGGTACCTATCGTGAATCGAAAATTGTTATCAAAGTAACCCATTCTACAGTATATCGGTTTTAACGTTAGGTATTTTAATCCAGTTCTTGCAGTCAAACTATTTTTCGCGGGCGATGATCTTATAAACATATTGTTTCGAGAAAAACGTTTATTTAAGTACTATGAACGTATTTACTTTTACAAGTGTTATCGTATCAGTATTCAGTATGTATACCTATTTTTAATATACGGCAGCCTTGAAACTGTATGAATAAGTATTATTAGCTGAAACTGGTTTGCTTTAATTCGTAAACACGTGCTATATCTGGTAAAATAAGTTTCAATTAAATTGTTATTCTTGTGGTATCTGCCAAGTTGATCTATAAAAACGACCAAAACATGTATATTAAGAATACAACGCGTGACTGAGATTGAACGCACAGGAAAGAAACAAAATAACAATTTAAAACGGTTACGAGTACTTAACGCTCGTTTAAAAACGAAGCTTAGAATTTTTAATTACTTGTTTTTATTCATTTTAACGAGTAGATTTTGTAAATAATAAAAATAGACAAAGCTGAATAACTGAATAAAGCATTAAAACTGAAGACTGTAAACATCCATTGAACGTTGGCATCTTATTATGATTTATTATTTGGTTCATATCTCTAGACGTGTTAGGCAGAATTTCTCAATCTTATCGACTAGATAAATGTGTAGAATTTTAAATCATTGAAAGAATTCTGTGAGTACGCCAGTTGCCTACAGATTTCGTCAACTTTAACGATTCTGGATCGTTGCTAATCGGCAACAAACCGTGAATTCATTTTATCGGTTCTATTGTCCGAAATAGCTATCGAATCCACCACAGATTGGGGTTCCTAAAGGACCAAGGCCATTTTTTGCTGTGTTGTTGTTGTTCCTATAAACCTGCACAACTGTAAAGCTATATTGCGATTATTCAACTACTTAAATCTAACACTTTTTCAATGCAATTGAGTAACCCCAGCATTATCTTTGTGTGCAAACAATAGCAAGTCAAAACAAAACGCTAGATTGTATGCGTAGGTGGCAAATAAGACTAGACCAACATTAGGAACGGTCTGGCTAAAGCCATTGCTTTACATACATATTCAAATCAGACTAACGCATGCAAACTAGCTCCTAATAAACACGTATCATGATGTCACTTTACAGAGAGAATATAGCTTCTTAAATGGTTAAATTCAATAACTACATACGGGCAACTATAGGGCAACAGTTGCACTGCAAGCTGACGATACAACTGTCGCTTTGACGTTTAATCATCTCCATGGCTGTAACAAGGCCCGCCAAGGCGCCGTTGAATACTGATGGCAGCATAATTCAACGCTAGGCAAGTTCCTCATGGGTACTCCTACTCGACCATGGGGAACTATACATAAATAAAAATAATATGACCATGAAGAATACAGACATATGCAATTATTTAAATCATATTCCACATTATTGATATATTTTCAGATAAAGACATGTAAAATATTGATACAGCTTACATGGCTCATATTGATAAGATAACAGATAAAATATACCCACTCAGACTAGTCTAGTCTAGACTGCACGAAGGTCGCGCTACTGTATTTTCTATGAGCTTTCAGTAAATATATAAATAATTTATATCCCTGTTGGGTAAGGAACCTGTTGTTTTATTAACCGAATTCAAGAAAGGAGGTTCTGTATTCGACCTGCATTTATGTATGTTTGTATGTCCGTAATTTTCTCAAAAACAAATGAACCAATTTTTTAGTTAGTTATTGTCGCATTAGGCGTTATTTTAGGGAAGCAAGGGAAAGCCCTTATTATAATTATCTCTCTGAGGAGCGAATTAAGTAACAATAACAAACTAAGTAGGTAATATTTTTTGGTGGGATTTGAAAGCATCCCGGATTGTTAGCCGACCAGACATTGATTCCAAACGATTTTTTTTTTAATACAAAGAATTCTATTGATCAATCAACAATCCCCTGCCATTGCAGTTGCAGCTTAAAAGTTGCCCGTCTGCGATCAAGCAATTCCAAATTTAGGTTAAGCACGAGCAACGGCTCATTACAACACATAGCAACAGCCATATTTATCTTGCGCGACACGCTCGACATACAAATTATCTTTTTATATCTCGCTTTATAAACCGGCTGTGTTTAGAACACTATTTTGTATCGTTGCAACGTTTTGGTATGAACCATGTGTTCAGTTTATTGTTAACAGATTTATTTTAAGTTCTTAATTCTAGCTTTATAGCCGTAGGTCTTGTGTCCGTTTTTGAGTCCTAAAACTCTGAATCTGATAAAGTTTTTATAGACCAACGAAAACTCATTCGCATGCAAATTTTTGCCAAAAATTAAAAGTGAAACTCACAGTAGGTACATTATTATATAAGTGCCTCCATTTATGAAACTGGAGTTCCAATCTTGATCTAAAATTTTATTGGCAATCAAGTTCAAATCTGGCGGAATGAAGATGCAAAAACATAAAAAATAAAAATATTATGTTAAAGATCAGGTTGTTTTGTTTTTATCCATATTTATCTCTACGTGGGTGATAAAAATAAGCTCAGCCGTCATCGACAATCTCGTCTCCATATTGGATCATCATCGCGACATGACATGACATGATCTAGTTCGAGATAAGTATTCACGCAGGGAAATCGAAAGCCTTAGAAGAGATCAAGAAATAAACTTGAAAGCCTCGCAGAATACTAAAAGCTCCTGATATCAGTGGATTTATTCAATAGAGCGTACTACATTTTCAAAATTTGCTTATTTTAAGGTTATGCACCTACGTAGGCGCAAAATTTCTATAAAAATAGTTTTAGTGATGTGCAACATCCCAGATTAGTCGATTCCTAGTTTCAGTAACGAATCATCGACTAAAAATAGCATTCCGTTTCCATAACAAGAAGAACCAAACAGTAAACACGACAAAATTCAGTCGTGTTTATTATGCGCCGGCGCCTATTGACCTCGATATGGTACAGCAGGGCCATTAATTTGACGAGATATGGCCCCAGGCCTGTACTGGTAACTACAGCATATCGGGTGCCCACATCATTTAGTATTCGAATTATAAATAAACAATGGGCTGTGATAAATGCGGTGTGCAGATATTAATGGTTTCCTTAGCGTTATTAATTGAAGAGTTAAAAATGATTAATGATAGAGCTGATTTTTGAAATAAATGTGTTGAGAAACGCACACAATGAACGAATGGAAACCGCGAAACTACAGCAGCCATTTCTCTTCCCAGTTATCAACTTGATTGATAGTGACATTCCTTTAGATTACATTTTACAGTAGAATGAAACGGTTATATCAATTGAATGAGGGCTACCACAATAAAAATCAACGTCAGGTGGCGCCACTAACACGACAGTTATAGAGAAATGTCAAATGACCGCCAAACCTATGGCTTTTTGTTAGTTATTTGTGTTTTTGTGGAAATAAGCTCATTCTTTTAACTTTACGTGTAGTAGGTATTATGGACGATTCAAGGTGCAATGAAAGTTAATGAATTAAGATTAGAACTTTAAAAAAGTGGGGCTAAAACCAGTGTTGTTTGACAGAACCTTCCGAGCTAGTGGCGCCAACTGGTGGCCCTTATAAAAGTAGACCACATTTACAGTTCTGTGGTAATATATTCTAATAATTAAAAAATTAGGTTATCTTAAACCTGTTTCTCAACTTCGCAGGAAAATCATAATTGACAACCTGTTTTAACTCTCATCAATATTCGGAACTAAACCTGAATGCAAACACAACAAAATAATATGTTCATTAAATTAGCAGTGTTGTTTTTTACATTGATAATAATAGTTATTTATATCACCTGGTATTACGATATCAGATGATATTGATATGATATTATATGGTATTTCCGAAAAGGGAATTACGATATAATTTGGTCTTCCTGCATAAACCTACCGGATGACTTTTTTTTACCGTCTTGAACAAAATAGAGTAAGTACTTACTTAATTACTTCTAATAGGTGAAGGGAGTAGAAGCCTAATGGCATACTTATTTTTCTTTATTTCTTTAATAGCTTCGACGGAAATTGAACTAAGAATCAATAAAAACTACAAATTCGAAGAACTTTTCATACTAGAACAATAAAACAGAAATTTAGAAAAAAAAAATCATTAAAAAATGTCAAAAAAGTCATAAGTAAACATTGTGCTTATGATTTAAATTGAATTTTGTGTTTTTTTAATTTTTTGAAAAAAAAATCTAGATAGGTAACTATAATATGCCATAGGCTTCTACTCCGTTCACCTATTACTTATAGCCTATTTTTTTCAAGATGGTAAAAAAAAGTCATCCAGTATAGCTCAGACTTACTACTTATCTACCAAATTGAAGTTATCTCTCATTAGGTCTTTTAAAAACCGGTTACCTCTAAGCTAAGATAACATAGTAACTGTGGTAGTAATTAGATGTACTGCTGCGTAACCAACTCACTACTAGTCCAACCAGTTTTAAAGACGGTCACTGAGATGAAGCCATGCAGGCCTACCTTCCTTCCTAGCCAATAAAACAAAAATAAAACCGATTTAATTGAACATGCCACTTTTCCCGTTTTATAGTAGCTGGCAACATTCACTAGCTATAAAAAACCAAGCAGAAATATCGATGTAATCACCACTAGAACTGTGTTGTTTTAACAAATCGTCTATCCATCGACATTATTCGTTAGCATAAAACTGTAAGTACCTATAAACGCGAAAGTTGGTGAGGATGGATGGATGTTTGTTACTCTTTCATGCAAAAACTACTAAACGGATTTTGAAGAAAGGCACACAGTAAGTCTATAAGTAATCTGGATTAACACTTATGATACTTTTTATCCCGATATTCTTACGGGTTCGAGACTTACGCGGGTGAATCGCGGGGCACTGCTAGAATTCGACAGCTGTATCGTGGATTCTGTTAAAAATAGTTGGATTATGTTTGATTTCGAAACGCGCTGAAAATAAAACGCATAGAATGACAAGACAACCCGTTAGTTTTGTTCTCTAACATAGCTTAACACTGCCGGAGTGCCGGCAACACCGATGTCATGGCCTTTTTATCTATAGCCTGACTTTTGTGCTTTTTATTTTATTTATAAAGAAGCTCTAGGCATCGGAGCTCGCCAGTCTTGAGAATGAAAAAGAAAGAAACATTTTGAAAAAAGAACTCATCGATTGCCTGCAGACTATATCTGACTAAATGGTTGCCGAGAGTGTAGGAACTAGGAGGAGTGTTGACAGACAAATTAGCCAGATGGGTAGATGACATACAAACGATTGCAGACCTGTCCTGTGAAAGAACAAAAAGGAGGAAGGCTTACGTTGAGTTGCACGAAACCAACAATAGTGTAACGGAGACTTTAAATTCATGCCATCCCTTACATTTTGTATCAAAAAGAAAGTGACAGACTCCGTTAAAGTAATGTTGGTTTCGTGCAAGTCACCGCACCAGCAGTCAGCAGTGGATGGGACAGTACTGCAAATGATGTTGATATGATACTGTAATAGGATGGCTAGTCAAACTTAAGGGTGTGATACAGACCATCAAACTAAACAACTTCTCCATGGACCAACATCGTAATCTCGAAAAAATAATCAACCGTCTTAGACGTTTGCGTCGAGGTATTGAAGTTTTCTATGGTACAGTTCATAATCTTCTCGCGAGTCTGGGTTAGTGATGAAATTAAATAGCTTTCTATGATGTTACAATACCATAACTGTTTCACTTCGCAGTCGATGTACACATAATTGCCAACACATGCTAATCCATTATTTTTATAAATAGGTAACGTTTTCCTGTAAACACAAACTTTGGCAGCCCTGGTCGATAGGCGCCATAGACATATAAATCTAAGGACTGGAAATACCTACAAAAAAAGGTGCATACCTACACCCTACGATTCATTCATAATGTCTCAAGAAATGGCTGCCATTGCTAGGGTTGTGCCAATCATCCAATCATCCTAGTAATTTTCTCGCAAATCTCAATAATACAAAAAGTAAACAACCGTTTGACAGCAAAACTCGTCGCATAAGATGGCCGATATGGCACTTTCCTACAACTGTCACTACATCACAACAAAATGTTGCCATAATAAGCAACAACTTCAATATGTTGTAAAGAACGAGACAAAAAGATATTTCACAATCTGTATCGTATTTCACTCATATTTGCAGCAAATGTATGTATAGCTATAGAATAGAATAGCGCGGCGTCTCCATGTTTTTCCTATCTCAATGGTCGGCGCAGGCGTCCGAAAATATTCTGTGTACAGTATCAGCGGGTTCGACGAACTCTTTATCTGCACGCTACATTAATACCTAACACATTTACACCGAGTTCATAACACAGGGTGCTCAAGAAAATTAATAACTTATACTATGAGACTAATTCGGGAGTATAAAAAAAATACAGCAGTTCGACCCACAGTAGCCTATTCCACTTTGTAAGAAACAGCCGATTTTTATTTTATAGCTATAGTGCGTTGCAATGCATTTTTCATTACTTTTTTTTTGTTGATAAGAACCTTCTCAGGCGCGCACTCAACAACTTGAAACCAAACATTAACCACAATCGGTCGAGCAATTTTCGCGTTTTTTCGAGATTAATTCACGGCAATTGATTTTTATATATAACTACTAGATAGATAGATGGACCGGTGAACTTCGTACTACGTGAGATCGACACAAAATTTATATTTTTTCGATTTTTGGGCTGTTCCTTTGGGTTTTTCCTAATTTTCTTTTTTCCTAAACCACCCCAGTAAAGAAGAGTAAAAAAAAAGAAAAAAAATCGGACAAGTTTTTGAGTTTAGCGAGACTAACGAAGAGCAGTTGATTTTTTTATCTGCTCACGCAAAAAAAGCACTCCGGCCGCCTGAAAAAAAAAACCCAGGTTCCATGGTGTAGTAGGTTACATTGGTATGGGTAACCCTTATCGTATTTCCCAGGTTAAACCTAACACCCTGTATAGTGTATAGATATTATTGCAATATAATTACCGTGTCAAATCATACTTTTAATACTTAGCTTGTCGCATCTGCATTATTATGGTCTTTAAATCTGTGACTTTATTGCATTTATGTGTGATACAGTAAGTGCGTTAGCACCAATGTTATTTAGGATGTAATTTTGCGAGAAATGTGTTGACATCGTTCCATTTTCTAGATATATTTACTAGGGAAATTCTGGCAATGAAATAATGTACAACATGTGCAGTATTTATGGCTTCTTATAAATTAAATATTCTAAATGAAACATAATTAACTGTGCTTAATTTATAATGTACGGAAAAAGAACAACGTACTGCAAAATCACAAAATGAAAAGCACTGAATCGACTGATTTAAGGCTCCTACAAAGCCTCCTCCTCCGCGCCTGTTTAAGGAGCCTTTAGTTTTGGCCTAACAATATTGTAACTACATGATTGGTATGCCACAACCATATTTGCAACTTATTACAATAATGTCACACAGATAAAGGTTATTGAACCGAACACAGTGTGCGTTCAACTGATACCTACCGAACTACAAAATTATTAAAATATTATGGTAAACAAACCAATTTTGAAGTGACAGAGAACATTAAATATAAATTTTATGAGACATCGCGTTTTATGGTAATCGGCTTGGTTAGAATATTTTGAAATTGTTTCTATTACTATGCCAAAATACCTACACAAAAACGTTGAATAGAGAAAAAAGCTAAATTATATCATCGTCCAACATTTTTATTATGATTCAAAAACCTAATTTTTAAAATATTTGACACAAATAACTATCTACACTAGGTACTCAATTAAATGACTAACTAACTAAGTATACAAATAAATACGCAAACAAAAGGACACTAAATATTTATTCGATTCATAAATACTTTAATTGAGAATCGACTAAAATGTCTTTTTATCGGAATCACTATACCCTACTCGACAAAATTATTGCCAGTACGAAAAAAGAAATTCAAACCGGCTTGTTCAAAATGTCACACGTAACAAACGAAAAAAGTTTATTACACGCATCGAATTAATTTACGATCTTCGGTACTTTTTTCGATTCGCGGAAGATAAAGTGGTTCCAAGCTTACTTATACGGACCGGTTTTTATTTTTATAAAATACTAGCTTTCGCCATCCATGTCTGAAATTATACCACGGCAATGTACTACAGGGATAAAAAGTATCATATGTCCTAATCCAGGTCATGGGGTCCGGGTCAAGGGTAACCCTTGTGCCAAATTTCATCCAAATCCGTTCATCCGTTTTACCGTGAAAGCGTAACAAACAAACAAACTTACTTTCGCATTTATAATAATTTAGATAAGATGTAATACTACATACTTGAAAATCTTTACCGACAGTATCAACTGTCAGATCAGAATTATTTAAAAATATCAAAATATTTATAGGTATATATTATATCTAAGCCGGTAACGTATTCGGTGATCAAGTTATCAGCAAGACGGAGTGTATCCGGAGATCAAGTTTGATTACTTTTGACGGAGTACTGTATTATACCAATCGGATATCACGGATAACTATAAAAAATAAAAATAAAAAAACCATGCATGTTACGGACAGCCCTTTTAACAACGGCATTTTAAAGTCTGTAACAATATTTAAACCAAGCGTGACTAACTGATATTAGTACATAGTTTTAGCTATTATTTATTCTGAGGTATTAGTACCTAACTATTTTCCTCATTAAATTCGTCGGGAATGTATAGGCAGCGAGTGCAATGACCTCTCGTGTAACATTATTGGCACAAGTGTCGACCATAGACTAAGATAACACTTTATTCACCTAACACATTGTTCCATGACACTAAAATTATACGCTGCGAATAAAAGGCGCGAATGATAATAACATTATTATAACGTGAACAAAATAAATGGGACGCATCTGTTTTTGCTCAGAACAATTTAATACAATTGTGTTGAAATTAAAAACTGAGATACTTTGATTACATTGTTTCAATAAATTCTGTATATCTCTATGGTTTACAATAATTAGTGCTTTAGAATAGTGATTGTTTCTTATAAGTATTTAAATAAGTAACAGAATAATATTTCTTTTTACTTATATAATTTTCTGCTATGTAGTATTTTTCTGGGTCTATTAAATTATGAGGATGAGACGATAACTCGCTTATTAACTTATTTTTCATCAAAACAGCCTATTTACTGAAATAAGACCTTGTCAGTTTGTTGTTAAGTTCAAATTACTTACTTGGTTGATGTTTAAACTATTTTGACAAGTTTTAGTAACTTAAAAAAAATACATTTTAGATTAAGTAAGTATAAAGATGCTTGTCAAATTCGAAAATGCTGAGATGACTTGAAATTACTATAATTTTGCATACGAAATCCGAAACTAAACTTGCAGCCCGCATAATAAATACCTACTTAGTCACAGTTTAGTATTTTTTCACAGAAAATAATTAAAACGTTGCCAATACAAAGTGCGTCAATAAGTGCCGAAGCTATTTACTACTCTAAAGAATTCGAAATTCGAATAGTACGCAAATGTTGACAGATGTGGACATACTATTCTGCGATGACCAAAACAACTCGTTTGACCATAATCGACTAAAACTTGTGCAACTTTGTAAGCAGGGAATGTTTGTTAGTCAACTGCACGTCATCGTCAGTGGTAAAACTTGCTTTACGAAAACCGCCCTTACTGCTTCGACATAATGGCGTTGCCAATGTCAAATTGTTATCATTAACGTGAGGTTGACTGTACTATGATCGATTTTAAGTTTGCAGGAACGGTTTCTCTATAGTGTCACTCAATCTGCCCAGTATGTACACAACCACAGAACAGATTTGTACTGTATTCCCAACTATGTTGGGGTCGGCTTCCAGTCTAACCGAATGCAGCTTAATACCAGTATTTTACATGCAGCGACTGCCTATCTGACTTCCACAACCCAGTTACTGGGTTACGATACCCCTTGACAGCCATTCCAGGCTTCAAGACCCGTAATGACTGTTAAAGATCTACGAATGACAGCCGGGACCAACTGCTAACTTGCCGAAGCACGGATTGGTATGTAATGGATGGTCACCCATCCACGGACCGACCTTGGCAAGCGTTGCTTAACCTTGAAGATCGGCCATTGCCACTGCTATTATTATTCAGCCACGGGTGAATTGTTTAGAAATTTCTGGAAAGTGAGCTAACCTCGTTTGGCTCAACCGCGAACAAATGAGGATTTATGGCATGAAGCGTTAATTTCGCAAAAACAAACATCATTAATTTAATGAGCACCAATTTAATTTTTTTTAAAGAAATATTTATTTTCTCTTGTTTCGTATATGGACACTAATTGGGACAAGATAAACAATTTGATTTATTTATTTTAGAACATGGAGGACTTACAGCTAATAAAAACAAACAAAAATAGAAACCATAGTACCAAAAAGCCAATTACAAGTCCTCACCTATAGACATATTTTAACATTGCCAGCTTTTATCAGTCGTTCGTTTTCCACAACGAAATTAGAAAACAACCATTTACTTAAGTTTATTATAGTGTTATTTTATGAACCACTTCTTTCAGATTTTTTTATTAACATCCGTGCCATCTGGTGATGAATGGTTGAAGTATCATAAACAAAAGCAATTTGCTTGACATTTATTACAACCGATTGGCGATATATTGAATGAATGGCATTTCATTTTACTTGAATTTAAACCTTGAATAAATATTTTTTTCCTATTTTTCTATGCTACTGATAATTAACACGAGAATACTTAAATTTAAAAAATCTAAATCTTTGTTTACCTAAAAGTGTGACTCAAAGAGTTAATCTAAGCTGACATCTTTATATTAAGTGCATTGACTTATATATTACTGCGTACTTTTTATATCAATGATTAAGTGTAAAAAAATTAACTGCAAGAACTTCGTCCACATACTCGACATCGAAAAACAAACACATTACAAAAAAAAAATTTCGCGGAATCGCGAAAAAAAAATCAGCTGTTCAATACATTTATGTTCGCATAATTCGTCAAAATGTACTGAACAGCTGATTTTTTTTTCGCGATTTCAGGTTTGGTCCCACAGTAAAAGTTGTTCATAATGATGAGTACAATGAGCCCTTAAGAGGTTGTGGGTTATTTATTTTACACCTTGTATATATAATGCATTCCTTAATTGTGAATTCACTCAGAGAACAACAGAATAAATCCGATCAATGTTACTCATACAAACAATTGCCTCGTTGATGTCCAGCAATTCTACATTGAAATAAATAATGTAGCTTGGTTTTATGTAGGCAGTTGTGTACTTTTTATTAGCCAACACTAACCTACATCAATTACTGCCCTATACAGTTTAATGACGTCATGCCGTGTTCATTCCGTTGCGGATAGTTAAGTTTATTTATTTGTTGACAACCAGGAACCGCGGCCGAGACCGCATGCTGATTTTACGTAATGAATCGTTTCCTATAGGTACGCCTGTTTTCACTAAAGCTACGGCTAAATGAATATCTAAATAAAACCGCGTAAGTACGTGGATTTTCAACTTTCGACACCAAGCCGAGCCGAACCCAAAAGAGGATCAGCCAAAATGTCAAAAAAAAATCTTTCTACGAAAGTCCTTTGACTACCTTGGCTCTTTAGACAATAATAACGTAGTGCTCAGGTAGCCCTCAAAACTTTGGACTTATACGCCACAGAAAATCAGCCATGAACAAGTGTATTATTTAAACATTTTTTTTTTCAAACAAGGTTTTATTACTCTGGATATCATCTAGGACCAGAGTTCTTGTCAAGACGAATCAAAGGAGCCCAAACTCATATAGGGTTGCGTCGTTTTATTACTGAGTTCCCACGGCCACCTTCCGGCTCCATCATCAGATCAGCTCCATGTCATAATAATATTGCATTGTCATCCGATTTACATATGCAAGTATAATTTCAGCTCAATCGGAAGTGGGTCAAATTTAACTTACAAGACTTGATTACAGGCAGACAGATAGACACCGGGGCAGGTAAAACTAAATAAAAACTTGTAGAAATTCAGCGTAGTTCTTCAGAAAAAGCGGTAGCCTTTAAATATATCAAGCCTGTAGTTTTCTAATCTATCTTACCTGATTTGTAGTCAGGTCCCACTGGTCCGCGACGAAGGAGTGCCTGCTGTACAGGAACACAGGCACCTGGTGGTCTTTGACAGGAGTAGGATCACTGTTCACCCTGACGACCGTCAGATGAGTGGTTGTGGTCCCAACTGTGGACAAGAGAGACCAGTGGTTAGAAAATAAATTGGTCGAGAGTACCTAGGAATTTCAGAGGTTTGCTACATCTTAGCCTTCTCAAAACCTTCCTAAAGGAACTTGGCACTTGCTTATCGGCATTCTAATTCTATCATTGTTTAATCAATTTCTGGTTAAAAACGAAGTGATTTCCATGTCATTCATTCACAAATGCTAAAAACAATCCTTGAAAAAATACAAGTTCACAGAATATTCAGGTAGGTGCTATATCCCAGCCGAATGGAGGGAAAGAGCCATTGTCCTTGGCGAAGCGAGACTGACAAATCTACGTTTCGCCGACGACATTGTTCTCTTTTCATACTGAGCCACTGAACTTGAACGGATGCTCCAAGAACTTAGTAATGCAAGCCTTGAGGTTGGACTGGAGATGAATATGTCGAAGACCAAAGTTGAAATACCTGGAAGCATAAAAGTAGACGGGGAGACGACACAACAAGTCCAGGAATACCTTTACTTGGCCCAAGTAGTCTCTTTTCAGGCGAGGCATGATAAAGAAATCACAAGAGTACAAGACGAACGGAAAACGACTGGAAGAGCTACTGGTCCATGAGACCATGAAGGAATTATTCAAGGGTGAGTTGCATAAGGCACTGAATATTGAAGTTAGAACTGTCAAAGCTTAGAATTCTTAGCCAAGTCACCATTTTCTTTACTTAAGAATTCTGCCCTCAAGTAATGACTTCATTAAGAAATTACTTAGTAGCAAGTAATTACTCAAGTAATTACTTGATTATAAATACGAGCCTAAGATTTCTTAAGACAAAAGAAAAAGATAGCAAACAATTCTTGGTAAAATCATTATGTATCGTTTTATTAGTATTATCCACAGAACAGATAAAGAGGTTCTCTCTATCTACCTACCTCTTTATCTGTTCTGTGGTATTATCACACAAATTAAATCAATCTACAATGCATTTCTTTTCGCATTTTAACTGCAAGAGTGCGTGAAGTGAGGAACAATGAACAAGAACAACGTGAGAGGCAAAAAATGTTGCCATTATAAAATAGTCGTTGCTAAGTGCACTGTAGACTGTAGTTAGTGATGCGAATGATTTATTAATCGAAATGGATCTTTATTCGATTGAGACGTTAGTCGATTTTGACAGCGATACAAATGGTTTTACGCAAAATATAAATTAAAAATAGAACTTCATTTCCGAAAATATTACAAAAGATTTTACATTGGCCCCAAATAGCAAGCCTCTTGGGCATGTTATATACAAAGTACCTCAAATCTTTTTATCTATTGTGCAATTTTAATCCAATTATTTTTTCCTTAGTAGAATTGAAAACCAACAACAATCGATCTTAATTAAATAAGTTTTAAAATCTTTATTCAACAGCAATGTGAACTAGGTACTAATTTAGAGTAGTTAACCACTAATTGTTAAGTGCACTTAATGAGTGTGTAGCTAATGTGCCAATTAATCACTACATAGTATAAAATAAAGTCGCTTCCCGCTGTCTGTCTGTCCCTATGTATGCTTAGATATTTAAAAATACGCAACGGATTTTGATGCGGTTTTTTTTAATAGATAGAGTGATTCAAAAGGAAGGTTTATATATTTAATAAACGCGGGCAAAGCCGCGGGCAAAAGCTAGTTATCCAATAAAATAATAGCCGATTCAAGGCTTGAGCAGACAGGACCGTTGCGTTGCGATGCAGAGGCGCGGCCCGCGCCATTATAACAATTTGAACAATTTCCATGAAGTTTCCATTGAAATTGTTCCACCAGAGTCCCATCGCGTCTGTCTGCGCGTGCCTTCACCTTACCTGGTTTAAGAGTATACATCGAAAAATTTTGTGTTTTTAAAATTCCTATAAAATCAAAATAATGTACATGGTTAAGGTTAAATCGTTTTGATTTTCCATAATTATGTGTTATTTGACTATATTGTCTACTGCTGTACGTAGGTAATCCTACTTGAAATTTTTTCGATAGAAAAAAAATCCAAAATAGCACTGCCTATTTTCTGGTATACTTATACGATTATTTGTAAACAGTTCCATATTGTGCAGTAAAATTTGCTTTAAATCGAAGGTACATATTTAAATATGTTAAGAACTTATTAAGCTAAAAATGTATTTAAGTAAGTATAGCATTTTGTCATACCTATATCTACATTTAAACGAAGCGGGTTTAAATTCTAGTGCGCGTGAGTCTTCTATCTCGCGCGTCAAACTAGACAGCCATAATATAGGTATAACGCCATTTCACATACACAACGAGCTAAATAAAAGAAAATACATTAAAAAAAATATTTCGCTTCGATATTTACTGGGAAACCAAGGCACATAAAAACACTTTTCTTTAATTTAAAATGATTGCGTGCGTATACATTGTATACAACCGAGTACATTGTGGGAGAAAAAATATAAAACACGCGTTGCTAAGTGCACTCGCAGTAGTGAGGTGAATGCGCATGCAATACATTAAAAACATCGATATAACACATGAAAAATATTCCAAATATGATTGCAATATTCAAAACATTTAGAAAAATTAAAAAATACAATTTTTCTTCTTTGAGAAGGACAGCTTAAATTGTAGCATTTCCAGACGTTTTGTCATTTTTGTTATCACAGCTGCAGTCCAGTTGCCGCAAATGATGTATTTAGGTGGAAATTGTCCACCAATCATTGCATCTGTATAAATTATGCGTCATATCATACATAAATGACGCAATTACTTATTTATGACGATTACCAAAATAAATTGGGGGCTTTTTCGTAACTATTTATTTCACTATTATAGCATGTATGGATTTATTTTGTGGATGGGTGACCATCTTTACATACCGAGATTCCTCCGTGCCTCGGAAAGCACGTTAAGCCGTTGGTCCCGGCTGTTATTCGTGGATCTTTGACAGTCGTTACGGGTCGTCAGAAGCCCGAAAGTCTGACAACCAGTCTTACAAAGGGGTATCGTGTTACCCAGTTACTGGGTTGTGGAGGTCTGATAGGCAGTCGCTCCATGTAAAATACTGGTATTCAGCTGCATCCGGTTAGACTGGAAGCCGACCCCAACATAGTTGGGAAAAGGCTAGGCAGATTGATTTATAGCATGTATGGATTTAATTTTTGGATGTATGTAAGTATATTAACTATTTGATTAATACTCTGACTGAAGGAAAACGCAATTTTCCTCGATAGAATTTAAGTCCGAAAAGACCTCTTCTTTTTTTATATTTTTTTTTCCGTAATTCTAAAATCTTAAGTACCTACTTACTTAATTTCATTGCGAAATTGCATTCAAAATGTGTGTACCTATTAAGTAATTGAAACTGAAATTTGACATTTTTGATAGGTAGCTTAATTTATTTTTAAACAATTTTTATTTGATAGATAGATAGATAGATAGATAAAACATTTATTTGATGCACACAAAAGACACAGCACAACACACAAAAGTACAATTAAATTATTACACTTCACATGAATACATATAAAAATTAAAAAAAAAAAAAAAAAGGTGCCAACATACAAAAAAAAATAAAGAAAGAAAAACATACATAAAATCATACATTTGGTTTTGCGCTTTAGTTTTGGTTACAGCGCAGCGGATAGGTGCGCTCTCTTTTTTTCGCATGTGGAAGTAATTGACTCTATGACTTTCTTATTCCCGCCCTTTTTACATATCACCTTAAATAGTATCCACTGCATGGCAACCTGCCTCTTCACACACTGTCGAAAGCATTGATTAAAGAATTCATCTTCATCTTCCTGCTCGCGTTCAATGTTACGTGGGGTCAGCACAACACGTTTTATTGTCGTATTTTGTTTATATATGGGCGATTTTCTGCAACTGCAAAAAAATAACCTTGTAATTCAGTCAATCTGCCTAGCCTTTTTCCAATTATGTTGGGGTCGGTTTCCAGTCTAACTGGTTGCAGCTTATTACCAGTATTTTACATGGAGCGACTGCCTATCTGACCTCCACAACCCAGTAATTGGATAATACAATACTCTTTGGAAGACTGGTTGTCAGACTTTCGGGCTTCTGATGACCCGTAACGACTATCAAAGACCCACGAATGATAGCCGGGACCACAGAATAGATAAAGAGGACCTCTTTATCTGTTCTGTGGCCGGGACCAACGGCTTAACGTGCTTTCCGAAGCACGGAGTAGTCTCGGTATGTATAGATGGTCACCCAGCCACGGACCAACCCCGGCAAGCGTAGTTTAACCTGATGGATCGACCCGTTCGGCTGTTATTAATTAGCCACGAGCTCCTCAATTATTGTGTGTTGTTTGTGATTCATAGTATCAGTATGAAATACAAAGTTATCTTTGCGATTGTTAAACATTTAGGTAGGCTAAGGAACTCTTCGTGTGCGAGTCCGACTCGCACTTGGCCGGTTTTATAAATATCAGATAAGAGATAGATAGATAATAAATTATTTGCAATTAAAACCGACAACTTGCAATTCCGAAAGTCCCATCACTATCGCCCGCCTATCGTATCGATATAAAAACTCTTGGTACCTAACAGTACAAGTGTTTGAGAAATTTCTTTCTTGCGAACAATTACAATGATGCGTCTAGAGTTCCAGACGATTTTGCTTTTCTCACAGAAAATATATCAGCCATTGTCTGAACAGCATGCAGTTCTATTAATAGACGAAGACTTGTGACGCCCTGCGGCATGCGGCGTGATGCAGTTTTATATTTTGAATTTCGAACATAACATCACGCCTTTCCAAGGGTTTCAAAGGGTTTGGGTTACAGAGGGTTGTGGGGGGGGGGATCCTGGCTTTTAATGATTTTAAAATGAAGATCACATCTAAACGAGTAGTGTTAATGATGTGGACAAAATTTATGTTAAATTACAGCATTTTCTTAATAACTTAATATGTGAATATTGTAGATTGTGTTTATAGGTATTACTTAGTGTAAGAAACTAATTAATTTGTAAAGTTACCTATGTCTAACGCGGATAAAAATTGAGAATAAACTGAAGATCACATCTAAACGAGTAGTGTTAATGATGTGGACAAAATTTATGTTAAATTACAGCATTTTCTTAATAACTTAATATGTGAATATTGTAGATTGTGTTTATAGGTATTACTTAGTGTAAGAAACTAATTAATTTGTAAAGTTACCTATGTCTAACGCGGATAAAAATTGAGAATAAACTGAAGATCACATCTAAACGAGTAGTGTTAATGATGTGGACAAAATTTATGTTAAATTACAGCATTTTCTTAATAACTTAATATGTGAATATTGTAGATTGTGTTTATAGGTATTACTTAGTGTAAGAAACTAATTAATTTGTAAAGTTACCTATGTCTAACGCGGATAAAAATTGAGAATAAACTGAAGATCACATCTAAACGAGTAGTGTTAATGATGTGGACAAAATTTATGTTAAATTACAGCATTTTCTTAATAACTTAATATGTGAATATTGTAGATTGTGTTTATAGGTATTACTTAGTGTAAGAAACTAATTAATTTGTAAAGTTACCTATGTCTAACGCGGATAAAAATTGAGAATAAACTGAAGATCACATCTAAACGAGTAGTGTTAATGATGTGGACAAAATTTATGTTAAATTACAGCATTTTCTTAATAACTTAATATGTGAATATTGTAGATTGTGTTTATATTACTTAGTGTAAGAAACTAATTAATTTGTAAATTTACCTATGTCTAACGCGGATAAAAATTGAGAATAAACTGAAACACATCACATCACATTGAGATCACATCTAAACGAGTAGTGTTAATGACGTGGACAAAATTTATGTTAAATTACAGCATTTTCTTAATAACGTAATACGTGAATATTGTAGATTGTGTTTTAGTGTAATTAATTTGTAAAGTTACCTATGTCTAACGCGGATAAAAACTGAGAATCACGAAAAAATTATCAATCGTATTTTTATGAAACCTTCAAAGATAATTTAATTATTTATATTTTAGTATACGTGTTATAAACACTACATTTTGTTTTATCTATACTATGTACATTAATAATGCGGCTACTTTGGGACAGCACTCCTTGATGGGCGAGTCCTATTACTGGCTCGACGTACGACGCGTTGCGCGCGCTCAGCACAAAACACGCAAGATCAGGCACGTGTAAAAGGAGGTTCTGTATTCGACCCGTATGTATGTATGTTTGTTTGTCCGCGATTTTTATATTTGGGAAACAAATAGTGTAGCATTTTGTCATACTTAGATAATACTTAACCATTTTAGAAAGTAGCCAGATGTTAGAGCGGCGGTACTTTGGGTCACGTAGGTATTGTATATTTGCTTATTGCCGAGCCTCGGTAGTAAAATTCATTGTTTTATTATTTTCTAAATGTTTGTTAGTGCTAGTGTAAACGAAGATTATTGTCTGCGCTCATTGATAAAAATATTCTTTTCTTTTAGTACCTACCTACTTAAATAATACTTTTTAATAGTTTGTAGTACAGTTATACCTAAGTATAACAGTTTTGTGCGACCATTGTTATCTACTAACAATAGCGGAGCGTGTACGCAGGGCTACAGATCAAGCTATATATTTCCAGTATAAGCTGATCTCGCATTGTATAGGATTTCCTTACAATGAGAGGTCAGTGTAAACTGGAAATGTATAGCTTGAAGTGTACCTAGCCGTGTGTACAGGTGACACTGGCATGGCCACCATCAGGGATTTTAATTTTGATAAGTAACACAAAATATTTGTCGCTAATTAGTCGTGTCGCCAAATATCAGAATTTGTCGGTCCTGGTTCAAAAGTTATAAGGGTTCATAGGTGGCAGGTAGATCTGGGGAGATATCCCCAGCTTGGCCACATTTATATAAAAAAAAAACCGGTCAAGAGCGAGTCGGACTCGCGCACCAAGGTTTCCGTTCCGATTCCTGAAAAAGTGTGCTATCTATAGACATCGTTTTATTTTTCCTGTAATCTTTACATAAACTTCTATCACATAGAATAATTTCAGATTTTTATCTTTGCAAACTTCGGAGAAAAATGTAAAAAAAAATACCGTTCCCCCCTTGCCTTGGAACGGTATTTTTTTTTTACATTTTTCATCAAAAGTCGAAAACTATGCGGCCTCAAAAAAATTAAAAAAGGTTTGAGAATGTGCAAGCAGCGCTCTTTTATATGATACCCCATATGCCATAATAGCCCCACTGTTGCGTATGAAAGCATTTGTAACGTTTATTTTGTGTACTTTTTGAATAATAAATTAGCACTGAGGTCCTGCCACCGCGGTCATCTGAGACTTTGAATTAGAGCTCAAATTTGCTTGGCAAATTACCCCCGCCCGCGCTCGTACGCGCGGTGCGGTCGCCAGTGGCGCCGAGCCACAGTCCGCGTTCCGCCTTCGTTCAGGTCGCACGTCGCGCAATCTCGCGCGCACCCGCGTTACACGTGTCTTGCCGCCGTAGTATGGCCTCAAGCTACTAATCACTAACAGACTGTTTTCATTTTACACCCGACTAATCGCGTACTGCGTGCTGTGCGCAACATTAAGTGGTCCTTCTAGCCGGACCTGGACCTCCGGCCACGTGTTTTAGTCGGACTAAACCTGTGTGCAGGGATGTCTCTGCTTCGCACACCCCCGAAGGGTGTTACAACACGTAGTAAACGTGCTACGGAGCAGTTGACTACAAGGAAAAGTGAACAGTTACAAGTGAAAAGTGTTAAAACCGCGTGTTCGTCAGCGGCGGCCCGTAAAAGGTTAGAGTATGAAGCGGCTCAACATCAAGCTCAAATCGACCTCGATTTAGCACAAAAAAGTGCACAAATTCAGAGGGACTTGCTTCTGAAGAAACTAGAAGTCGACATAGCAGATTTACAAGAAGAAGAATACGGCTCGGTCTCGAAAAGCTCGCGAATAGTCGAGTCATGGCTCGACAAACAAGATGGCGTCGAGTCCATTGTTAAAAACGATTGCGCAGAAAATGTTTGCCCAATAAATTCGATGCCGACGTGTAACAAACCCTGGAACCATCTAGAGCAACAACAGGACTTCGTCAGCGAGCGCCCACCGCGTGGCGACAGCATCAACCTGTTGACGGAAGCGTTGCAACAAGTAGTTGCTAGAACTAGCGTCCGTGATAATAATAACAGAGAACTCCTTGCGCGCCTAGCAACATCAAAAGATTTACCAGTGTTTGACGGTGACCCTATGCAGTGGCTGCAGTTCAAGGAATCATATAAAGAATCGTCACACTTGTGCAGTTATAGCGATTCAGAAAACATTTGGCGGCTACGAAAGTGTCTACGTGGCGACGCAAAAGAAGCCGTGTCATCGCTTCTCATCGGTAACACAACACCGCAAGCGATAATTGACACCTTAGAGTTACAATTCGGCAGACCCGAGTGTATAATTAATAAAATATTCACTCAACTCAAGAAAATTCACCCACTTCCGACTGCATACCACACGGAGATCGTGAATTTCTCAATAAAAGTTAAAAACTACGTCACAGCTGTTAAAACTATCAAGTTGCAGGAATACCTACAAAGTCCGGAAACGACGTCAATAATACTTTCGAAGTTACCGCCCGCCCTTATCAATAAATGGGCCGAGTATTCTTACGAGAGACAAGATAGTTCTATACCTAAATTAGAAATATTATCAGAGTTTTTATACAGAGAAGCAACCATAGTCGCTACCTCAGGTGTGAGTTACATACATAGTCAGAACGACGTAAGAAAGAAATACGATATAAAAACTCATTCAGTGTTAGCGTGCACTACTACCGATAGTAAATGTATGTATTGCCGCGCCTCTCCGACGCACGCTTTAGACAGGTGCGGCAAGTTCAAACGTGCTATGAGACGTGATCGATGGCAATTTGTACGTGCTAAACATCTGTGCTTCAAGTGCTTGAGCGCACGGCACAATGAACCCGCCGCGTGCAGCGCGCCTGACTGCAGCGAGTGTGGACATCCACACCATCATCTCCTTCACTGGACGAAGCCTACCGCGCCTGCGGCACCAGCGCGGGCGGCGCCGCCGCCGGCACCGATCGCCGCGCATCCAGAGACGGCGGCGCGCCCGGCGGTGGACACGGCCCGCGTGCACACATCGACGCCCGACGAGTCGCGCCGCGAGGACACCGTTGCCCACGCCCACACCAGTGCGTCCACTAGTGTTAGTGAGTCGTCAGTGCCTAAAGTGTTGTTAAAAATAGTGCCGGTAACCGTTCATGGACCTAAAGACAATATCCACACCCACGCGTTGCTCGACGACGGTGCCACCGTCACGCTGATATCTGCTGATCTCGCTGATCAGGTGGGACTCCACGGTAAGACAGTGACCATGCGCGCCCGCAGTGCATGGGTCTCCGGTGAGCTCGTGTGCCAAACGGAAAACGTAAGTTTTGACATTTCTACTAATACAGGCAATCGTTTTAGTTTGTGTGCTCGTAAAATGAAGGAACTCAATTTACCCATTCAACGTGTATCGTGTATGGACTTTAGTAATTATTCAGACTATATTAACTACGACTTGTGCAAATGTGACGCACAACCTAAATTATTAATCGGGCAGGATAACTATGATTTGATTGCTCCTATCTTGTGTTTAAAAGGTAATAGCAAAAATGAACCTTATGTCACAAAGACACCGCTAGGGTGGTGTGTACACGGTGTTGTAAACAACATAATAAACATGTCAGCTGATCGTAGTACTAGTGATGACAGCGCGCAACATTGTTGCGATTCCGAGTTAGACGAATTATTAAGAAAATCATTTGCATTAGAGTCGATAGGTATTTCAAAACAACCGCGACAGAATGCGGACGAATTGCGTGCTGTCACCATTCTAAATAACTCTTGTGAGTTAATTGATAACCAATGGTTTGTGGAATTGCCATGGAAACATGATACCTTTGTTATGCCTGATTCTTATCAAAATGCCTATAATCGCCTATTATCAGTTGAGAGAAAAATGTTAGCCGACAACTCTTACGCATCGCGTTACCAAGAACGTATACAGCATTTATTTGCGAATAATTATGCCAGGAGGCTAAACGAGGGGGAGTCTAGCGACCATATTTGGTACCTACCGCATTTCGGGGTCGATAACCCCAATAAGAAGAAGTTACGTTTGGTTTTCGACGCGGCTGCGAAAACAAAGGGATGTTCTCTTAATGATTTTTTATTGACAGGTCCGGACTTGTTACAGTCTTTATTTGGAATTATGTTTAGGTTTAGAGAAAATCGAATTGGAATTATTGCAGATATTAAAGATATGTTTCTTCGAATTAAAATTAAAGAAAAGGATCAACATACACTTAGGTTTTTATTTAGAGATGAAGCTACCAAGGACGTTAATAAATACGCTATGACGTCATTAATATTTGGCGCGAACTGCTCGCCTTTTATCGCGCAACATATTAAAAATAAAAATGCATTACATTTTAAGGATACTTATCCAACGGCTGTCGACGCTATTTGCAAGCAGCATTATATGGACGACTATATCGATAGTTTACCCGAAGTCGACCTTACGAAACAAATGATTAAGGAAGTCTCTTTTATTCACCAGCAGGGTGGATTCGAAATACGGAACTGGGCTTCCAACGTACCGGATGTACTGGAGAGCTTACCGAAGGAAGCTTTGAGTGACAGCGTCTGTTGCGCCTTCGATAAAGATCAATCGGAAAGGACACTCGGTTTATTATGGTACCCTGCTAGCGACGAGTTAGGGTTCGATTTGACCTTGAAACGTATACCAGCTGATGTTATAAACTTAAAAAGAAGACCCACGAAGCGTGAACTGTTATGTATTGTTATGTCTATTTTTGACATTCATGGTTATCTGATACCATTTACAATTAAAGGAAAAATAATAATGCGCGAAACTTGGAAAAGAAATATAAAATGGGATGAAGAATTAAATGATGAGTTAAATAATTTATTTCAGTGTTGGATAATTCAAGCAAAAAATATTAATAATATTAGGATCCCGCGTTGGTATTTTTGTGATAGTGATATGAGCGCGAGTAATGAAAACTTAGAACTACACGTTTTTTGCGATGCGTCGCCGAGCGCCTACGCGACCGTTGCGTACTGGCGCAAGGAAACGAGCAGTGGACATATTATCGTAGCGTTTATCGCTAGTAAATCCAAAGTTACACCCGTGAAATCTGTTTCTGTGCCGCGACTAGAACTACAGGGTGCTTTATTAGGATGTAAATTAGCAAATAATATTAAAAAGGAACATCGCTTAAAACCAAGTTCAACTTATTATTGGACGGATTCAACTACTGTTTTACATTGGATCCGAAATAATTGTAGGACCTATAAGGTTTTTATCGCCAATCGTCTAGGAGAAATTGACGAACTAAGTAAGGCTGACGAGTGGCACTATGTGCCGACTGACGTCAACGTGGCGGATTTAGGAACTAAAAGTACCGACCACGTACTTAGCAGCAGCTCGTCGTGGTTTACCGGTCCGTCATTTTTACATCAGTCACGCTCTTGCTGGCCTCAGGAACCTGAAAATAAAATAAAAATTAATGAAGAAATATTAGAAAAAATAAATATAGTAAATGAAAATAATAGTGTAAACGACTTACCTGTACCGGAGCCGACGCGCTTCTCTAGTTGGTTGCGATTGCTTCGAACTGCTGGAACTGTCTTGTTGGTCATAGATAAATGCAAGAAGATAAAAACAAATGGACTTACCGACGAGTTGATGAAAAGAGCTGAAACATTATTGCTTCAGCACTCGCAAGCCACAGCTTTCTTCAGTGACATTTTACTGTTGAAACAAAATAAAGAAATAAAACGCGATAGTAGACTTCGCGCTTTGACACCCATATTGGATGATACTGGACTACTACGTGTTGGTGGAAGAATCGGAGCAGCTAAAGATGTAGCGATGGACACAAAATCACCTGTGATCCTGGACGGAAATGATCACGTGGCTCGACTCATTGTCAAGTATTATCACATCCGCGCAGGTCACGGATGCAACGAGTTGGTGGTAAATGAGCTGCGCCAAAAATATTGGTTGTTACGTCTACGTCCTACAGTCCGTACTGTTGCGACGCAGTGCTTGTTCTGTCGCATCAGGAAAGCTAATCCAAAGCCGCCACGTCTAGGTGATTTGCCCGAGAGTAGACTCACGCATCACCAAAGACCGTTTACCGTTACCGGAGTCGACTTATTTGGACCAGTAGAGGTCACAGTTGGAAGATCAAGACCAAAACGCTATGGGGTCTTGTTCACGTGCCTGACAGTACGCGCCGTACATATTGAGATCGTGCCGTCTCTCACTTCAGATTCATTGATAATGGCTTTACGCAGAATGGCTGCACGTAGAGGCTGGCCAAAAAAGATTTATTCTGACAACGGGACCAATATGCGCGGCGCAGAAGTTGAACTAAAGAAAGCCTACGACGCCGTAGACAAGGGTTCTGTCATGAACGAAGCTTTGAACTTTGGAGTTTCCTGGAGCTTCATTCCGCCAGCTAGCCCGCACATGGGAGGAGCTTGGGAGCGACTCGTACGCAGTGTCAAGACAGCCCTCAGGGTGGTTCTGAAAGAGAGAGCTCCGCACGAAGAGACTTTGATTACTCTCCTAGTTGAAGTGGAGAATATTATCAACAGCCGGCCCCTCGGTCATGTGTCCGTGGACCCTCGGGATGATGAGACATTAACGCCGAATCACTTCCTCATTGGTTCGTCGTCTAATTTGCCTAGCGCAGGAGTGTTTACGGACAAAGACTTATGTCTGCGCAAACAATGGCGTATCTCCCAGCGTCTGGCTGACCATTTTTGGGCCAGATGGGTGAAGGAGGTGCTCCCCGATCTAGTGCCGCGCCAAAAGTGGAGAGAAGAGGGCGCACAATTGAAGATCGGTGATATGGTAGTAATAGTTGACCCTAACTCCCCCCGTAATTGCTGGCCTAAAGGTATCGTACAATCCGTGTACCCTGGTGCAGACGGACGCGTAAGGGTTGTCGACGTTAAAACTAAAAATGGCATACTGAAACGTCCTGCAGCCAGGTTAGCGATATTTTAAATTCTTGTTTTAATTTAGGTTACCGTTTTGAGTGTCGTGTCGACACTGAGGGGGAGAATGTTGCGTATGAAAGCATTTGTAACGTTTATTTCGTGTACTTTTTATAATAATAAATCAGCATTGAGGTCCTGCCACCGCGGTCATCTGAGACGTTGAATTAGAGCTCAAATTTGCTTGGCAAATTACCCCCGCCCGCGCTCGTCCGCGCGGTGCGGTCGCCAGTGGCGCCGAGCCACAGTCCGCGTTCCGCCTTCGTTCAGGTCGCACGTCGCGCAAGCTCGCGCGCACCCGCGTTCCACGTGTCTTGCCGCCGTAGTATGGCCTCAAGCTACTAATCACTAACAGACTGTTTTCATTTTACACCCGACTAATCGCGTACTGCGTGCTGTGCGCAACACCCACTTTGAATTTTTAAGAGCCCCTTTCAGTCCCTGTTACAAAAAAAAAAAAATTACTACTTTCTTATTTGCAAAATAAACCTCATCTACTTATAACTGTTCCAAATTTCAAGTTGACAGCATTAGTAGTTCTTGAGATATCCAGCTGTGACAGACAGACTGAATCACACCATAAGGCTTCCTTTTTTACCATTTTGGTACGTGTCTGTTTTCTCCTTTTGTCGCTAATTAGTCGCAATTTTTCGCCAAGTCACAGATGTAGTCGGGTCTTAGTTTAGTTAGAAGATATAATGAGTTCAATTTTTAAGGTATAGTCCAAGAGCTAGATCAAATAGTTTTCGTAAACTCCGGTTTTTTTAGTCTTTGGTTGGTGTGGTCCCGGCTGTCTTTTGTAGATCTTTGACGGTCGTTACGGGTCGTCAGAACCCCGAAAATCTGAGAACCAGTCTTACTAAGGGGTATCGTATTACATAGTAACTGGGTTGTGGAGGTAAGATAGGAAGTCCTTCCATGTAAAATACTGGTATTCAGCTATATCAGGTTAGACTGGTAGCTAACCCCAACATAGCTGGGAAAAGGCTAGGCAGATGATGGTTTTAAGTAAGTAAGTCCCTAATCTAAGTACCTACTTGCAATGACATAAACGGTGAGTTGCTTGCGCAGATACGACGCACGGATCAATATGTTTGTGTTATTCTTGTTAAAAAAGTATGATTTTTCCACTTTTGTTTGATTGTTTGTTTTCTCATTGTTTGTTTTGATTTATTAGTGTGAAGTGTCACAAGTACACAGCACCACTCAGAGCAGAGGCAATGTAGACGTGTAAATTGTCTTTGGTCTCATACCAACCAATAAAAAAAATATTTGCGAACTTAAATATGAGGCTTTTGCTCATATTGCTTTTTGAGTGTGCTGTCTTCTTGTTTTATTATTATTCTTTGTCTATGTGCGTTTTATTTGTGCAGAATAAACAAGTTTTCTTTCTTTCTTTTCTTCTTTTCTTGCTTAAAACCATCATTAGTTTAATGGATACCTACTTTAAATTGATGCTGTCACTTTCTTTTTGATACATAATATAAGGGATGGCATGAATCCATTAAACTAAGTTCGTTTCTGAACTGCACCTGGCTGAAAGCGACTTACTTTACATATTTTATCTGTGAACGCATTAGCACAATATTTCATTAGATGTCATAATAATTATCTGGTTTAACTCAGGAATAATGCGGGCAGATTAATTCTGGCATAGCTCTTAGCAACATGCTACTGATAATACCAGTTGTAACTCGAGTATTACTATCAATCTGGCCTGAATATTTAGATAAGTAAATTGACTGATATGGGTCGTCGTTAGCCTGCTTTTGTTAAATGTAATTTTATTTTATGGGGCTTTAGGCAATGATATATTACTCGTACCTTTAGATGCGTTACCCGGGCTCAAAAATGGCAAATTAAATGAAGGGCAATTGCCCGGCGTGATATCAGTCACGCACGCGCGCCAGTGAACATGCAGCAGCTAGTGACGTAATTAAATAAGTATATTCATCTCTTTCTTACAACAGGTTTCGGCATGCGTCTTTCCTTTTCTTTGCGGCCAGTATATACTGGTATGTTGGTACATCATGGCTTACGCTGTTTTTGAAAGCACTGATGTTCGTGTATGACGCGTCTATCTATAATACGTCATTGGCTTTAGGTAGTACCTAATATGTGGAGAATCCTGGTAAATGAACAGATCGCTGCCATAAACTTCACACGGCAGTTTAAGTGCAGGGCAGGCCAATATGCACCGCTCATGGTTCAAAATTGCTTGATAATTCACATGAGCACGACCCCCGGCTTTTTGACACTTTCTGTTAAAAATTGGGCTTTTAAAAGAGAGTCTCCCTGGTGTATCTTCCTAAGTACACCCTTACTAGTTTTCTAATACGAAAAAAAATCTTATAACCTACCTCCGATTCAGTTTTAGGAATTCATTTAGTTCCTTAAAAATCAATTTTCTTTTGCCATCTGTTGAAAATCTGCAAAACGAATGGATAGAGCATAGAGATAAGTAGGATTATTAAATCTTTACCTACTTTAGATTAATATTAATCGAAGAAATCAGACACACTGATTTATAAAAATGTTATATTTATAAATCCGTCCGATCCGTCAATTTGCTACGTTTCAATTTTTATTATTTTTTAGCTTTACCTCCAGGAAAAGGTAGACTTGAGACATACATAATCAGCCTATAATGTTCCCACTGCTGGGACACAGGCCTCCTCTCGGTGAGAGGGAGTGGGCCGTAACCCACCACGCGGGCCCAGTGCGGGTTGGTAGATGTCACATGTCTTCGAATTTTTGGTTCTATGTAGGACATTTTGACACGGTTTCCTCACGATGTTTTCCTTCACCGTTTTGAGAGCAGCGGTGATGAAATAATTTACACAAATTAAAGCGCGTGCCGGGGTTCGAACCTACGACCTACAACTCGTAAGTCGCGGCCAATACCACTGGGCCACCACTGCTCTACAGACTTGAGACATCCATCAACAATTCATCTTAGCATAAAGCATAATCGGCCTACAACATTCCCACTGCTGGGCCACTGGCCTCCTCTCGGTGAGATTGAGTGGGCCGTAATCCACCACTCGGACCCAGTGTAGGTTGGTAGATCAGCAATTCGATATCATCCCACTAATTTATTTGAGGTCTTGTCTATTCAGTAACCGATGTATTTGTTGTCTTTCATCACACTAATATTATAAAGGCGAAAGTTTGTGGGTGTGTGTTTGTGTGTTTGTTACTTCTTCACGCTCAAACGGCTAGACCGATTTCAATGAATTTTGGTACGTAGATAGCTTATACCCTGGATTAACACATAAGCTAGGTACTTTTTACATAAACCGCGGGGCACAGCTAGTAACAAAATAAGTACAACTTCTATCTTCTTGTCTATATTATCCTTCAATCATATTTTTCAAATCGATAATGTTCAAGACTGTTCTGCCTATGTTGTTACGTGTGTCCAAAAAAACTTTTTTACAAAAAAAAACAACCGACTTCCAAAAAAAACAACAAAGTAAAAAATAACTTTAATTTTGGAAGTCGGAGTCTTTGGTTTTGTATCTTCTTTGCTTACTTTGTACTTTTTTTGTAAATTTTTATTTTTCACTTTTTAATTGTGATACCTAAGCTTGTATTACCCCACACACATTCGAATACCACTAGCTGCAAAATAAATTAAAACATCATCCACATAAAAAATGGGAGAAAAATAAGTATTACTGAAGCCAACTCAAAAACTACCAAAGTTAATACGAGTTTTTACATGGGGACCAACTTCGAGGTATCCATCCGAATAAAAGAAGAATCTTTCAAATCGGAAAATTCTGTAAAATATTATGCGTGGTCATACCTAAACAAAAACATAAGTACCTATACGTGTCGACTTGAGAACCTCCTCCTTTTTTTTCGTCGGTTAATTAATACTTTCTCGTCGTTGTAAATTAGATAGTACGCGTGGAAACTTAAGTGGTCTACTATCTAACGACTACTGGTAGCCGTTGCACCAGGAAGCGAATGTTTTACAATAATTAGGTACAGCCATTGACAATGATAACGTACCTAAGTAATCACTATACTTTTCCATGTGTATCTAGCGCTAGATGTAAGCCGGTCGGTGCATAGGAATTATACCTATTAATGTGTACCTAGAGTAAGTAAAAGAGAAATCCAGCGGGTTATTCGCGTAACACACTATCAATCGGAATCGGTTTCATTTTTAACCGACTTCTAAAAAAGGAGGAGGTTCTCAATTCGGATGTTTGTATTTTTTTTTTTTATGTTTGTTCGCGCATAACTCCGTCGCTTGCCAACCGATTTGAAAAAAATATTTTTTTGTTGGAAAGGGTGTACTTCCCAAATGGTCCCATTTTTGTCAAAATCCAGTTCTGATGATGGGATCCTGGAGAAATCGAAGGAACTCTTCAAAGTGTAATAGTTTTTTATAGTAGCTCGTGCATTTGCTCTCGGAAAGCGCCACTTGGTGAAGTGGAACTGATGATGGAGACCACAGATGGCTATCGGAACTACTCAATGATAAATACACTTGCGTGCAATAAAATCGATCCACCCCATTCTCTTCGATATGAAACGAGAAAATTTAACAAGTTTAATTAACAATAACCTAATATATTGTGTACTAAAACCTTCCTGACTGTATGTAGATTACGTAAGTGAAAAAAATATCAAAACTGATTCATTACTTTTTGAGAAAACATGGGGTGGGCCAATTTTTTTGCACGCAAGTGTATTTCACGTGTTGCGATTCGATTACTCTAATATGGTTGCTAAGCAATTTCCGCTCGTCACACAATGCGAGTGGTGAGTGGTTGTTGAGGATTTCTCCTGGTTCTTACCAGCAGAACTCAACAATTAACGTCCCAGCATCGGGAAAAGCAATATTTTGTAACATGTGATGAGCAATTGACATTAGACTATTGTCAAAATCAATCTGCCTAGCCTTTTCCCAACTATGTTGGGGTCGGCTTCCAGTCTAACCGGATGCAGCTGAATACCAGTATTTTACATGGAGCGACTGCCTATCTGACCTCCACAACCCAGTTACTGGGTAATACGATACCCCTTGGTAAGACTGGTTGTCAGACTTTCGGGCTTCTGACGACCCGTAACGACTGTCAAAGATCCACGAATAACAGCCGGGACCAACGGCTTAACGTGCTTTCCGAGGCACGGAGGAATCTCGCTATGTAAAGATGGTCACCCATCCACTGACCAACCCCGGCAAGCGTAGCTTAACCTGACGGATCGACCCGTGCGGCTGTTATTACTTAGCCACGAGCTCCTCTTTAAAAAAACTTTTTAACAAAAAAAAAACCGACTTCCAAAAATCACTACAAAGTGAAAAATAACTTTGATTTCGGAAGTCGGTGGCAAAAAAAAAGAAAGTAAATAAAAGTTATCCTTCCGAAATCAAAGTTATTTTTCACTTTGTAGTGATTTTTGGAAGTCGGTTTTTTTTTTGTTAAAAAGTTTTTTGACAGTTCAACAACATTCATTGCGTTATTTACGTTGCTGAGCAGACAAATTTTTCAAACATATGGAGCAATGGATTAGCATTTTGCTTCAAAATGATTCAGATTTCGATTGATAGTGTTTTACGCAATAGGGTGGGTTTCAGAAGATTATAGTTTTAGAAAAGAATAAAAATCAATTAAAATTGGACCTTTTTCATGAGCTTGCTTGACTAATCCGATTAATTAGGGTAGGAAATGGATTCGATAGATAAGGATTAAGTTACCCTCTGCTGTAAAGATTTCTACTATAGGTAATAGTATGTAATGCGATGAATACAGAGTTGTTTACTTATTATATTACTAGCTTTTGCCCGCGGCTTCGCTCGCGTTAATTTAGAAGTTGACAATCAATTCGGGTACTTATTCTCTGCTTGTATTAATTCAATCATGATTCGAGACACGTGGCGCCATCTATTATCAAAAGAACGTTACCTACTGTTGTTTTCCTCGGGAACAGTACTATTTTAGGGATGAAAGGTACTCTATGTCCGTTTCTGTACACCTGACAACGTCTAAGCGAAGTTTCAGGATGATCGGTTCTGTGGTTTACGCGTGAAAAGGTAACAAACAAATAAACTTAGCTACTTTCTTTTTAGGGTTCCGTACCAAAATGGTAAAAAAGGAACCCTTAGGGGTCTTAAAAATTCAAAGTGGTGCTACTAGAGCATGTGGGGTTGCATATGAAAGAGCGCTGTTTGAACATTCTTAAACATATATTTATTTTATTTTAGGCTCCGTAGTTTTCGACTTTTGATGAAAAATGTAAAAATTACAGGAAAAATAAAATTATGTCTATCACACTTTTTCAGAAATCGGAACAGAACTCTCGGTGCGCGAGTCCGACTCGCTCTTGACCGGTTTTTTTATTACTTAGGAAGTTAGGATGTGCAGGAAAAACTTGATTAATATGAGTTAAGTGGGTACGGGAACCCGGCGGCATCAGCCCTAATTGGACCCCATCATTGTCCCTCGTATAACCTAACAATAATAATAACCTTATAGTAAACCTAGATTAATAATTATAGCTGAAGAGTTTGTTAGGGTTCCGTACCAAAATGGTAAAAAAGGAACCCTTATGGTGTGACCGTGTGACTGTCTGTCTGTCTGTCTGTCACAGCTGGATATCTCAAGAACTACTAATGCAATCAACTTGAAATTTGGAACAGTTTTAGATGACGTTTTCCCAACTATTTTGCAAATTAAAAAGAAATAAAACTATTTATATTTTTTTTGCAACAGGGACTGAAAGGGGTCTTAAAAAATCAAAGTGGGGCTACTAGGGCATGTGGGGTATCATATGAAAGAGGGCTGTTTGCACATTCCCAAACATTTTTTTTCTTTTTTTTAGATCGCATAGTTTTCGACTTCTGATGAAAAATGTGAAAAAAATACGGTCCCCCCCCTTATCTCCGAAGTTTGCAAAGAGAAAAATCTGAAATTATTCTTTGTGATAGAAGTTTATGTAAAGATTACAGGAAAAATAAAACGGTGTCTCTAAATAGCACGCTTTTTCAGAAATCGGAACGGAACCCTCGGTGCGCGTGTCCGACTCGCTCTTGACCGGTTTTTTTTTTGTTGTTGTTTGTTTTAACGCGCTAATCTCTGGTATAGCATTTGATAGCCCAATTGGAACATTATAGATTGCAGTTCAAAATAAAGTAAGAGTACTCGAGATAATATCCCGTGAGATATGTGTTTACTTGTGCCGTTATATAATTGACTGTTAACAGCTCTTATGTATAAACATTTACTGTGATAACGAATCATTATGACCTGAGAGACTTTGAGATAGAAATATTCCGTAAGACATGTAAATAGATCGAGCATTTTGCTGGAGTTAGGTACCTATACCCGTCGTCCCGTGTGTACACAGGGCCTTTTAAAAAATCTGCTCTTCCATACATTTTGACCGTGTAGGTATTGCACTATTGTAGGAAACTGCAGATTTTATTTTCAATAACCGATGAAAAATTTCTATACAGGGGGGCTCAGAATGATGTACTGAATACGTGGTAACCGTTTGTGCGTCGATGTCCCTTCCACCCTGTATACCTCTAAAGAAACGTTTATCTACACCCATGCTATAAATTCTCTATAAAAGTTTCTGAAACAGTTAGCTTATTGCCAACATTAAAACAGCCAGTGTCATAGTAACCATGGTAACCATAATAGCATCCAAACGGGTGTTTTAATGTTGTACTGAATTTCATAATGCAACTCGTTTTCAAAAAAAGAACATTGTAATGCACGCGCGTTTCACTACAACAGCGCCGTAATTTAAAAAAAGAACTTATTCGAATTCACGTCGTTTAATATGACGCCGGCCGCCATGTTCGATACGAGTATTAGTATTGCAAAAAACTGTTTCAGAACCTTTTATAGAGGATTGATAACATGGATGTAGATAAAGTCTTGTATGTAACTGTACATTATTAGGTATTAAAACACTCATGTGATACTGTTATCACACTAGGCTTCTTATTATACGTCAGTTGCATAAATAACTATTATAATATTACTTTGGCCAAGGTTACGAGGCGCAGCGGTGTGAGGTGTCCTATCGAAATGTTGTATCTACAATCAATAAGTAATACTCATGGATCTATCAATAAATAGCAAATCAAACAAACCCAAAGCAGAACTTATCGCTATGAACCAATCTATCTCTAGTTGGAATTTGAAGGTCGCAGAACTTACAAACCCTAATAATATTTCACACTACAAAAACGACTGATCAGAATCCTAGTTAACATAAAAGACACAGACAGCTGCAAATCACATTTTCAAGAACACAAACTTTTAACACTACCCTGTATATATATATTAGAAATAAGCAAATTTGTTAGAAACAACCAACAATTATTCACTACACGAGAAAACATACAAGATAAATATACACTACGACACAAAAATAGACTAAACCTACCTGGCGGATCTAAGCTGAAAATGCACTCAACAAGCACTTTAGTAATGTCAGTTAAAATATACAATAAATTACCCGAAGCAATTAAAAATGAACAAAAATTTAATATATTTATAAATAAACTAAAACAATACCTAATCCATAAATGTTACTATAATATTAATGAATATTTTAATGATAAATTAAATGAATAATTAAAAATGAATAAGTATCAAAAATAATAAATAAAATCAAAGTGGAAGTGAGTAGCAGAAAAACATTTATATTTTACTTTTTTCCAATAATAATATAATAATAGCCCTCTTCCTCTATCCTATCTTGCTGTGCCCGACAGGGTCCACAATGATCTAAAATTATGTATATTTTATAATGTACCTACCACCTACGTTAACATTGTGGAATGCAAATAAATATATTGAGTATTGAGTATATTTCGGTCAAATCTCGTGGAATTTAATAAATAATACCTATACCTTTAAGTACATCAGACAATAATATTAAAAGACAGATAATAATATTAATATTAAAAGGTTTAATGATAATTTATCTACCTGTCAATCAAATTATTACTAAGCACCTGTACCTATTGGTAATTTGGTAAAGCTTTGGTTTCCTAAGAGAGTGGTGAACGCTCACACAATAACATAACATCTGTCCAAATAGAGAGGTTTTATTGACACCTTAATGTAAATTTCTGGTGAAAATTACAGATTTTCATGACGGCCGTTATAGTATGACGGAACCGCTTTCCTAGAAAACCGTAAGCGTAGCTTTAGCGTCGGTATGCTACTTCCGTTATTTGACGATCACGTTCCGAACCTGATATTTAACCATACCTTTGTCAACTATAGCTAGTACTGGCATTTAAAGTACCTACTTACTTATTCACTTAATCGCAGTATTTCAACGTTTCCGCGACTGATATCAGTAAAATGATGCCACTGGCCTTAACTGTTGCGAAGATATTTTAAATATCATCATAATCAGTATGAACTTTTTTTTTGTGGATGGGAAATCATCAAATGACTTCTCCCGCTCTGGGCGGAGCGGGGGGGCTTGTCAGACTTTCAATGACTAAAACCCACCCGTGTTCCTTCAGTTGCCTATTCAATTCAATTCAATTCAATTTCTTTAATTCAGACTAAATGTGTCCATATAGTGTTAGTAAATACATGTAAAAGAACTTAAAAATAAATGTTAGTATATACAATAGGAACTATTATCTAACGTGGATGTGTATCCACTGCCTGCATAGAGGACTTTCTACCCTCTCAGCAATGACCTTCAGGTAGCCGTTGGAACTGTCCCTCACCCTGCGCATCAGCGATGCCGCTCGCTTACGGATTATGGCATGGAAGCCATCCACTTGTGCGTCAGCAAACATCGCCGATGCGCTGCAATACCTAGGCAGCCCCATCAGCAACCTGAAAGCATTGTTGTACTGGACCCGCAGGGCGCTGACGACCCGCTGTGTGTAACTGACCCACAGGCTACAGGTATAGTAGGATTGGCAGTAAGCCCTAAATAACGTCTTTTTTACCTCCCCACTACACCTATAAAACCTGCGGGCCAGCATGTTACACCGAACCGCCAGCCCCCTGCGTTCCCGCTCTACATCCGGATCGTCAGCCAGGTCCTCATTTACCACATGGCCAAGGTACACAAACTGGCTGACCCTATTTAACGCCACTCCTCCCAGCGTCACGGGCGGTACACAAGAAGGCGTCATGCGCCCCGCCCGAAACACCAGCAGTTCGCCTATGCCAGAGCCACGGTATCTGTTTCGAACAACCCGCGACCCCGGCGGCAATCACTATGAACTGAAATGTAACTTTGACACTAGGACCTATTTTGTCTCTATCACAAAATGTTGACCAAACCAAATAATGATCCATGTATCCATCAAAACAAATTGAAATAAGACATCTAAATAGGTAAATAAGCTCTAGTAAATAAATAGTTTCTGAAAGACGACGTACGGTACCTGAAAAGAAATTATGTCCTCTTTGATAAAGAAAATTCATCCTCTAAGGACAAACACCGCTGCAAGAACAATCTAGCGAAAAAAATAAACTCGTAAGCATTCGTTAGTTTCATGTTTGTGATTGATCTTTAAGGAGTTTTTCGAAACTCACCAAGAGAGAGACAGAGAGTACCTATTCCAAAATTCAGATTCATTTTAGAATAGGTACCTACTCTCCGATTTGAGTATGAAAGTCGATGGCTATAAGAGTACCAAAGAAACGATGGATGGACTGTGTGAAAGATGATATGGCTAGAAAGGGGAGGACTACCGAGATGACGACTAATAGAGAAGTATGGAAAAAAGGGTTATGTTGCGCCGACCCCAAATAATGCCAGGATAAGGTCAGGAGAATGATGTTAATGTACTCTTCAATTTAAGTAATAGAGTCAGTGAAAAAAGATACCTAGTTACAGTCGGGGAAGTAAAAAAAAAACAAATATGACTATGATAAATATGATGTAAAAGATATCATATCAGAACTGATGCAAGGTCATAACCAAATATTTGCCATTAGGCGCTCAAAATTTTGCAGTTCTATCCATGTTTGCAGACCCATCGAACAAGTCTATACCTACAGCTGATAACGGATAACAAACAGGCAGTCGAGTGATTACAATGTGTAATCGGAAAATAAAAAGCTATAGAATATGTAAGTACTTCACGAAATGGCTGATAAGAAGTTTATGAATGCTGCATTAGTCATAGAACAAAAAATAAGATTGCATCAGAAAAACACTCCATTCATATTGAGCACAAATAAGATTCATACCTAACACGAAATAAAAACGACACATTTCCATTGTTCAAACGAAAAATCAGCAGTCATTATTACAGCTACAGGAGGCATCCGGTTGTTCCTACCCAAGAGGCGCTTTAGGGATACGAATTATATTTTTTCAATTAGCCGTTCCTACATCTACTCTCCTGTAGTGTTGGATGGGTCTTATATATGACCAAATGCTAGGGTTAAACCTAAATCGTTGGATGAATACATCCCAGAACCAATTGCTGAGAAATTTTTACAATGTGTATTTTTTGCAGCAGTAGACATTTCAGGATCAATAAATGATGATGCTTCAAGCGATAAAGCAGTTCTAGAATCACCATTGTAAGAAGATCAGCTGTACGTGAAATAATATCTTCTTGATGCGAAAGGCCAGCCTAGTAATATGCAGGTTTATCTGTCAGTGACTTTGTTCATTAATTAAAATTATAATTAAACAGGTAACGATTATAATGATTGAATTTCGACCTTGCTTGTAGTCTGCACGTGTGTGTATAGGTACTGCATCTATATGTTTTGTGATTACAATATTATTATTATACAACATAATAAAAAACATGTTATCTCCTGCCAGATAACGGGTTATCGCTACACTGATTACGATGTTTCATTAGTAATTGACTCTGACAGATTTTACTGTTATCTCCAACGAATTTGGTAAAGAGTTTCTGATTAATTTCCTGGGTTTCAGGAGAATTTATAAAGTTTTCTTTTCAATTTCAGGTGACTATTATTCAGATCATATTAATCATTTCGTCTGTAAGGCTGGCGCTAGAAATTCATTGGGATATCCGGATATTGGTGCCATAGGGTGGTGATATAGGGTGGTGATATAGGTACCAAAACAAAAAAAATCCACAAAAACACGTTGAGGCTGCCCCCTCCCTGCCCCCCTCCAGCTCTAAAAAATATCTGACACGGTAACGGCGGCGATGTCGGATTGTCTGTAAACAAAATATGACAAGCCTTCTCACTTCATAGTGATTTCGTTAGTGCCAATTAAAGCCACCGGGTCAAATATACTACGAGCACTATACCACGCGGAGTCACGATTGTCAAACTCAATTTTAGTTGTGTCAATTTTTTTTCTAAATTTAGTAGATAGAATAGAAAAAAGTAAGGAATTTTAGTGATAGTTTAGTTAGTTTAGTTCGGTGTGCAACAGAATCGGCACCATTATCAATTTACTTTTCTTAAATGCACGAATAAAAACTGTCCCGGAATCTTAATTTGTGACCGGTTTATGCCAAGTAGGGTTGCCACCTTTTTTTTGAAGAAATATAGTATTTTTCTCAGAACCTTGCCAAAATATAGTACTTTTGGGAAATTTCGGAAAAAAAAATAGTACACATTCATTCATTCATCAAATCATCATGTTTAAACATTATATACAAATTACAATCCTATCACTTTATTGCACACCAGTTTAAAAGAAACAAACAAACACAGAATAACATTATTTATTTTTCCAGGTATATTTATTGTTACTCTGCGCTTTGGATAATAACAGATTATTGTTTTTAAAATAATTAATACGAATCACAGCAATTTACTTCCATATTAATAAAAATCAGCAATTCATTTTTAATGAGCTTAACATAGACTTATAAAAAAAGATGGACTCCGCGCCACGCATATCGAAAGTGAAGCACAGTAAGTATGCCGGACTGATTGTACGAACACGCCTCGCGCACACATTTTCATCATAGTATGCCGACCGGCCGCCATTACGTGACACGAGCGACGGCGTCTTTGCAGGTACTCAAATCATGCACACATAGATCGGTACGGTGCTTCACTTTCGATATGCGTGGCGCGGAGTCCATCTTTTTTTATAAGTCTATGGAGCTTAATTAAACTTCTGTTTCTTTCTTCCCTCACCTCACCACAGAATAGAAACAGAAATGACGTTTCGTTGCGTAGCCGTAACGAGGCTTCGTGAGTGCGTTTCGTTCTAAAATTCACAACGCGTCACTACAGGTAGGTACGTTCCAATTTAAGGCTCTTACAGACAGAGGCGATATCGTGTCGCGACGTGTCGCGTAGCGGTGTTGCGACGCGAAAATATCGCAATATCGCTCGCGATATCGCCTCTGTCTGTAAGAGCCTTTAGTCCATGTTTATACAAAAAAGTTCAGCAGTGGAGTTAACAATGAAAATATAGTATTTTTCGTACTATATTATATTTCTATAATGTATAGTACAATTGACCGCAATATAGTACGATACTATATAATATAGTACAGGTGGCAACCCTAATGCCAAGATACGCGCACGGTCGTCGCAAACAATGACGTGGGACTTTATTATAATAGGCAAAATGTAGGTGTAGGTACCTACTCCTTTGCCAATCCCTTGGGGAAAACAGGGGTGATATTATGTTGTTAGATGAACTCATGTCTTCTTTCTTAGTAAATATGACAAGTATTCCTGCGTGACAAGACTTTGCATAACAGGCAAATACGCTTGCATATACATAATAATATATATCGTTTATATTAATGTATGCAAATGTTGAAGCTTGAAGGTGTCTATGAATTATTTTACATGTGTATCTTTCAATACAATGTTCAGACAAATGACTCGCTCTCTACCCAATTAATAAATAAAATTTGTATAAAATACAAAACAGTAGTAGTGGTTGTTTAATTTACATTATCAATTTAGTGATGGACCAATAGCTGCTCCCTGGGGCAATCCAATTTCAGCGAAGGCCGAAGGGTAATTGGCTTACAAAGGTGGTAGAAAATGATGATGGAGCTTTAATGAATGTCCAAATTATTATTAATGTAGACTTATGGAACACAACAACATCAAACGCTATACAAAGTTTATAGTCTTCTGGACAAAATAGTCAAATGCCTTGGATAAGTAAGAAAAAAAAACCAGTGCTCCATCAGCCGTCAATACTTTTTACCAGTGTGTCGATAGTGTCTATGATCTATTTAATAGATAGGTACAGTCATACAGTGCCTGATAACTAAAACAGTCTAGAATATTAATAATATGCGACGTCGGCGTAATAGTCTACATTTTAAAATCATTAATAATAATAAGCGAATGAAAGGTAACAGGGATAATTCCTGGGTAAAAAAAAGTGTGTGTGTACGCTCTGACGCACGACTGGAGTTTACTCCTGTTTTTTGTGCTGTTCCGACTTTCTATCTTTCGGTAATTTCTGTCGGGCAGGGTTTCTTCAATGTATCAGTGCTATACAAAAAGCAAGTTTAAGAGCTCGTCCGCTTCCTCCGCCCCCTTCCCCCAGCTCACCTCTCATGGCTGCACATCTCCCCTCTTACATCTCCTTTTACCATCTCCCACTCCCCCGCTCACCTACTCCCCATTTTGTTAATCAGAAAATAAGTAAGGTCTGGCGGCTCTGAGATCTTGGACTATAAGTAGGTACCCACCGTAGGGCATGGCATAGTATGCCTTTTGAAGTTCCTGTCTATTCCAACAGGAAACAGAAATATCAAATAATAACAAATACAATACATGAATGTAATTATTATGGCCATTTTATTAACAAGTCGAACCACAATTTACATACCTACATAGAACAAGTACAATAATAATTGGCGTAACCGTAAATAAGGATAAAGATAAAATTAAATTGTAAAATAAACACGTGGTTATAGCCACGATTACCTACACCCGGAACATTAAACAATAAACTTAGTTACACATTTGTATGCAAATTAAATTAATACAAGGATGAGCAATTGCGTGCCGGCTGTAATTTATTATCACTTATGTACACACGGAGAATGTGCCGGTAGCAACACGGAATATTATTATTTATCAGTAAGTATACCTATTGATTTCCTTTTTATTGTCACTTCTGTACATTAGTGAGATAACTGTACAAGATGCTTTTCTCTTGGAATGCCAGAATAATTAGGTAGGGATAGAATTTTCCTTTCTTCTAACATAGGTAACTTCATTTTTCAGTCCAAATCGTTTTTTACAAGCTTTTACAGTTTTGAGTTGAAATTTTACATGCAAAATACATATAATTATCTAAATCGGATGACAATGCAGCATTTACAGCATATAGCATATTAGGTATGACATGGAGCTGATCTGGTGATGGAGCCGGAAGGTGGGCACGGGAACTCAGTAATAAAACGACGCCACCCTATCGCGTTTGGGCTCGTTTGATTCGTCTTGATAAGGACTTTGATCCTAGATTATATCCAGACTGATAAAAGCTTGTTATAATTTGTTTACATGAGTAACATCTTTCCTCTCGCTTTCCTGCAATCTGTGGGAGTAATTTGTTGAAAAGGGACGGAAGTGTGTAACAGGAAGTGAAAATATTTTTCTAAAAGTTTTGAGCAATGACATTAAACATCTAGACGTTGCCATGATTACAGTGTGAAGTGTGGAAGTGAGACACATATAATAAATAATAATAATAAAATGTATTTATTTCAACTATGTTTACAGACGAAAAGATAAAATTAGGTAAAACATGAATTACAACTGTTAGGCACACGAGTACCGACAGGTATTACATATTTTTGCTGTAACCACAAGGTCTGTACATGAATTGGATGAGCCCTGCCTCTTAAACTTGGGTGACCCTGTATCTTAAGAGACAGTGATCAGCTATAAGAGGGCCAATTCTCGTACCTAAAAACGTTCAAATTCTAATCACAATGTCATGCCAGCGACACTCAACTGTCAAAAGTGTAGGTAAACGCTATACAATTTTTGAGATATTGAGACTGAGATGAGATTGCGAGCGTTGTTAAAAATACGGGACTTGCCCCTAAGATATCTTATGAAGTAAACAAAACTTGTGAAGTGTGTCAGTTTGCCATGTATGTGTCTATATAATATCTAAATTTTGTATGTGTCTTGCATAGTATGTATTTTCCTTAAAATATTTACAGTAAAAAAGGAGGAGAAGGGAGGGCAACTCAAGAATGTGAATGGAGAGTGTGTGTGAATGTATGTATGTAACTGCACACCCATGTGTATATGGTGAGTGTGGGTGAGTATAAATATGAGTGAGCAGCGAAAAATAGTAATTATTATTAAGCAATGTATGAAAGTAAGGACTCGGTTTGTAAATAATCTTGTTGAATACATATATACGAATACATATATACGAAATAAGTAGGAAAATTGAGACAAAACATCTTATCTTACGTTAAAATTTATCTTACGTCGATTAATTTAACTTTTTTGGACAATTTTTGGCATTGTGCGAATGTATTGACATGGGTTTCAGTCCAAAATATGGAAGATTTCTTACGTTAAACCTCATTTCTCATACCACATAACCTAGAAAAAGTATTATATTGCTGTCTCATGACCGGCCACGCGGTGGCTCGATCTAGATGTATATTATCTAAGGTTTTGAGTGACGGATTGAAATGTTGGTGGAAATTTGGTATGGAACTAGAAAGTACTTTTACCAATGTGAAATGTCAGATGTTACACATCATAAGCGACTACTGTAGGGCTCACTCGTTTTTTTATTTTTTAAATATTACACTTGTCATTTGCTGACGCTACAGGTAAAATAGACGATTGTACCAAATTACTTACCTAAAACTTTTAAGGGAATTAAATAACTAAAGTATTATTTACGCAAAAAAAAAACACATTTTTATGTAAGTAGGTACTCTTACACAACGGAACCCGAAAATGGTCCATCCTCGCAAGGAATCGCGACGAGTGGCAAGCTCTGGAGGAGGCCTTCACCCGAAGAGGGGTCCAATTGGCATATATATTGGAGTAACAATATCCGCACCCATTTCTGTATGAATGTAAATGCCAATGGAATAAATAAAGGCTTTTTTATTTTTTTATTTTATTTTTATTTATTTATTTTATTTACTCTTATACAGCAATAATTAATACCTGGATTGATGATCTATTCAGTGCCTGATGTAAGTAGGTACGTAATCCAATATAGCAGTAGGTATTTCTACTTAATTTCAAGTTTTCCTTGAGAATCCTGTGCGAGTTGCTAACATCCGCAAACCAGGGCCCCAAGTCTGCTATTTTTTAGAAATTCGTCATTCCAACACGATTCTATTTTCACTGCATTGTCACTTTGCTAAAAGTTCGTAATCAGCTAAATTCATAGTTTCTTACAATGGAGTGTTAGTCGTTAACCATTGGAAAGTCATAATGACGCCATTAAGACGCCATTATATTAGTAGATTACCAAACTTGTCGAAATCAACAATTATGAAATCAATGATAGACCAAGGATAGACCATTCTGACACTATTGTAATAGCAGACTTGAGGCCCTGTAGATAGGTAGGTAGGCACTACATGCTAATCGCGCTAATAAAACGCTAAACTCTATAAAACACCAGTTTCGGCACTTGTGTCAGCACTAACATTGGAATATTAGCACTTTTATGTGTTTACATAAGCTTTAGGTACTGTGAGTATCTTGGAAGGCATGCAATCTTGCTGGGTGCAGTGACGAATACAATTAGGTATGTATTTAATCGAAAAGTTGGTCACAATTTTAACCTATCCTAACCCAACGTCGGGGGTGTCCTAGATTAGGGCCGGTTTCTTGATCTGTAGTTAACTCAACCAATGGTTAAACATAGTAACTAATGGTTGAATTTTGGTTAAATGTGAAATGCTAGAAAATAAAAATAGTACCTACCTAAAATAAAAAATAGTAGGTAACTATGCCACTTTGGCAAACACATTTAGCCAAAATTCAACCATTAGTTACAATCATGTTTACCCATTGGTTGAGTTAACTACGGATCCAGAAATCGGCCCCTAGTTACTACGACTTATTCGGATTGCACGTAAGTTGGTCAATGTATACCTACGAGTACTAATCTAATACAGTTAGTCGGGGAAACCCAGCTTAGTTTATACGTTAAGATGCTCATTTATTTTAAAAAGTGTAGTGTAGGTACATTATTAGAAGGTCAATAATTTTTTAAAGAATCAGTTAAATATTTCACATAAAATTACAGAGTCTGGCCACGCTAATTCTGCAGTGAAATAAATGGGCAACCTCAAAAAGTTTTACATTTGGTATCGTGTATGTAGATCTAATGATTTTAGTATTTTGCCTTTTGATTTTTGCATAATAGATTATTTATCTAAGAATGTTTTTATTACTTTTTTCCGTAGTACAGACGGTGATGTCTTATACAGATTTCCAAATTCTACCATTATTTCACTGGAGAGTTAGCGTGGCCAGACTCTAGGCCTCCTGAAACATGTCGGTAGTTTCCTGTTTTTTATATTGCTATGGTAGTTTCCTTCCGATGAGTTAATTCTTTGATATTCGTTTGGACTCTCAGACCCTACTCATTACCTATGTAGTCATAATGAGAACCATCTGACTTGACGTGCTAAACGGAATCGCACTTCTCATTCATGCATCCAGAGAAGATGCCAGTCGACTTTGAATTTTGAAGTTTACTTTGAAGCCTCCTGAGTTACCAGCACTCTAATTGCATAACACATTACCGATCGGAATCTGAATCAGTTTGCGATTTGATGGACAACACAATAATTTTGTTGAAATAGGTACCTACTCTTACAACAAAACTTTATCTACTTTACAAAGAGACACGAGTTCTAGAAAAGGTTAATTGATGCGATTACTCTAACGATCCGAGCCAACAACTGTTGCTGATAGGAACTTTGTTTTCCAAGTTCTAATATTTAACTATTCTTCTATTTGCCTCTACATTGGTTTTGATAAAAGAATGTATTTTGTACGTTAATGTACATAATAAAATGTATTTTTAATGGCTAATGAATCATAGGGCCTATTACCTACGATTAAGTTCATAACAACTTATTTGGCATATAATTTCATACAAAATCAGTTCCATTTTTGAATTTATTCGGTAAGTAGTGGTTATTCGGACATCGTGAAATAGGCCCTAAATATAATAATTTAATTGTTAAGTAACTATGATGGAATAGGATAAACTATATTTGTCTTCCGCTTTCAAGAATTAAAAAAGTTTTGTTAGACTGACAGCTGACAAGACAAAGTTGGCGGGAAATAAGTTAGGTAGGAACTTTCATAGTCTGTGTGGGTGAGACTTAACTGTGTATTGTTAAAAACATTGTAAGTACCTAGCATAATTATTTCATCAGATTTTTTCCAATCTGTACAAATAAGTACCTATATTATAAATAAAATTGAAGTGTCTGACGGTCTTATAACAGATTTTTAATAAATACTGAAAGTGTACGGTACTTATAACAAAAAAACAATTTTAAACATTTTTGTCTGTCTGTCCACTCTGTCCGTCTGTTTGTTCCGGCTAATCTCCGGAACGGCTGGACCGATTTTGACGGGACTATAACTGGCAGATAGCTGATGTTATAATGAGTAGGTACCTACTTACTTAACTTTTATTTTAGAAAAAGAATTGAGTTCCGCGAAAAAATAAAACCCATGAAATTGTGAACAAAATCGAATTCAAACACAAGCAAAGGCAACAACTAGTGTCAAATTGTAAATAAGCAATATCACACATCTTTGCCTCGTTGATTAAAATAGGTAAGTATGTAGCAACCTAGCAGCTGACATTATGACACCTTATTGTTATTTGTCCAGTTTATTTAAAGCTCTCGCATGATTTTTCTCGCGATATAAATACGGGCGAGTTTTCAATACCGCAGCAGATCTTTAACTGGGCACTGGCTATTCACATGGCAACAGCTATAAGCAGTGGTGTATTTTAAGATTCAGCGCCCCGGGCCTGTAAGGTTTGCCGCCCCATGAATTAACGGAATATAGCAAAAACTTTTAATTATAAAATAAAATCCAGCAGTGCGTTGATACGGGCTGAGAATAGTGATAATGAATCAATAAACCGGCCAAGTGCGAGTCGGACTCGCACACGAAGGGCTTCGTACCACCGCACAGTGTTCCAATCGATCAAAAAATTTCCCAATGCTATTTATGGTATTTATCGATCAAGGGATGCATTTATAATGCACGAGTAAAACACCCACGTGTCAATTTCAATTTTTTTTTTTATAAAAATGGTGACAATTTCATGAAAAAAATTAAAATAAATTCTCAAAACGTAACTGTCCAAGATATTTATTTTATATAAACAAGGTCTGATAAAGCACCTTTGGGCGCATATTTTGCAGTTTTTATTTTTGGAAAATCACCTCCGTATACCGAGTAAAATTTTTTTTGTCAGATTTTTGTTTTTATTTTTTTTTTTCGCTAAAAACTCATCTCAACTCGTGATTTTTTTATCAGTGATAGGCCTTGTTACGAGAAATATTTATGTGCTAATGACAAGTCGCACTTTTGAGGTTTTAAGGAGAAAAAAAATAAAAACGAAAATCAGAAAAAAAAATATTTCTCGGTATCAGGAGGTGATTTTCTAAAAATAAAAACTGAAAAATATGCACCCAAAGATGCTTTAAAAGACTATATTTATACAAAATAAATATCTTGGACAGTTACGTTTTCAGAATTTATTTTAATTTTTTTCATGAAAAGGTCACCTTCATCATTTAAAAAAAAAAGCATTTCAAATTGGCACGTGGGAGTTTTACTCGTTCATTTTAAATGCATCATGCTCTTGATCGATAAATTTACCTTAAACAGCAGAGGGAAATTTTTTTTATCGATTGGAACACTGTGCACCGTACCTACAATATTTAACACCAAGTGTAACGACCATGGGTTATGTGGTCGTTGCACTAAGTACCTAAATGATATTTAAAAAACAAAAGGAAACAAAAAATATTTTACATCTTAAATTTTAACAATCGCAAAGATAACTTTGTACTTCATAATGATACTGTGAACTACAAAGTTATTTTTGCCAGTTGCAGAAAATCACCCATATTTAAACGAAATACCTTAAGAATCGGCGTTTTTAGTATTTGTTGATTAAGTACAGAATTTAACTACGTACATGATATACAGAAAATTTAAATTCCTATCCTATCTTGTAGCAATAGAGCTCGCACAAAAATGGTCTAATACTGACAACTTTTGCGGCCCCCTATTTTTTTATTTTTGAAGATATAAAAATATAAAAATTATATTTGTACTCTACTCAACGAGTTCTATAATGACTTTAGTGGCAATGCCGGGTACAGGTCTTGGGAAATGACCCTATTGATAACTTTTCACTTTTTGGAAAAAGTGTCCATCTTTGACTGTATATACCTACCTATCTTTGCTACCAATAGACCTAGAGTGCTTGAGTTAGGCTCAAATTGTACCCAATTTAGTTTGCTTCACCAAAATAAAGAACAAAGATTTATTTAAAAAAAACGGATGCAAGTCCCAGAATTTCGCAGTTTTTCGAGCACCATGGGAGTAGCACAAGTTTTCAGTGTTGCAAACTTGGGTACAAACTTGTATAGACAACTCTCAGGGGACCTAACAACATATAAAGGAAAGAATCGTAGTTAGGTACACACGGCTACACATCAAGCTATACATTTCCAGTTTACACTGACCTCTCGTTGTAAGGAAATCCTATACAATACGAGATCAGCTTATACTGGAATTGTATAGCTTGATCTGTAGCCGTGCGTACATGCGCGTTTACGATGTTTACATTTTTTGTGTCGATTGTGACTGGACTACCCCTTTAATTTTTTTATTTAATTAATTAGGTAGGTAGGCTTTTTTTAAATTTCTTCAGGCATATAAAGTCTAAAAGAAAGTCGCAAAAAGTTGAGCGCGAGGTGCGGCTTGCGCCGCCCCTCGCAGCCTGCCGCCCCGGGCCATGGCCCTTTTGGCCCTAGGGTAAATACACCCCTGGCTATAAGAACCATGGCTATTTCTTGTTTGAATATGTTAAGTATTCAATTGTATGAACGGAAATTTGTATTTTGAGGTACCGGTTCGACGTGTGGGCAGTAATAAATTGCAAATTAATATTAAACATATTTATTTCGTAGTATTGCCAATAATAAAACCGGAAATATACTGAGTTTGTAAATTAATATTTGCACTAATATGGGGTAAAATTGAAAAGGGCAACATCGGTGATGTTCCTCAAAAAATAAAGTTCACTTGTCGAGTTGTATGTATGTGTTAAGTAAGTGACTAATAAACCCGTTAATTTTGAATAAAACATGAGCATATTATTATGTTTTTTTTTTAAATAATCTAATGAGATTTTGTGTAGGTACGTAGCAAAAGCAACGCCAACGTAATGAAGTTTTAAGTAGCAAAATTGTACTTACGTTTTTGTAATATTAGGTACTTATTCAAGAAAATAAGTAGGTAGCGATACAAATCTTATTTATGAATATTGTATATTCACGAATATGTTAAAATTATAAACACGTATTGACTCCATATAAAATACTGTTTGCGTATCAGAGGAAACCTTTGCAGGTAATACCTACTTACCTATTCAAAATGATTAGGTACCTACTGTTTTTTTAATTAGAACAAGGTTCCTTATTACCTGTTGTGATTCAAAACAACAGCGCTATTATAGGGTTTTATGTATACAGAATAATACAAAAATAACAAATTCCAATCACCTATTCCAAAGGTCAAATAATTAATTAATCTGTTGTACTGTTGTTACATTGTAATTCTAATAAATAAATGTATCGAAACTTCTAAAGTTTCACAAAAATAAGCCGAATTCTATTTGATCTTCTACTTATTCTAAGGAGTTCTAAGGCCTTTGCCTTTGCTTAGATTTGTGGTAAAGTTTTCTTCAACAGGGTGCTGCTAAGTAGTAATCAACAAAAATAGTGTCTCATCATCTGCCTAGCCTTTTCCCAACTATGTTGGGGTCGGCTTCCAGTCTAACCGGATGCAGCCGAATACCAGTATTTTACGTGGAGCGACTGCATATCTGACATCCACAACCCAGTAGCTGAGTAATACGATACTCCTTGGTAATACTTGGTACGACTGTCAAAGATCCACGAATGACAGTCGGGACCAACGGCTTAAGCGAGCAGGGTTTTGACAATTCATCTAATCTGTACCAATATTATAAAGACGAAAGATTTTTTTGTTTGTTTGTTTGTACCGAATAGGCTCCGAAACTGCTGGACCGAGTTTAACCATTTTTTCACCAATAGAAAGCTAAATTATCAGGAAGTAACATAGGCTATAATTTATTTTCAAAAAATTTAGAGATCCTTAAGAAAATTGCAATAATGTAACCCAAAGTAGCAAAATTTTGCCTATAAAATTCATTGTTTGGCGTGCGCTGAGAAAACTATTGATGATACCTCAATAGTGTTCTATACATGATTAAAGTACTCATATTACCTTCAAAAAAGTCCGCGAGGCAATTTATCTTACTATCACAGTTAAGTCACAATAGCAGCATTTGTGTTCTAAAATTTAATCAGATTGCCGTCAGAAACAAAAGTTAGTTACCATCGTATCGTAGTATTAATTCTTATTCAAATAAATAGTTTTATCATCAAGGGTATTAAATGTAGCAGTAAAATACTTTTGACTTAATTCGAATCGGACATTTAATTTCGAAGTTATCACGAGTATAAAAATGCCATACGCGTTCCGTTCGACGTCGCGCCGCGATAAACTCAGTATTTTTATACTGTAGAGCAAAAATTAAGAATAACGTGGGTTTTTCGAAAATCTACCCATAAGGGGGTGAAAAGAGGTAGTAAATTTTTCAGGGGAGGATTTTACTGCGGGGCTTGATTAACTTGAAAGAGGGGGAGAGGGAGGGGGGTCTGGTGAGGAGAGGAAGGGTTGGTGAGGGGTGAGGGGGATGGGAGGGGTTGGTGAGGGGAGGAAAGGGAGAGGGAGGGGACGGGATGGTGAGGGAGAGAGGGGGAAGTGGAAGTGGTGAAGGGGGTGTGAGAGTGGGTAAGAGGGGCAGGGAGAGGTTAGCGGGAAGGGGATACAGTGAACGAACGTGCTAATCTGTGGAACTAACATACTTTGAAATTTTTTTTTGCATTTTATAGCCCAAATCTTAAGACCTTTACGTGCCGATCTAAAAGAAAAAAAGGCAGAAATATCGCTAAGTGAAAACGAAATAATAGCGCGGGCAGGCAATGCGATGAGACGGAGTGGGTCGGGGTAATAAGAAATTTCACGCGGACGAAGTCGCGGGCAGCAGCTAGTAGTATATATATCAACATGATCTCCAGGAATTTGTACCTACCTAATTCAACAAAGTTCGCAATACACGTGGCCAAATCGCATAGAAAGCAAGAGTGAAGTTTATTTTAAATACGAGTGACGAGCACAGTACCGGATGATGATACCATGATTAAATTCTGTCGCAACGTTTGGTCGGTGCCTCTCAGTCTCTCCAAAGATGATCAGATGCGGGAGTATGTGATTGCAAACATTCGACTGTCCTTTTAAGCAAAAATCTTGAAAATCAAATCTATCAATCGTTTTATTCTAGGTGTATGCAATAGGTAGGTATTAATATTTACCTGTGAGTGTGCACATCCTACGGCTATTGATATCCTGCATCACTTGCCGCATCACACCGGTGAGTGCCTTAGCTTCGCCAGATATGGACTGTTTCGACAGCCATTCTGTCTCCAGCTCCATTGATAACTGTGCAAAAAGGATGATGCAATTAATATAATCAATATTATTGTCACTTTTTGTTTGTAATAAGGTTACAGGAAAATAGGTTTGGAGATTGAAAGCGGAACTTCGTAACGTCTACGCGCAAACTTCGTGTGTTTAAACGAAAACTTCTAAATCTTATTTCAAACTTAGATCTTTGTTTGTGCCTCTTCAATTATTCACAATATGTCCCCATTTCTAACATTTCTCCATTATTAGGGTTCCGTACCTCAAAAGCAAAAAACGGAACCCTTATGGGATCATTTCGTTGTCCGTCTGTCTATCTGTCTGTCAGTCTGTCACAACCCTTTTTCTCAGGAACGCGTGGAAGTATCAAGTTGAAATAAATATTAAATACGTAGGTCTATGGACCCTTGAAGTTCTAAAAAAATCAAGCTTCTAAGTCAACGCAATAAAAAAATACGTCCGTTTATGCGACATATTTTCATACTTGCAAATAAATCAAATCCTATAGGAGTACCCTATAGGTTTGTCTTTAAAGTTCAGAGAGAATACATTCAGTTCTTATGAAATATGACGTTTATTACTCGTGGTGCCTCCGAGATAACAATGCTGCCGAATTAAAATAGTAGTCTCGAAAATATGATTCGCGACAATAACAAACTAATGTAGATTTGCCCTCGTTTGGTCTCATTTCCGAAATCAGACCAAAACGGCAAATGTTATTGTCGCGAATCATATTTTCGAGACACGAGACTACCATTTTAATTCGGCACCATTGTATTTCTCGGAGGGACCACGGGTAATAAATGGATTATCATTACTCCCGTCCCGAATTGTTCCATTTGTAAACATCAAAATTCGCATGCAGAAATAACCAAACCTTTTACATCTGGCTTCTAAGTAAAATCAGAATACCAGCCATTTACGTATAGTGTCATTGAGTAATAAGATTTTATCATGACTCTAGTTCGGTCAGTTGGTGAAAGAGGTCAATTGGATGTAGTGTGTGCAAGTTAGAACCGTGGCGCCATATCCATTGAGGACCATTAATAAGATACTATTAACGTTATAAATAACTTCTCAACCCTAAGTTACCTACTAGATCAGATGACCTTGGTCTGGGAAACCACCAAATTCTGGGTGGTTTCTCAAAACATGCCTACATTGGTAGTAAATCTGAAATGATTCGGTAGTATGCTTATGCGTAGAGAGCAAAGACAATTTAAAAGCTACTCAAGCACGTATCAAATCAATTGCATGTATCAAAGACGTAACTTTTTAATATGGGCGGGAATTGGCTTGATTATTACTGTCAAAGAATAAGATAAGCAGTTCCACTAACCAGGTATTCTGTAAGCTTCTTGACGAGAGGCTCGAGATGCACCGTCCTGGCCCAGGCATCGCATACGAAGCAGAGGTTGAAGTAGTAAGCGTTGCGAGCGTACTTCTTGTTGTCTATGCGCACTGGGAAGCCCAGGATCTTCGACCCGAGGAGGGTTCTGGAGAAAAGTTACCGTTAAAAATTTGTACCTAGACTACGTAAATCTAGAAAAAGTTATAAAACCTAGATTTGATATGAAAGTTTTTTAGAATTACTACATCGTTCAGCGAAGAGCTATAAAATTTTGCATACAGAATATAAAGATGCTGATGACTTTGTCATTATCTGCCCAGGTTTTTCCAAACTATGTTCGGGCTTGGGGTCGGCTTCCATGCAACCGGATGCAGCTGAATACCAGTATTTTACATGGAGCGACTGCCTGTCAGATAGGCAGTCACTGGGTCCAGTATACAGGGTGGAAACTTTCAGCGGGGCAATAAGGGGACGTACCTTATCCGTTGCAGCTACGCGAAAATGGTCTTAGGAGACTATTCATCATTTTTTATGGAATTTTGATCCCCATTCACAGATTTTCAAAAAAAAATTACAGTTAGCAAGAAAATAGCTATTTTACACAAAAACATTTTTTGATGCCAATCGATCCTGTTTCTAATACTGATCAAAAACTTTTATGGAACCAACCATCGTTGGAGTACTCAAAAAGTCACAAATTGCAAAAAAAACTTTTCCCTTACATTTTCTAAAGAATTTGTGTAGGTAACTGAAATACAAAAAATAAAATAAAAGACAAATGATCACGTAGAATTTTACACATATCAAAAAGAAGGCGTATTAATTTTCTTTTTTTATTAAGTAACATACCTAACTTGATGATGTTATTCTTATTTAAAATCTTGCTGTTTCTTGCCCTACGATATCAAGTGCTCGAAGTGACCGAAATGTGAAGTGTTCGAAATGTTCTCGCGAATGTTCCGAAGTGTTCGAAATTTGAATTGTTTTTAAAATTATCTTTTTATTCAATCAACAAAAAGATCTCAACCGTCACTAAAAAAGCTTTTGCGTAAAATTTTCAAACAAAATGTACGGGAAAAGTTTTTTGCAATTTGTGACTTTTTGAGTACTTACTCCAACGATGGTTGGTCCCATAAAAGTTTTTGATCAGTATTAGAAACAGGATCGATTGGCATCAAAAAATGTTTTTGTGTAAAATGGCTATTTTCTTGCTAACTGTAATTTTTTTTGAAAATCTGTGAATGGGGATCAAAATTCCATAAAAAATTATGTATAGTCTCCTAAGACCATTTTCGTGTAGCTGCAACGGATTTATAAGGTACTTCCCTACTTCTGTATAATACGATACCCCTTGGTAAGACTGGTTGTCAAACTTTCGGGCTTCTGACGACCCGTAACGACTGTCAAAGATCCACGAATGACAGCTGGGACCAACGGCTGTCATTCGACTTTTGTTGCTGACTGTACTACTTACGTTCTTGGTACCTACTCTTTATAATGTCGATGAGGACTTCATTGGCATTTTTAATAAATAGTTAGTCCACATGTGAATGGATAGGTACATAGGACACAATTAATTATTAAATTCACACACATAAATACACAGGAAGCTCCACTCAAGATTATTAAAATATTTTCTATTGTGTTTAAGTCCAAGAAATGAGACAGTTTGTTTTTGTTGGCTGTTCATTTGTTTCTATGCAGGCAAGTGCACGGAAGTCAGCGGAACTGAGCGGAACGATATCCATTATTATCGCGTGCATTAATACCGTTCCTAAATTATCGGATGTTATCAAGGTTAAATACTTTGCAGCAAGCACTTTATTGACTTGGAAATTAGACAGGTCCATTTTTTTGCGATTTATTAACTAGCAACATTTGGCCGTGATTAAAAAAGGGTCATTCGGATCGAAATCGAGATTTTTTTTTATTATGTCATGTACTACATGAATGACAGTTATTAGACTTAGACAGAAAATAATACTTACTTAATATAATTTACTAAAAAAAAAAAACTTTTTACATTGAGTGTTCAAAATAATACCCATTTGTAGGTTAAATATTTAAAGGATAATTACTTTATTGATGCATCGGTATGATTGTATGAGAGGTGTTTATTGAACAAAATGCAAATGAGCGACGACAAGTTATTACAAGTTTAATATTATGTATGGAAAATCAGTTGTCCTGCATGAAAACAATTTTATTGACTACGCTCTTTCTTTGAGTGGAATTTCCAAGCTGTGTCAACGCTGGGTGCAACATGCAATGCAAGAGAAAATAAGCAGCAAAATCTTAGTGGTCATTTCATTTTTACACAAACATAGAAGTGAAATCGAAATTTTTCAACAAGATTCAATAATAAGTTTATGAAATATTGCAATTTTTAAGTCCTAATTTAACTACCCGCAAAAATACTTACACTGTCAATGTGCATCTCTGAAGTTGTACTTTCGGTATGATATAATGACTGACTGTATCAAAAATATCTTTCGATATATAATTTTCTGGCACTTGGCATGTTATCTTCGGCCCAGCGGTAGGATGGAATTCACACAAAAATATACAACGAATCGGTCCTTCCTGTCCACAACCTTCGTAATACTTCACTTTGCCATCCATTGTAAACAAATAAATTTCAATCAACACATCACTCACATATTTGTATACACTTTAACAATTCACATATAAATACACTACACTAAAACTAATAACAAGTAAAGTCACACACTAACATTATTTTCATTAACGTAAATAAAAACTGTTTCCACGCATTACTTAATATACCCACTCCTTCCGCGTATTATAATCGACTGACGTAATTTTATTGTGATGTGAATGTGGTTTGTGGTTATTTTGTTGATAATAAAATGACGTTTCAGGTCAGTGCTGCCAGTAATAAGACTCAAAATTACCCTTCTGAATTATTGAAACATTGACTCAGCTGGTGCATTAGTGGAACTGTGTAAGAAAAATATCGATAGCATAAATAGAATTCTTGATACAATTCTTAAACAGTGATAACGGAAGATAAAACGATAGGAAATGCTAGATTAGCTAAGTGTTTAAACAGCTTACTGTTTCTGAACGAGCAAAATGTGACGTGAAATGTCATTCATGTCACTCATGAAGTCATGACTGTTTTATTACTGTAAATATTTAGGTTTTTCAAATAAGTTTAAAATGGATAAACGATCTTGCAAACTATTGATTGCAGCGACAGGCAGCGTTGCTGCCTTAAAAATACCGATTCTAATAAAATCCCTATTAGAAATACCCGAAGACGAATTGACTTATGTTTTCGAGGTTATGTTTATATGGTTTAATTTTAGCGTTTTGAGAAAAAATACAAAAATGCTCCTAAAATCACAGTTATATATTTGTAGGTGCACCTTATAGTCACGGAACATGCGAAACATTTCTTCAAGATGTCGGAACTGCCGTCAGATGTGAAGGTATATGATGATAGCTTGGAGTGGCAGGCCTGGCAACAGAGGGGTGACCCTGTCCTACACATAGAGCTTGGAAAGATGGCTGACATCATGGTGATAGCTCCTCTGGACGCCAACTCGCTGGCGAAAATGTCACAAGTGAGTAGTTAAAGGTTGTAAAAGCAAAGCTGTAAACTATTGACAGGTACCTTATGAAATCAATATCTTCAACAAGGAATAAAACTTTTGTTTAGCATCTACAGTAATTACAATAAACATATCTAATTTTTCATTAACATAATTAAGTATCTAAAAGCAAACTTATTTAATCAATACCTCTTATAAAAAGGATCAGGGTGACTTATTTCATAGTTTCTAATGGTCACACAAATCTAATCCATAGAATAATCATTCAATTCCAGGGCATATGTGACAACCTGCTCACCTGCACAACTCGAGCTTGGGACATAGCAAAACCGCTAATCTTCTGCCCCGCAATGAACACAAGGATGTGGCAACATCCCATCACATCACAGCAGGTAGCCTTGCTCAAAACCTGGGGCCACATAGAAATACCACCAATTAGTAAGAAGCTAATGTGTGGTGATACCGGTATTGGAGCAATGGCTGAAATTGAATCCATTGTGGAGAAAATTAAAAGTATTGCCAATATGAAATTTAATGTCACTTTTGATTGAGACTTGTTCTATTTTTAAAATGTAGCGTTTGTGATTTTGTGGTGGTTTTTTAAAGTTCTTGTGGATTCTTTTCACTGCCACAGTTTTTATAATGCTTATAGGGCTTTATAGGCCAGAGCGAGTTTTTGGGTAGATTGGGAACTAGTATGGGCGAATTTCACCCATGAAACCGAATGCAATCAGCATATCTAAACTGAGTTCATGAGCTGTCAGTGTCAAAATTGTTGTGGATTATTGACACTGACGTGGTTTCATGGACCTAATATACTATATAAACAGGACTGAGCTCTCCAAAAATCGTATCATACAAAAATTAACCTTAGGTATTGTACTTTAGGTTTACTTTTGATAGGATATCTTAGCCGAGGCAAAACAAGCCGAGAGAGAGAGCCCGACATGAGTAATTTGTCCCTTTTGCTCAATTGTCAACAGATAAAAATGATAAAGATGGTAGAAAAATTTCACCAACTACAAGTAGGTAAAATAAGTTACGTATATTTTTTTTTTATTTTTTTTATTTCTTAAAAATTAATAGAGGGTTTTTATCCACATGGATACGCCAACCCTATTGTACCTTATCACTACTCTTACACCACTAAAGTTAACATACAGGGTGTCCCGTAAATAATGGATAATCTCTTAAGGGGTCATTGTACTCATCATTATGAACAACTTTTACTATGGGACCAAACCTGAAATCGCGAAAAAAAATCAGCTGACCAGTACATTTATCTACATCAAACTCGTCAAAATGTAGGGAGCAGCTGATTTTTTTTTCGCGATTCCAGGTTTGGTCCCATACTAAAAGTTGTTCATAATGATGAGTACGATGACCCCTTAAGAGATTATCCATTATTTACGGGACACCCTGTATAATAACACTATTCTTATTATCCTTATTATTTTATAATAATAAGTAAGCTCCATGAGTAAAATAATCAAAATAATATAATTTTGATTATTGTTTGGTAGCTATCATATAATTACTCTGGTTACACTGAAATCTGACATCAATGGTTTCATGGCGGTTTTTTCAATTTAGATAGCGAAAATGGTGAGAAAGTGTTGCATCAAGAAATGTAAAAGTGAATGTTATGCTGGTTGTGGCATTTAATTTCATAGGTAAGGAACTTGTAAGGAATAACAAAGATTTAAATAAATCTCGATAAAAGACCTAAAATTGTTACTAAATAATAACAACTTAGTGTAACCATGCTCTAGACGTTTTGTAGACAGAAGACAGCGTCTTCTGTCTACAAAAGCTATAAGTAGTGTATTTCTGATTAAAACTATTAGGTAATATTAGGCGCATAATAAATACAATTTGTACTTATGTATCGCATGATTGAAATAGCATTATTTTTAAGTTGTTTACAGCTTTCCATCCAAAGAAGAAATTCAACAAATATGGTTGGATGTAATTCCAGAATCATTTTAGTTCCCTTTGCTTCAATTACATACTTACCCAAACCAGCTCTGTAGAGTAAACGAAAAAAGAGCAAGAAAGTGCCATGGTCCCAGAACGAGATTCTACATGCCTACTTCATCATAAGCCACGTATACCTACGTGATCAAATTTGATGATTCGCCACAAGACGAGTCTCACCAATATTGTAGTCCTTCCTTCTTGCCTCAAAACATGGGTAGCATACTATAATAATAATACATCTGTGATGGGTAGGTACACCATTCAACACCGACATAGAACACAATAATGTTCAGTTTCATAAAGGAGCTTTCGAAAAAGGTCTATTTCTTTATATTATTTAATTACAATATGTTTGTAATACAAACAATAATTTGAAATCACTTATGGTCAACCAGACGCAAATTATCTCTGTATAAACGAATTTTCCTGTTTGTCATAAAAATGTTTGGTCACCCTATTAGAAGGAGATAAACCGCCTCAATGTGACATATCTCTCTCGGTCGTGTTTTTGGTATGAGAGCTCAGTCCAGTTTGTATATTAGGTCCATGCGTGGTTTATACGTGCTGGGGGCTTACTATGAGCTCTTATAGCAGGGCAGAAGTTGAACATTTCCTGTGAGAGAGAGAGAGACGGAGCTTTATACAACCTATAGCACCGTCACTCTCTCTACTGGAAATGTTGAACTTCTGCCCTGCTTTATGAGCTCATAGTAAGCCCCCTGAATGCATTCAGTTCCATTTGTGTTAAAAAATATCACATTCATCAATAACAGAGTGGGTTTGTACGAAAATTGTAAGCATTGTAATGAAGCAAAATTATTACAAGATTCTTTGTACTTCTGATAGATATTTTTAAATATTTTTTTTATAATCTGTTTTACTTTTTTATAGCATTGCAACATTGACTGCACATCATTAATCCAAGGGCAGCTGCGAAATTCAAATTTTCTACCGTTTTTTGCAATTTGCAGACCAGTGTCAGGTTGTATCTTGATCAAAATATGATTTGTGACTGTTTACATAATTATAAGACTTGTTCTCTATATTTGATTTCGAAATTCATGACATTTTGGAACAAATCTAACTTAGAGAGATGTATTGATGATTCATAGGGTTATAAGTTATGTAATTATACATATTTGTTACAGTCGCGAATAATATTTTGATTAATATACAACCTGACACTGACCTGCAAATTACAAAAAAACTTATGAAAATTTGAATTTCGCGGGATACCACTGTGCATTCACTGACACTGACCTGCAAATTACAAAAAAACTTATGAAAATTTGAATTTCGCGGGATACCACTGTGCATTCACCATGTAATATCACTAACATTTCAGTAGCTTGTGATTTCTATTGTTTTAAGAACTTACCTTCTTTAATTATCAGGCTGTGGGCTATGACTTATTACAGCATTAATGTGTGGCTGACACTGGCTTGGCCACCATCAGGGATTTTACTTTTGATAACACAAAGATTTAGTCGTTAATTAGTCGAAATTTGTCGCCAAATATCAGAATTTGTCGGTCACTGGTTCAAAAGTTATAAGGGGTCATTGGTGGCCGATCTGGAGAGAGTCTCCCCAGCTTGGCCACCTTTATATCTCAAAAACTAGGGCACCTAGCGAAGTTCTGTTTTCTCCCACATTTAGTCGTTAATTAGTCGAAATTAGTCGCCAAGTCACAGATTTAGTCGGGTCTTAGTTTAGAAGATATAATGAGTTAAATTTTTAAGTATAGACCAAGAGCTAGATCAAAGATTTTATAACTCTTCAATCTAGCTCTTGAACTATACTTAAAAATTGAACTCATTATATCTTCTAAACTAAGACCCGACTAAATCTGTGACTTGGCTACTAATTTCGACTAATTAGCGACTAAATCTGGGAGAAAACAGATCTTCGCTAGGTGCCCTAGTTTTTGAGATATAAAGGTGGCCAAGCTGGGGAGACTCTCTCCAGATCGGCCACCAATGACCCCTTATAACTTTTGAACCAGTGACCGACAAATTCTGATATTTGGCGACAAATTTCGACTAATTAACGACTAAATCTTTGTGTTATCAAAAGTAAAATCCCTGATGTTGGCCAAGCCAGTGTCAGCCACACAGCATTAATCACTGTGTGTGAGTGGTCAAAAGGCTAATATTCCATTTTAGCATATTTTATTTAGAAGCTTTTTTAGCTGTACAAAATTTAGGACCAAAGAGTTATGATCAAATTGTTTTAGTTGTATTTTTGAATAAGGCTTTCATAGACCAATACTGTTTATATTTCTATTTAATTTATGGTCTTACTAATTTTAGGATTATTGTTATGATGCAGGATATAAAATATACTTAATTTAAACCTATCTATTTGAGAATACATAGAATAGATAGATTATAATGTGTAATGCTTATTGAGTTTATAGTCATGACTTATCACATCTACAATATTATACAACGAAGGGAAAGGTAGATCTTTGTGTTACTTAATAATATGGGCTTTGAATGCCAATAATTTTATTATTATGGCAAAGAATTGTCTAGACACCTCATGAAACTATGAATTATAGCACTTAGTGTCTAAACATACTATGCCGAAGATACGCGACCGAAGTTCCGCGGCTGATGTTACGTTCCGTCGTGTTCGGCTGATATGATAAGTGCCGCACTTACGCGGCGGAAATTCAGTTGAGCAACTTTGTGTGCCTGCCTCCCGCTGCTCCCCGCCCCGGATCTCCTTCGGTAATCGAACCGAACTTCGGTCGCGTATAATGTGTACGTTGCCGCCGAATTGCCGCTGAACTTATGCCCGACCGAAGTTCGGCTGTACGCTAGAACGCAACGTTATTTCGGCATAGTGTGTCGTCAGTAATTCAAATAGCATTGCAGGCGTAATCGTGCCGAACTTCGGTCGCGTAACTTCGGCATAGTGTGTTTAGACACTCAGGGTGATTGCGCTGTGGTAGCCTGCGAAATTTTAAAATTTCATTGCGTTATTCAAATTTTATTGCGTTTTTTGCAATCTGCAGATATTGTATCATGATTAAAATAAAAATGCAAATTGCAAAAAAACGCAAGAAAATTTGAATTTCGCGAGCTACCTTATCGCATCCCCCTTAAATTAATTTATTGTTGCACTAAATGACCTTCCATAATATTCGCATTTCTTTTCTTTAAGTGAAAAACTGTAAATAATGTAAACAATTGGTAATGTTCCTATTTCATCTGTTTTATTGATAATATAATTTCGCTTTCAAACAGCACATCTATTAGTTAGCAGAAAAATATAAGTTTGAGCACCACTTAATCGAAGTTCTGTGCTAGCCAATCCGCTGACTTTTATCATAAATACGCAAAGGAGTCTGTCACATGGTTGAATATTATACCTACCCATTATTAAGATAGATTTAAGGTGCTAAAAAATGACACATATTTTATATTTTCAAAGTTAAATAAAATCACTGTTAATTAAATGTATGTTTTATTTATTGCATCCGAATACTGTTACTAATGCTAGCGTACATGCGGTACTAACACAAAATCAGAAATCGAATACAAACATACGATAACTATACACAAAACGTTTCTATAAATTTCTACTAAACTTAAATAGTTCCCGAATACACATGAGTGTATAAATTAAATATTTAGAGACGTGATAAAATATTGAATTGAAGGAACTTATATTAGGCCATTTCGATACTTCGGTATTTATTAAAAAAGTTTACATGTCTCATAAAATTAAATGTGAAATAGAAATGTTTATAGCACTTGGAATATTTAAAACAAATTGTGATACTATATAATTAAAATATTCTTACTTAGTAAAAGAGTATTGAATTATACATAGGACAGTACATAGTTATATATCTTAAATAGGCACATACTGTTTATATTACACTAAATTAGAAATACTATTAAATAAATACAGCTAAATAGGAAAAGTGTAGAACAATACAAATAGGTTAAAATACAAAGATTACACCTCGATCGGTAAATCATTGCCAAGAAATAATAATTACAAACAAAACGCCCAGCTACAATAAATTAATATTAAACCCATATCCTAAAAAGGGATAAAAAAATCATCAAAAACTTTAATGCATCTTAAAACTAGTTTATTTCTTGGCAATACTGAAGCGATCTATGGGCTATTTTACCTCTATGGTGGGGTAAAATGGTGGGTAAAGTTAACTATTTTAAAACACTCATCTGTATTCGGGAAGCAATAATATTCAAAATGTATAACTTTAGAAACCGTATCGACAATAATACACAACATATTAATAATAAGATTCATTATAAAGGCTGTAGTCCACTTTCATGGTCATCTCGTGTTGCGTTTGTTTGGGAGTAAAATAAAAAGTGTAGATGACGAATGAAGGTGATCACCTTCAACAAAGCTATGTACAGGCACAGATTAATACAGATACAAGATTCCGCAGTTTAGATATGAAGCTACAAGTACGCGGCGGGCCCCGTCCGCGGGGCTAATTCAGTAGGTCAGAAGGTATAAGAGTTACGCGATAGAAAGAGAGGCAATGTGTAGGTGAAAATAACTGTAGGTAATTAGCCTTCTGCGACCTGAATTGCACTTTATTGTGTCGTAGCAAGAGTCGCTTTTTATTTAAATGATTTTGCGTGTGTCCCATCTGTATTAATCTGTGGTACAGGCAAAGTCTGTAATATACTTTAGGATGTGGATAGGATAATGCCTATTTCCATAGCAGCATCGCAACATGAGTGAAGACGTTCAATTTTATATCTTTTTATCCGATATATCTTAGTAATATGTGGGTTCAAGACAGTACAACGCGTGCCAGTAAAGTTGAGACTTGACACACCACGTGGTTTGACTTGCGCAGTAGACGATTTTATGTCTCTAGCGGTATGAGGTATGAGCGCGGGACGGGGCCGGGCGTCATCAGTTGTACAAACAGCCAAAGCTATGGAAGAGCGGAGTCTCCTAACACAGGGCGTTGGAAGCTCCAATCATATACTAATCTAAACTAGTTGGTACAGAAATAAACATTTTGTATTTTTTGTCATCGGGAAGGCGGAAATAGCGCGGGAGGCGCGGTCAAGTCTCATCTTTCGTGGCGCGTGTTGTATATTTCTTCTTATTCTACTCCCAAATCAGTTTTATTTACGAGACGACCGTAAGAATGAACGGCAGTCATATTTGTGCATGCATACTTGTTAATTAACATAACCCTGTATATTTTATACAACTCCCGAACGAACGAATTTCAATTATTTTGTCATGACTTAGCGAAACGTATATTAAAAAGCTAATGCGCGTATAAGCACCTCTATTTAATAACGTAAGCCCGAGTGAGTAGCTATTTAAATTATTTCAAATCATACAATAAAGGTAAATAAAGATCTTTTTTTTTAGATCACAATTAAAAATCATTTATTATTTTTTCGGTTATGGAATTTAACGTAATCTTTAATTCCTATCGTAGAAAAGTTAATAATTAATTTTTTTCTTTGCATAAACCATATCAAATAAAATTATGTATCAGACAGAAGTATGCGTTGTATAATTTTATTGTTACGCGCTAAGGTAAGTGCATAAGCATCAATATATTAAATATTCACTGAATCAATTAAATTATTAAACTTATTTATTCGAAATTACTTCGTAAAAGTACCGATTTCAGGCATAATATTAAATATATAGGTTCCCTAAAAATTATATTGCCTGCTTACATTCTCAAGTAACTTGAGTAAATACATAATAATATAAAAAATACAATATTTACATTTTCTATTTTATGCGAATACAGTTCTGAAATTGGAACTTTCACAGGCAGAAAAGAAAACATATTTACAATAATTAAAATAACTTATTCGAAAAATTAATCAGATTATTACCAGATCAAAAAAAGGCAATTATATTAAAGAATTTGTATACAAAACTAAATCTAGATGGAATAGAATCGTATATAAATAATTACAGCTAAAGTGTCATGTCAGGATTAATATCAGTATACTAAATAATAGAGACACAATCGTTTCTGACCGTTATGTGGCGATAATAATACAAATAACTGATACGACATCTAGCGGCTTTCATGCGAGTTCGTAAGAGTAAAACCAAACTGCCACATGGAATTTGAACTCTATACTAAAAATATTAAGTTCAGTTTCCTCTGAGGTACATAGATACATGCAATTTAATACACATGGCAATATATTAATAGGGATTTAATAGGATGTATAAAAATGTAATAATAAAACTAGGCAGCCATTAAAAGTCGTATCGTGCAGTAAAAAAAATTTGAACTATCACAAGTAGGTAAAAAATGCTATATTATAAATGCGTATGTTCCATACTATAATATTAAATATTACTAAAGATCCTTTATTGGTTCGTAATCATGTATAATATGTGTACATATATAAGGACACTGTTATTAATACCTAGTCTATATTAAAATCGAAAAAATCGCGGTACAAAACCTGTGCGTTTATTTTAAAGGCCATTTTTGATCTAGCGGGACTAATTGCCCATAGCTTTTTGAACTATTTCTCTATGAAATTCTGGTGTTTTTGGTCCTATTCTTCGATTATTTAATTTGTGCTTGAGATTCATGACTCACTTCTAATAGAAAAGGTTTTTTTTTTCCATAAGTTTTAAAGGTCCAGCTATGGGCATGTAAACGATACTAAAAGCTAAGCTTCCGTATAGAAAATAAAAAACTCGTGTAAATGGTATCGTAGCAAAATACTAGTCATCGCTGTCGCGTGTGGAATGGAATGAATCGTAGGCGTATCAAAGTTAGTATACTCTTACATATATTGCACCCAGTTATCGGGGTAATTATTTATTAATGGCAACATTTTTAACGGCTTCGAAATTCGAATAGTCTGTCTTATTGGACGTTTATAACTCCGCACCTTTTAGGCCTATTTAACTACAAGCCAATAATATTGAATATATTTAAAAAACTTTTAATGAGTGCAATATACGCGCAATACAAAATAGGCACATCGTTCATACGACGGTTTCGGTTTGTTTGTCGAACATGGCTCTCGTGTACTTCGAAATGACTTCGTAAGTAGACTTGATGAGTTCGCAGCGTTCCTCAATCTCACAGTCCGTCGGCGCGGGCGCCACTCTGTACGTAGACTTCTTTCTGTTGCTAGAGATATTAGCAGAAAACTCTGTCACATTATCCTCGATATTATAGATACCTATCGTCTGTTTTGGGACCATCTCTAGGTCTTTGCGTCTTTTTTTTTTGTCCGTGTTGCACCTAGCGTTGATAGATTTGACGGCGTTTTGTACGGGGGAGTCCAGTGTGTCACTGGAGTGGAGTTCGTATCATACATCCAGTTCCTCTAAACCTTTGGAGAGTCGGTGTGAATTGATGCGTCGTCGGTGCGAGCGTCGCACGGCATCAGCGCGGCGATAGGGTTCGCTCCGCAAGCCATGCAAGATGTCCTCCAACGCACCGTTGTATACCTCGTCTTGGTGAAGCAGTTTCTTTTCGCCGACGGCCTGAGATTTCGTTTTTAATTCGTTGATTACAGCCTCCTGTTGAGAGAGGGAGAATTAGTATTTTGATGATTTTACTTTAGGGTGATGTTTGGATATTGGGGTAATAATGATTCTAAAAATGTTACTACAGTAAAAATGGCGGGTATAAAAAAACATGCGTACAACTACTTATATTAATTTCGAATAATTAAATTTGATCTACAAAGAACCAAGCTAGGTTTTAATTTTATGTGATTAAGGTTGGTTTTAGAGTGGCTGATGGGTTTTCTATCTACTTCAACAGCGGGTTTACCACAACCTATTATCAAAGGAATTTAAATAAGAATTAAAATCTACATAAATAGGTTATTTATAAGACAATGCAGCTTTAACTATTTGTTTCAAGGCGCGAATAATTTTGTAGCACTAAGTAATAATTTATAAAAAAGAGGCTCTCAAGACTACAGTTTATTAATTATAATGATAATAATTAGCATAATAAGTAAACACATTCCTTGTTAAGTCCATGCAAGTGCAGCGTTAAGACAAAACACAAATATTTACACTCAATTTCTTTTTGAAAGGTCGTCGAACTCACAAGGGTTGCCAGACGAAATAATATTTAAGTACCAATTTTCTGTAATTTTGAGAACGTGTCAAACCAAAGAATATCGGAATTTCAAAGAATTATTGTATTTTTTAACATGCAAGACCGATCTTTAAATAACCGGTTCCCATTTTGTTTACATACTCGTAGTTTGAAAGACGACCGCCTTTTGTCTGACACGTATTTTATGTAAAATACGAATTATGATTATGAATGACGACTCAATAAATTAAAATAAATAAAATAAATAAATATCCTTGGACATTTCACACAACGCCATCTAGTCCCAAGCTAAGCAACCTAATGCTTGTGTTATGGTAACGAGATGGCTGATAAACTACTTATATACATTTTTTTTTTTTTTTTGTAAATACATACATTTTATAGATAGAAAAACACCCAGACTCGGAACAAATACTTGTAGGTCGTACAAATATTTGTTCCGTGCGGGAATCGAACCCGCGACATGCAAATAAATAACAAAGTCAAATCAACTGAATAAATAAATTCTTGTCTGTGCTCAAATTGCTGTGAGTCGAATATTTAGCAGTAAATGTACTTATTTTTTTTCAAAAATGCAATCTGTTACTTCCCCATATTTTACATATTTGCTGGTGAGTTACAAAAGTGTAGTTGCAATAGACCTTAATATAATTTTGGTTCTAAGGTCGTCACGGAGGTTTCGTCGTACAACAACAAACATCAGAAAAGGCAGGTATAATGTCCTAAATTGTCCGTCATTCGCTCACACAGCATTTAAAAAAGGCTACTTGTATTTATTTACTTTTCTTTAATTTTTACGTAGGATAATAATATATCTAGTGGCTAATATCCTAAAATTAAAATTACGCCCATTCCATGCACCATATCACAAATGCAACCTAATGTACCTATTAAATAGCGACCATATTTCTTTGGCGTGTGTTCCATATAAAAAATATATAATAACTTATAAATAATAATGGATGCATGCACTGAGACAACGTGTAAATGTTTAAGAGTGTTTTGTGCGATGTGTTACTATATCTTTGCTACCCTCCAAACAACCGTGTTTTAAGATACAACAAGTTCCAATTCCAATATTACACTTCTATTTTATTTATGGTTTACTCTTGTTCTTTTTGTCTCGGGGTCAAACGAAACCTCAGCGATTTTCAATAGAAAAATTCCACTTTCCAGTTACATTTCGGTCGTGAAAATAGACATAATAAAATCGTTATTTCAATAAAGAAAAAAGCTTGTAATAAATAGTTTTTCTAACATCTCGGCCTCCTCTTCTTTATACAAGATGGGGCAAAAGTAATGTTTTCAGTATTCCAAAACGATAAATACGATACGCAAGTTACGTTTGAACCCAAAAAACATTTCCTAAAACAAGAGTAATCCCGTGAGGAATCCTTAACCCGTGCATAGGCACACCGCTACACCTCCCAAAAATCTAAAACCCATCCCCTTCCTACCGTGGTGAGGGTTACTATGGTCGTGTGCATGCTAGGAGCGTGGGGGTTATCAACCAGTCCAGACTTGCCCCAAAAACATGCTGAATCTTTCTCATGATCATTAGTCACACTTTTGGCCCAGTATTGGTGTGCAATAGTAGTAGCGGCTCTAATTTAAAACTATATTTTTTTGCTTTTTTCACCACCTCTGAACAAGTTCCGATTATTATAGTTATCTGCCAGATTTTTAAATAGAAATTCTGGAAAAAAAAACATCTATTTGGTAGATTATGGTGTCTAATGAATTTATGATCTCTGGTCACGCTAACTCTGCAGAAGTAAAATAATGGTAATAATGGTAAGTAATTTAATCATTTGTTAACATGGGTACAATAAATAGTTGTTAAAAAAATATACAAGCGCGCACTATAGACGGCAACACCGTCTATATGGAAAAAAAATTAGGGTGACTGGTAATTAGTGACCGATACTTAAACACATGATTGTACCCATGATAACAAACAACTTTTATTAAGGGACCAAACCTGAAATCGCGAAAACAAATCAGCTGTTCCCTACATTTATGTTCGCATAACTCGTCAAAACGTGAGAATAGCTGATATTTTTATCGCGATTTCAGGTTTGGCCCATAATTTGTTTGTTATCGTTTGTTTAAATATCGGTACAGATTAATACAGATGGGACACTCCGCAAAATCATTTAAATAAAAAGCGACTCTTGCTACGACACAATAAAGTGCAATTCAGTTCGCAGAACGCTAATTACCTACAGTTATTTTCACCTACACATTGCCTCTCTTTCTATCGCGTAACTCTTATACCTTCGGCGCGCGGCATTTCTACTGAATTAGCCCCGAGGACGGGGCCCGCCGTGTAGTTGTAGCTTCATACCTAAACTGCGGAGTGTCCCATCTGGATTAATCTGTGGTATCAGTCACTAATTACCAATCACCCTATATAAAACTTTTTAGGGGTTGCCCATTACTTCCATGGCAGAGTTAGCGTGGCCAGACTCTAGTTATCGTTGTGAAACAGGACCATAATGTTATTAAAATGTGAGCAAGTCCTAGTTATGTGGTAACTTGAGAATCAATTGCAAAAAAACAATTTGAAAAAACTGGTGGAATTTGTTTTTGCAATGAGCAAAATTAGTTCCACCAAGTACCCTAAGAACTTCTAATTATGTACCATGTAGCATCTTTATTTATTTTTTTTTGATAAAACGAAGCATTAACATTTTTTATGCTTATAATACCTATGTCCCCTTTCCGAAGTGTCTAAAAATGTAAAGATAAAACCAAAAAGAACCATTTTATTAGCCATCTACACCCATTACACACCAACCAACCCCACCCACTTTGGTTAGTACACACGCACACTCAAGTGTTCCCCCGTCAGTGTGAACTGGACTTACTCCTATAAGTTAGGCCTTTAGCCTGGGCCCCGGGAGGCCTACACGGGCCCTAGACCGTGCCTCAACTGTGACAAGTGTTGCTGCAATAGGCCTGCGTTGACGGCCGCGTAGTTAAACCTCTGTGAGAAAGTTTACGGTGTTACCATCACCTACTACGTTTTTTTTTTGGTAGTTTTTTTGATGTTGGTTTATGTGGCAACACTACCAGTGTAAAGGTATTTCAAATAAGAATCATGTTTTTTATACTGTGTTAGTCACAAGTCATAGATAAAATTAATTTATTTACAGTATGTTATTTTTTTTTTTAACTTATAAATAATCCAAGAACATTGAAATCAAATGGTAGATTTATCGTTTATCTAACAGTGTTGCCACAATAACCTTTAAATGTAATTCACCACCACCACTTAATAGCATGTTATATCATGTGTTTCAATGTTTAATGTTGTCTACCTGCCACCTCAAATAATAATATTAATGCATATACTCACTCACATCTTTATGAAACAGATTGTAAGTGAAATAAAATCAAACTAGTATTCTTAATCACCTTTGATGATAAAATATATTTAAAAAATATTATTGCTTAAATAAAATCTGATAATAATAATATAAAAAAAATTGTACACTGCCGGGCAAACGTTGAACGTTAAACCTACACATGCTGAGCCTGACGTGGCAGATAAGGGTCAGTTTCCACCAAACCTAAAAATCCTCGCGGATACTCGAGCACTTTTTAAATTGCACTGAATACGTTAGGGGGGGGGGGGTCCTCGTGGCTAAGTAATAACAGCCGCGGGGTCGATCCATCAGGTTAAGCTACGCTTGCCGCGGTTGGTCCGTGGATGGGTGACCATCTTTACATACCAAGACCCCTCCGTGCCTCGGAAAGTACGTTAAGCCGTTGGGCCGGCTGTCATTCGTGGATCTTTGACAGTCGTTCCGGGTTGTCAGAAGACCGAAAGTCTGACAACCAGTCTTACCAAGGGGTATCGTATGACCCAGTAACTAGGTTGTGGAGGTTAGATATCGTTCCATGTAAACTACAAGTATTCAGCTGCATCCGGTTAGACTGGAAGCCGACCCCAACATTGTTGGGAAAAGGCTAGGCACATGATGAAGTACAGTAGTACCCAACTAATAAGGCGCGTCGTGAATCTTCGTTCGCGCAGACAAGAAAATATAGCCCCGAAGATTAACGAGGATTAAGTTTTAACTTACAATCAACCTTAGATCACTACTATAAGGTTCATAATACACTGCAGCTGTTAGTTCCGTCTCACTCGCAAGTATGGCGGCTGACTAACATCATGGCGGCAGCTGCCGACAGCTGCCCGCTATTCGCCAGCTACACACAGTACAGGAAAAAGAAGCACGGTGCGTGGAGCGTGCCGATTGGTTAATATCATATCCCGCGCTTTGAAAATTCATCTTCTGCGCAGGTACCTCGGTAAGACATATCAGTTGGGTACTACTGTAACTGTATCAATATTGCCTTTAACTATAAAATTCAATATTTATATTGTTACTTATTCAGTTTAAAAAGTGCTCGAGTATCCGTGACGATTTTTCCGATTGGTGGGTGTTGACCGTAACGGGTTAAAATTATTCACAATCAAAACATAAAAACGAAATCTAATTCTAATAATTATTTGCATTTATTAACACAAAAAAGCAACTTAACAAAAGGTGATTAAGAAAACTCAAAAGTAAAAAAATAAACAAAACAAAATTAGTGGAAAATATGAGTACATTATGTAGAAACAGTGGGTCACGGCTACTGTAGACAGAATGCATCAATATAAGCCTCAACACTTTGATTATTGCAACGATTATACAATGGCGGAGAAAACTGTCAAATTAGTTCCGCATAGATGGCGCTGTTTGTTACTTTCATTCAGCTTTTGTTACTTTTATACAGCTGTCAATGGAGTTCCTTGCTGAAAACTGTGCCGCGTGATGGCGCTAAGTGTTTTTTCTTGTCGCCGATTGGTCGCTTTGTCTTCAAGATGACTTTGACAAGTGACAAAGACACAGCGCTCTCTTGCAGCGAAGCTTCCGGTGCTCAAACACATTGCTTTGATTGAAGACAGCGTAAACTTTATAATATTGCAATGGGGTTGTTTCCACAGAGCGCTGTATGGTTGTCACTTGTCAAATTCATCTTGAAGACAAAGCGACCAATCGGCGAAAAGGAAAACTACTTAGCGCCATCTCGCGGCAATATTTTCAGCAGGGAACTCCAATGGCCGCTGAATGAAAGTAACAAACACTTAGTGCCATCTACGCGGAAGTAATTTGACAGTTTTCTTCCCATTAACTAGCATACACACTTGTATTTAGATGTAGAAGAATTTGACATGTAACTTACATGCATTTGAGGGGTGAGCATGGGCCTCTCGCGCATTTGACGGTCACGCTTTACTTTAGGCCAATATGCAGTGCAATTCTTTGTTATTGCCACCAAAACGCAGCTTAAGCCCAGGGCCCTATATACGACAAAACTTTACAATTACAATTTACTTTGTAAATCTTAAAGTGCGTTTACCACAAAACTCTAAGCCACACAATTGTAAATGAAAATCCTTACTGTATAATGTAGTGACAAGTCTACAACATTGTAACTCATACCATATTTATGTAATTTCTGTGTTACGCAATTTTTTATACAATTTTGTAGAATAGTAAGTTTTGTTGTATAGGGCCCTCTTCTTTCTAAATCGGTCGTATTATTTTTTTGCTACCCCTATGAATTTTCTTGAAATACCCATACACTTCTCATAAAGTCATGATCACATATGATACAAAACGTTTTTCTTCGCGGACATTGAACCTGTTAGCTTGCTGTAATCAAAGTGTATTTGGCTTTGAACTCTACGACAAAGTACTGTCCATTCACCTGGAAGCGTTATGTAGAGCCATCGAAGCGAATCTAACACTGAATGCAACATCAAGTTTTAAGGAGCCAAGCGCTGTTTACTTTACGTACTGCCGTTTCGCGCGGTAGAGTGACGCATATTTCCGTATAGGCCCAGTGCACACCGCTGGAGGCACGGCGGAGCGCAATTGAAGACAACAATTTAATATAAACCTTAACTACCTTGATATACGGTCGCGCGCATGCTCTTGTAGTAGCTTGAGGGCGCTCCGAGCACCGCGTGCGAATTTATTCTTATATTGACCGTATGTCAAGGTAGTTAAGCTTTATATTAAACTTTAAAACAGGTTATACCAAACTGTCGAATTTCTCCAAATGATTTTAAACCTTAAAATGTTGACGGTTAAGTTCAAAATATAATGAGAAAATTTGACAGTTTGTAGTAACTTGACCTGCTGCTGTGTGTACTTCAGTTATTTAATTTTAGTTATAATAGTATTATTATGGCTTGTATTTTAATCTTTGGCTATTAAAATATTTTTTAAGTATACGTTCTAACATAAATATGTATCACTGTGTCTGACTTAAATAAATTTTTTTTTTTTAAAATACACTCCTAAACAGCGCTCAACCCCCCACTACAGATCTCCCATCCACGCCACAATAGTCCATACACGTCCATACACAAGGTCGACAGTCGCGTACCTGTTGTTTCTTCTGCATGATCTTGGTTTTGTTAGGGTCGACGTGCTCTGCCTGTTGCGCTGCTTGCTCCAGTCTGCGACGTTGTTCGTTTTCACCGTCTGCTTGCTGCAATGGTAGGTAGATACGTTAGTTTTGAGCTATTGCTAGCTAGAATACGCAAGTTTATGTAGTGCCCTATTACTTTTCTTATTACTTGCATTTTATAAAGTTTTTTTAGTTTTTAAATTCTTTCAAAATCTAAAGTCAAATCAATTATTTCAAGTAGGCCATTTAACACCACATTTGAACGTCAACATTTACAAGAAAATACAATTGATCCTAAATCTAAAATAATGTTTCGTATGGTAAAGAATAGGCAAAAAAGTCCACTCCTTTATCAAGTAAGGATACATTTAAATAGCTTCTGACGCTAGGGCACTGAGTAGACTATTGCTTATAACTCCATACGTAATTACTTGATAACAAAGACCAAAATAGCATACATCTTTGACCAATGTTGAGTTGACATAAATCTAAAACCTTTTTAATAGCTCGACCATTTTATGAAACTTAATCAAAATTAGTTCAAGTGTTAATATTGACGTTCCACCATAAGTACTACTAGGTGACATTCTATACTAGCTATATGAATAATAAAGCTGAAAAGTTTGTTTGCTTGTTTGACTGCGCTAAACTCTTGAAATACCAGTCGGAATTGAAAAAATATTTTTGCATTTTATAGTCCAATTCTTGAGGAAGGTTATATGCTAAAAACGAAGTACTATGCGTGCCAAATAAGAATAGGATCGCGCTTGCTTCAACTTCACACGATAGCTGTCAAATTAGTACGCATGGGTAATGAAGTTCGCGAGTATTGCCATACTATTGTGGAACAAAATGGCGTCTTGACAGTACTATTCTTATTTGGCACGCATAGTAATAGCGCTGACGGGCGATGCGAAGTGACGGGGTGTCAGTGCATTAAGAACACGCGAATGAAGTCGCGGGCAGAAGCTAGTTATGAATATAATGTTGTGTTACCTTGAACGCCCTCGTGAACCTGACGAGTAGCGAGAAGAAAGCGTTGGCGTCGCAGCCGCGCGGAGCCTCGCCGAAGTACTCCACGCACGACGCGAACGAGTCCTGGTAAATGATAAATGATTTATTTCTGTAAGTAGGTTTGTACAAAGACTCACACGTCAATCATATTTTTAAAAACTTGATGAGGTCGGCGTGACTACTCTGAGAAGAAAGGCCGAAACAAACTCAGAGGTCAGTCTCTTTTATAGTCCAGACATAATCTTGGTCAGATCATGTGAAGACCATAGATTGCAGTCTGAAATGGTCTTTTGAGGAAAGAACCACACAGATTGAGTGGACCTGTCCAGTCAGTGCACGCATTTGTCAGTAATCGTGCAGCTCAACTCCAAACTTAAGGAGCTCAACGATACGACGCACAATACCAAATAAAACACATTTGGGTAGGCCGCATAAATTACTCAAACTGCCAGACTATGACTAAAACTGAGAAAAGCATAAAATAAATAAAAAAACAATGATCCACGTAGTCTTCACATTCACAATAATGGTGACGCAACAATATACAAAAGACCTCATAATAGTCCAGTAGACAAAAGAATATGCCCTTCGATAATTCCAAAGTTTTTGATTTTCGCGGAGTGGATTACTTTCGTGAATTCATTGCTATGTACAAAAATGCTAACAGTTTAGAGTTATGCTATAGGTATTAAGTAGGTATTTCCTATTATTTCGTGTTATAACAATGATATAAAATTTAAATTAAAATACTACACTGTTTCTTAATTAGTACTATCTAAAGTATATATTACTGAAAATGCTAACAGATAGGTACTGTGGAACAATGGAAATCTGAAAATGTCCTTTAACTCATTCAATAAAAAATTTAAGTTTTTCAAATCATTTCCTATACACTTAAAGGGATTAGTTATACCTTACAACAAAAGTTCTAACAGCTAAGTAATATGGCTTCACAAGTAATTGTATTTTTACTTTGCAATTAGCGAAATATTGAATTTAAGTTTATAAATTTGCGCCCGCATATTCGAGATAATAAGCTCTGCTACCATACAAAAGTTTCAACTTATACGTGCTATGCCTTTTTTTTAAATAAATAAAATACAATTTGGATATTGTGGCGCGCGGTGTAGGTACGACAATTCGTGCAGCGCGACGCGGTGACAATCAGACCCGCACTCACTGCAAACGTGCACGCGGCTACACATCAAGCTATGCATGTCCAGTTTACACTGACCTCTCATTGTAAGGTAATCTTATACAATGCGAGATCAGCTTATACTGGATATGTATAGCTTGATCTGTAGCCGTGCGTACCTACCTCTATTGAATGAGGCGCAAAATCATTTCATTACAGTCACATCTCACAAATGACTAATACGAGTACAGTCAGCGTCAAAAATATCGGAACGAACAGACTGTTCAAAATGATCTCAAAAACTAAGAAAATTAAACTACTCAATTGGGTAAAGCTCTTGTCAGAATTACAGTGTAATATTATCGTGTACTGTCTTCATTCTGAAAACAGTCTGTTCGTCCCGATATTATTGACGCTGATCCAATCCAGTCAGTTATTTTTTCTGTTCCATTCCGTGACCGTGACTTCGCCCGCGCGTAATTATCAACAATTGTCAAAAATAGTCAAAATCCCGGATTCCGGGATTCACAAATTTAGAGTTCTGATTATAGGATCGAATGTATATTTATGTATTGATCGTCAAAATGTCGTGATTCCGGAATTGATAAATTAAGTATTTTTTTTACCATTACTGGGTAACTTGTTTATCACTAAATTTTCACAGGGAATCATCTACTCTGAACAACTTTCACTATGGCATCAACACGTAAATCACGAAAAATAAATCAGCTGGTCGAGTAGGTATTGAGCTTTTGTATCAAACATCGTAATTTTTTTCGTGATTTCAGAGTTGGTCCCATAATGAAAGCTGCTGAAACTAAATCCAAGATGGCGGCTGCGAATATTTTCAAATGTTTCGTCATGGGTGTCGTTTTCATTGGTTTCGAGGGTGTTAAGGCCGATAGTGACACTAAAATGTAAATCCAAGATGGCGGCTGCGAATATTTTCTAATTTTTCGTCATGGGTGTCGTTTTTTTGGTTTTCAATAGTGTTAAAGCCGATAGTGACACTAAAATGTAAATCCAAGATGGTGGATGTGAATATTTTCTAATTTTTCGTTATGGGTGTCGTTTTCATTGTTTTCGGTGGTGTTAAAGTTGATAGTAACATTAAAATGTAAATCCAAGATGGCGGCTGCGAACATTATTAAATTTTTCGTCATGGGTGTCGTTTTCATGCTTTTCGAGGGTGTTAAAGCCAATAGTGACATTAAAATATAAATCCAAGATGGTGGATGTGAATATATTCTAATTTTTCGTCAAAGGTGTCGTTTTCATGGTTTTGGGGGCTGTTAAAGCCGATAGTGATGTTAAAATGTAAATACATGATGGCGGCTGCGAACATTTTTAAAATTTTCGTCACTGGTGTCGTTTTCATGCTTTTCGAGGGTGTTAAGGCCGATAGTGACACTAAAATGTAAATCCAAGATGGCGGCTGCGAATATTTTCTAATTTTTCGTCATGGGTGTCGTTTTTTTGGTTTTCAATAGTGTTAAAGCCGATAGTGACACTAAAATGTAAATCCAAGATGGTGGATGTGAATATTTTCTAATTTTTCGTTATGGGTGTCGTTTTCATTGTTTTCGGTGGTGTTAAAGCTGATAGTAACATTAAAATGTAAATCCAAGATGGCGGCTGCGAACATTATTAAATTTTTCGTCATGGGTGTCGTTTTCATGCTTTTCGAGGGTGTTAAAGCCAATAGTGACATTAAAATATAAATCCAAGATGGCCGGTGCGAACATTTTCAAATTTTTCGTCATAGGTGTCGTTTTCATGCTTTTCGAGAGTGTTAAAGCCGATAGTGACACTAAAATGTAAAGCCAAGATGGTGGATGTGAATATATTCTAATTTTTCGTCAAAGGTGTCGTTTTCATGGTTTTGGGGGCTGTTAAAGCCGATAGTGATGTTAAAATGTAAATACATGATGGCGGCTGCGAACATTTTTAAAATTTTCGTCACTGGTGTCGTTTTCATGCTTTTCGAGGGTGTTAAAGCCGATAGTGACACTAAAATGTAAATGCAAGATAGCACCTGCTTTAAAAATGTTGATGGTTTTTTAATTACTATCACACGTGTTTTCAGGTTGTAACGCGATACGCTGCACTGCCGCAGGGTTAGTTAAGTAGGCATCAGCCAAGCGTCACGCATTTTGATTCCTCTATCGGCTTTAGCACACTCTAAAACCATGAAAACGATAATCATGACGGAAAATTTTCGCAGCCGCCATCTTGGATTTACATTTTAACGTCATTATCGGCTTTAACACCCTCGAAAACCATTAAAATGACACCCATGACAAAAAGCTTGAAAATTTTTGCAGCCGCCATCTTGGATTTACATTTTAACGTCACTATCGGCTATAACACCCTCAAAAACCATGAAAACGACACCCATAACAAAAAGCTTGAAAATTTCCCAGCCGCCATCTTGGATTTACATTTTAGTGTCACTATCGGCTTTAACACCCTCGAAAAGCATGAAAACGACACCCATGACGAAAAATTTAATAATGTTCGCAGCCGCCATCTTGGATTTACATTTTAATGTTACTATCAGCTTTAACACCACCGAAAACCATGAAAACGACACCCATGATAAAACATTTGAAAATATTCGCAGCCGCCATCTTGGATTTACAGTTTCAGCAGCTTTCACTATGGGACCAACTCTGAAATCACAAAAAAAATTACGATGTTTGATACAAAAGTTCAATACCTACTCGACCAGCTGATTTATTTTTCGTGATTTACGTGTTGATGCCATAGTCATGAGTAGAAGATTCCCTGTGAAAATTTAGTGATAAAAAAGTTATCCTCTAATACTCGTAGTAAAAAAATACTTAATTTATCAATTCCGGTATCCCGACATTTTGACGATCAACACAAAAGTAGGTACATTCCATATTAGCCAAAGCCTAAACGTAAGTAAATATACATTCGATTCTATAATCAGAACTTAAAAATTGTTGTTCCGGAATCCCGGAATTTTTTCGATACATAAGTGCAATCCATATTAACTAACATCTGAAGTAAATTATACATTCGATTCTATAATCAGAAGTCAAAATTTGTGAATCCCGGAATTTTTTTGATACAAAAGTGCAATCCATATTAGCCAACACCTGAACGCAAGTACCTAACTAAACATTCGATTCCAAAATCAGAACTTAAAATGTGTCGTTCCGGAATCTCGGGATTTTCTCGATGTATAAGTGCAATCCATACATGAAGGTTTTGCAACTAAACTAGGTTAATTTTCTAGGATTCCGGAACGACAATTTTTAAGTTCTGATTATAGAATCGAATGTATATTTACTTACGTTTAGGCTTTGGCTAATATGGAATGTACCTACTTTTGTATTGATCGTCAAAATGTCGGGATGCCGGAATTGATAAATTAAGTATTTTTTTACTATTAGTATTAGAGGATAACTTTTTTATCACTAAATTTTCACAGGGAATCTTCTACTCATGAACAACTTTCACTATGGCATCAACACGTAAATCACGAAAAATAAATCAGCTGGTCGAGTAGGTATTGAACTTTTGTATCAAACATCGTAATTTTTTTTGTGATTTCAGAGTTGGTCCCATAGTGAAAGCTGCTGAAACTGTAAATCCAAGATGGCGGCTGCGAATATTTTCAAATGTTTTATCATGGGTGTCGTTTTTATGGCTTTCGAGGGTGTTAAGGCCGATAGTGACAGTAAAATGTAAATCCAAGATGGCAGCTGCGAATATTTTCTATCTTTTCTAATTTTTCGTCATGGTTGTCGTTTTCTTGGTTTTCGAGATTGTTAAAGCCGATAGTGACGCTAAAATGTAAATCCAAGATGGTGGATGCGAATATTTTCTAATTTTTCTCAATGAGTATCGTTTTCATGGTTTTCGGTGGTGTTAAAGCTGATAGTAACATTAAAATGTAAATCCAAGATGGCGGCTGCGAACGTTATTAAATTTTTCGTCATGGGTACGTTTTCATGCTTTTCGAGGGTGTTAAAGCCGATAGTGACACTAAAATGTAAATCCAAGATGGCGGCTGGGAAATTTTCAAGCTTTTTGTCATGGGTGTCGTTTTCATGGTTTTCGAGGGTTTTAAAGGCGATAGTGGCGTTAAAATGTAAATCCAAGACGATGCCTGCAAAATTTTCAAACTTTTCGTCATGGGTGTCGTTTTCATGGTTTTTGAGGGTGTTATAGCCGATAGTGACGTTAAAATGTAAACCCAAGATGGCGGCTGCAAAAATTTTCAAGCTTTTTGTCATGGGTGTCATTTTAATGGTTTTCGAGGGTTTTAAAGCCGATAATGGCGTTAAAATGTAAATCCAAGATGGCGGCTGCGAAAATTTTCCGTCATGCTTATCGTTTTCATGGTTTTAGAGTGTGCTAAAGCCGATAGAGGAGTCAAAATGCGTGACGCTTGGCTGATGAATACTTAACTAACCCTGCGGCAGTGCAGCGTATCGCGTTACAACCTGAAAACACGTTATAGTAATTAAAAAACCATCAACATTTTTAAAGCAGGCGCTATCTTGCATTTACATTTTAGTATCACTATCGGCTTTAACACCCTCGAAAAGCATGAAAACGACACCCGTGACGAAAATTTTAAAAATGTTCGCAGCGCCATCATGTATTTACATTTTAACATCACTATCGGCTTTAACAGCCCCCAAAACCATGAAAACGACACCTTTTTTTTTTTTTTTTTTGAGGGTGGGAAATCATCAAATAACTTCTCCCGCTCTGGGTGGAGCGGAAGGGCGTGTCAGACTTTTACTGACTAAAACCCACCCGTGTTCCTTCAGTTGCCTATGCCAGGGCCGCGGTATCTCCTTTAAACAACCCGCGACCCCATCGGCTTTAACACTCTCGAAAAGCATGAAAACGACACCTCTGACGAAAAATTTGAAAATGTTCGCACCGGCCATCTTGGATTTATATTTTAATGTCACTATTGGCTTAACACCCTCGAAAAGCATGAAAACGACACCCATGACGAAAAATTTAATAATGTTCGCAGCCGCCATCTTGGATTTACATTTTAATGTTACTATCAGCTTTAACACCACCGAAAACAAAGAAATCGACACCCATAACGAAAAATTAGAAAATATTCGCATCCACCATCTTGGATTTACATTTTAGTGTCACTATCGGCTTTAACACTATCGAAAACCAAAAAAACGACACCCATGACGAAAAATTAGAAAATATTCGCAGCCGCCATCTTGGATTTACATTTTAGTGTCACTATCGGCCTTAACACCCTCGAAACCAATGAAAACGACACCCATGACGAAACATTTGAAAATATTCGCAGCCGCCATCTTGGATTTAGTTTCAGCAGCTTTCATTATGGGACTAACTCTGAAATCATGAAAAAAATTACGATGTTTGATACAAAAGCTCAATACCTACTCGACCAGCTGATTTATTTTTCGTGATTTACGTGTTGATGCCATAGTGAAAGTTGTTCAGAGTAGATGATTCCCTGTGAAAATTTAGTGATAAACAAGTTACCCAGTAATGGTAAAAAAAATACTTAATTTATCAATTCCGGAATCACGACATTTTGACGATCAATACATAAATATACATTCGATCCTATAATCAGAACTCTAAATTTGTGAATCCCGGAATCCGGGATTTTGACTATTTTTGACAATTGTTGATAATTACGCGCGGGCGAAGTCACGGTCACGGAATGGAACAGAAAAAATAACTGACTGGATTGGATCAGCGTCAATAATATCGGGACGAACAGACTGTTTTCAGAATGAAGACAGTACACGATAATATTACACTGTAATTCTGACAAGAGCTTTACCCAATTGAGTAGTTTAATTTTCTTAGTTTTTGAGATCATTTTGAACAGTCTGTTCGTTCCGATATTTTTGACGCTGACTGTACTCGTATTAGTCATTTGTGAGATGTGACTGTAATGAAATGATTTTGCGCCTCATTCAATAGAGGTAGGTACGCACGGCTACAGATCAAGCTATACATATCCAGTATAAGCTGATCTCGCATTGTATAAGATTACCTTACACTGAGAGGTCAGTGTAAACTGGACATGCATAGCTTGATGTGTAGCCGCGTGCACGTTTGCAGTGAGTGCGGGTCTGATTGTCACCGCGTCGCGCTGCACGAATTGTCGTACCTACACCGCGCGCCACAATATCCAAATTGTATTTTATTTATTAAAAAAAAAGGCATAGCACGTATAAGTTGAAACTTTTGTATGGTAGCAGAGCTTATTATCACGAATATGTGGGCGCAAATTTATAAACTTAAATTCAATATTTCGCTAATTGCAAAGTAAAAATACAATTACTTGTGAAGCCATATTACTTAGCTGTTAGAACTTTTGTTGTAAGGTATAACTAATCCCTTTAAGTGTATAGGAAATGATTTGAAAAACTTAAATTTTTTATTGAATGAGTTAAAGGACATTTTCAGATTTCCATTGTTCCACAGTACCTATCTGTTAGCATTTTCAGTAATATATACTTTAGATAGTACTAATTAAGAAACAGTGTAGTATTTTAATTTAAATTTTATATCATTGTTATAACACGAAATAATAGGAAATACCTACTTAATTCCTAATGCATAACTCTAAACTGTTAGCATTTTTGTACATAGCAATGAATTCACTATAGTTATCCACTCAGCGAAAATAAAAAACTTTAGAATTATCGAAGGGTAAATGGAAAAAATATTGTATCTCTACTGGACTAATAAATATTAAATACAAACCTAAATAAACTAACGCCTCTTTCCTATGGAGGTAGGCAGAAAAGAAACGAGGAAACTGTATCAATATCTTTATATATATAATTCTTCTGTACGTGTGTTTGTCACCTATCTCCTCCTAAACGGCTGGACCAATTTAGATGAAATTTTTTGTGTATATTTCAAAGGATTCCTGGATGATTTGAAAATACAATTGGACCCGGTAGGTAGCACTGCAGTCGGGTTCTAGTATCGTTCAGACAGGACAACGTTGGTTGGGTCCACTAGTAGAAGATAAATTCTCGTTACAATAACTTGGCAGTACCTGTGCATGTTTGGTCTCAGTCCGCAGTCGCCTCAGTTTATCGGCCGCGTTGGCTAGGAAGTCCCTCAGGACATGCGGGGACGCTCGCAGCCCATCCCTGGCTTCTGCCTCTCGTCTCACAGCCTCCATGCCTCGCTCTAACTCACACACGTCGCCTGCTACGTTCTCTAGCGATACTGGAAGTAAGATAAAGAAAATAGTTTAGTTTTGAAGCTTTTGTCATGAACAATAAAAGTTAAATTCGACTGCAGTACGCAGAAAATGGGCTTTATAGTAATACCACAGAATAATAATCTTACAATAGTATTGTGCATCTTCATAGGAAACGGCCGAAACGACGCGCTTCAAAATCCTGTGGTCCGTATTACAGAAGGAAACTCAAGCACTGATCTTTGTTTAAAACTAGTTTCAACCAATCAAATGGCTTGAATCTAGTTTTAAGTAATGCTTGAGTATTGAGTGACGTTCTGTAATACGGACCTGTGTATACCAGTAGGCAACAGTTCGAGTGCGCGGCAGGTACGCACGGACGGACGGCTACCGAGCGGCCGTAGGTAATTAATTCAAGGTCAAACTACTGTAGCTATATTATACTGTGGTAATACATAATTCTAATTCGAGTCACACTATTAAAAATTGCACTAGAGTGAAACAAGCAGTATTCATTCACCGTTTGAAAAGTGTCCTATGGAAGCCAACAAAAAACAACTTTTCTTTTCTAAAAAGACTAAAAAGGAATAAAATAAGTTTCTTTTTACACACGAGAGAGAGCAAGCATTACTTACACAAAAAAAAAACTTTTGAAATAGTATACAAAACTGGGGATGTTTCATTGCTTACATTGGTGGACTTTGAGTATTAATTGTATATATACAGGGTGAAATAGAATAGATGCGACAAAATTTAAGGTGGTGTTCTACGCGTCAATATGAACAACTTTTACTATGGGACCAAACATGAAATCGCGAAAAAAAAAATCAGCTGTTCAGTACATTTATGTTCGCATAATTTGTCAAAATGTACTGAACAGCAGATTTTTTTTTCGCGATTTCATGTTTGGTCCCATAGTAAAAGTTGTTCATATTGACGCGTAGAACACCCCCTTAAATTTTGTGGCATGTTTTCAAAGTCACCCTGTATATGTTACCGGCCAAACCCGATTTCAGGCCAAACAGTTTGTGCCAAACCGTTTTATCCGATGCGTGCTATGTCGCAGCTAATTAGCCAATTAGTTAACAGCCTAGCCTTTGGAAGTAGCGCTCGCCGGTCACTACCGTGGCACCGCGCGGTTGGTCACAATTCTAACCCATTTAGTCGGGGTGTCCCGGCTTACTTTAAAACCGGTTTGGCCTAGGACAAACTAGTTTCTCCAGTAACATATAAACGTATACCATGGTATTCAAAATTTCAGCAATTTTCAAGATCATATAAATAAATAAAACTCACCTTGAGCAGCCTTATCAATATACATCAGCTCCGTATCGAAATTCATCAACTCGGGGAAGTTCTGTCTTATCGTGGCCACAATATAATGCAGCAGCGATATTCTCTTATCAGTTGACTTGGTATCCATAAGGGTATCCAAAGACTGCAGTTTAAACCCATACGCGGGCCCTCTCTTACTGCTGTTCAAGTAATTACCAAACGCAAGAATAATTTCCAATACATTGCGAAGTTTTGTTGAGGACTTGACTGAGGAAGACCCGGAAATAATGGCATGAATTTGAGGAGTAATTAAGTGAATGTTGTCGAAGAAATTTCCCATGTAACTCATGATTGATAGCTTCGCTGATATTCTTTCTACTTTGGCTAGTTGCATTAAGAATTTGTCTTCTTCTGTGAGTTGGTTTATTGGTTTCTTCTCTGCTACGTATTCTTTGTAGGCCTTTTGTTCGGCCTCTGTCGGAACCATTCGTTGAAGGATCTCGACGCTTTCTAAAGGTAATTGTTTGAGGTCTAAGCTGTTTATTGCTGTCATTACTTTTTCTACTGGTGTGTCGAGTTTTCTTCTTGATATTGCTGTAAGAGAATATTTTGTTTAAAGTTTAATCTTCTATGCCAGGGTTTCTTAAAGTGGGGTCCACAGACCCCTTAGGGGTCCGTAACATGTGTATCAGGGGTCCGCAGTAGGTCAGTTAACTCTTAACATATTTATTAGGAAATTGTGTAGTAAACTCAGCACTTATCGACCAAGCCACGAACTCGAATTCAATAGGTAAACACAAATATTTTTTTTTAGTTTAAACAAGGCTGGTTTTATTTTCCTAACATATTCTTTGACGGGGGTCCGTGGAATTGTTTAAATTGTGAAAGTGGTCCGTGACCGCAAAAAGTTTAAGAAACCCTGTTCTTCTATGCTAACATTATGGGTAAAGTTATTTGTAAAGGTTATTCTCTGGAAATAAGGAACTGGTTTTTTTGGAACGAAGTTCTTTGACGCGGTTTGTATTAGGAGTAAAGTGGCAGAAACTGTGACTAAAAAGAGTCATGCCGTTAGAGTCAAGTGTCAAAAGTTATTGTTTTTTTAATGTGTCTAACTTACCTATGTTCCTAAGCCGTGTGTGTTCCAACAGCGACACAGTGTCGGGTTTCCGGAAGCGCTTGCTGGGGAAGGAGGCTAGTGTGTCTGTGTCTGTGTCTAGCTGTGGACACGCGCCACCGATGCGGAATTTCTCTTCGAACTCTGTGAAGTTTATCCTCCGTCGGGGTCGCTCTTCATCGAGCTCGTTGAATATTGTTCCTCGGACCTGTAAGAGGAGATTGTTTTAATGACATTTTCGATTTTCTTAGTAGTCATATTCAAAGTTGTTTGAAGTGGGGTTTTTTCGCCGCAATAAAGAAATAAAGAAAGAAAAAGAAAGAAACAAAACGCTGTATTTGTCACTGGTCAAAGTAATCTTGAAGACAAAGCGACCAATCGGCGACAAGAAAAAACACTTAGCGCCATCTAGCAGCAAAGTTTTTAACAAGGTACCTGAAAGAAAGCCATTGACAGCTGAATGAAAGTAACAAACACTTATCACCATCTACAGTGCCACAAACTTATCTGACCGGTAACGGCGGCGATGTCAGTAAACAAAATATGACAAGCCTCGTCACTTTTCCTAGTGATTTCGTTAGTTCGAATGAGGGTTTTTTGGTAGCACTTTGACGTCAGAGCAAAAGTGTCAAAGTTCCTATATTTTCGCTCACACGGATATTTTATTTTAAAGAAAAATGTATTTTTCGTCTATGGTTAGGTTGCCTGTCAATAAATAAGGAACTTCATAGGCGTGCTATGACAAAAGTAGAATAAATGGTTGGAAATGGAAAGAGAATATGTGAACCGAGAAAATGAACACAATTATGAGGTACACTATATAGTATACACAGCGTGGAACTGATGTGAGATCACCGATTTTTTTTCCTTTTCGTTGACTGAGTATGTGATTAAGTGTCAATTTACATTGCCGCGGAACGGAATGAAAGCGAACTTTTTTGTACAAAGCATAATGAACTTTTCGATAGTGTAACATGCAAACTAGATACGAGCCAAATAACCTTTCACGCGTCTTCTGGAGAATTATCGCACATTCGTGGTAATTCCCACTGTCAGCCGACGTTCGCACGGATGTAAAAATATCGCGGCGGAATTTTATCACGCACTGGATTTTCAACTCTCCGTGTTGAGCCGAGCATTGAGAATCCAACCTAACAACAACAGAGTGCATTCTAGCTAGTGTTGCCCAAATTCAGTCTTGGTCTTGCAGTCTTGGTCTTGTTCTTGCGTTTTTGCAAGACCAAGACCAAGAACAAGACCGCGTATTTTTAGCAAGACCAAGACCAAGACTGACCGTGCAAGACTTGAGCAAGAACAAGACATAGCCTGCAAGACTCTTGCGTCTTGCAGCTAGGACTTAGCGCTATTTCACTGAGTAGTTAGGTGTAACAGTTCGGTGTATAGGTAGGTACGCTTAGGAATTCTATGAGACGCAAAAAACTGTATCAAAGAATATGAAAAACTGGACCTATGCGCATTACGACTAATACCATAAACATAGCGAATAAAAAAATATCTATTAAAATCAAACTGAGTGCATGCATAGTTATGTTTTAACCATCGGCACTTTGATAATGCGGCATCAAAGGTTTTGTACTTACTTCTCAAAGAAATTTGCCGCTTTTCGGAAGTACATGGTTATGATACACGCGCCGGCGGCTTCTTTTGAAATCTAAAACAATCGTTGCCGCCACGCCGAAATCATAACATTTGTGACACTATTTGATTGCCGCCATAGGGCGTAGGTATACTCATGCAAAATAATTTCGAATTTTTTTAAGAGTACCTACAGGTGTTCCAAAGAATAAATAAGTTTCAGAGTGCTTAGAATGAAAATGAATACATTATACTGATCACGCAAGTAGTATTATGATTAGGATAAAATGGTAAGGATAGATAGTAGATGTCATATTAATTCATTCTAGTAAGTATATATTATAATATTGATTACTTATATGGTTTTAAACTAATTACTTAGGTACTATTATTGTACATTTAGTCATTATATTTCTTAAGTTTTTACAAGAAAAAATAGCAAAAAAAGTGTTCAAATATCACCCGTTTAATAAATATTGTAGCCACTTTTAAATATACTTGAAACGTGTAAAAAAATTCTACAAAACTAATAAAATAATATAAAAAGCGTAGGTACTTACCTACTAATAAAATAAAAAGCCTGCGATAAGAGTTTTGTATTACTTACCAGCCCGAATATCTCTGAGAGAGATGATGAGAGTAAGTATTTACTAGCTGTGCCCGCGACTTCGTCCACGAGGAATAGTAACTTTGGAGGTATAGTGACGTTCAGGACTTATTTATTTATTTTAAAACTTCTGTCATCAAACATACAAACGAACTCTTCAGCTTTATAATATTAGTATAGATGTACGCCAAAACATTCACTTATATGTAAAGAATAGTGATTGGCACTAATTCTATTTTATTCACGCGTCGCGTCTGTACAAGTAGGTAATATTTAGTGTGTGTTTGTACGCCGCACGCGGCATTGTTTGATTTGCGGCGGCATCCTTTTCATAGAGCCGGCACGTGGCGAGGCGGCGCGGTAGAAAGCAAGGAAACGTACTATAAATAAAGGAATTATTTTAATTCCAGTCATTTCCAATTGAGCTGTGCTTCGAGTCTAACTTAATAATTGTTTTTACTAATTCTCGTTGTTTTCTAAAAACGTATCACGTGTACAATTTAATATAAGTGACGAAGATTCAAATTATTCTAGTCCGAGTAACGAGAGTTTGAGTCACAGATCTAAAAGACCCAAAAGCAAATTTGAGGAGTTTTCGAAATAATTCATGCATCCCAAACTGCCTTCTGTAAATTGTGCCAACATAAAAAGATTGAAATAAAAATGAAAAACAGAAACACTTCAGGCTTAAGGAAACATCTAATATCTTTCCACAAAAAGGAATCAGAAATATTTCTTCCTGTTAAACCAAAATTAAGTGGAGATATCACAAGCTTTTTAGTAACCGCTGGAAGAAGTGGACAGGTAAGAATATTTTTTTAACAGTTAAAAGAATTTTAACTCCGCGTAGCTATTCATGCGATACTTTCAAAAACGCCATTAACTTACGTAAGTATTTTTGAGTTAGTGGTGTTTTCATCTAGGGGTGCGACATATTAAGTATGTAATTATCGTCTTAAATATTTTTTATAAACACCCATATTTTCATTTAATCGGCCAGTAACAACTAAGTACTTTATTTTGGTAAATTACAGTACAGTGCAACCTTAATATAACAAATATCAATTTAACGATTTTCTCGATTTAACAACAACAAACCTCCTCCTCTTATACGCTCCAACCTAGTATGTTTTAAATAATAACACAAGATTTATTGTTTTGTTTCAGTCGGAAAACAGCAGTGACAACATCACGACAGCTACAGTTGATTGGGTGGTGAAAAAATATCTTCCCTTCTCATTTTTCGATGACGAAGCTACACAAGTATATTTTCGACGTATTTGCCCTAATATGGTGTTTCCTAAAAGGTCTACACTTAGAAGGAAAGTCAAAGAGCGATTTGAAGAGCTCCAATTGAATCTCAAGGAACGACTTCAACAATTATCATCTAAAATGTCTTTTACCATTGATGGGTGGACGTCAATTGCTGGTAGGAGTTACTACGGGGTTACTATTCATTATATAGACAACGAATGGAAGTATCAATCTGTAGTTCTTGATTTTATACCATCACGCGGTCGACATACTGGGGAAGATATTGCAACGATTTTCCATGAATGTTTATTGGAATATGGCATAATTGATAAAATACAAGTGATACCTTGTATTTTATCAATTATGCCATATTCCAATAAACATGGTCGACAACGCAACTGCAAATACCAAATTTATGTATGAACTGGGCAAACAGCTGCCGCCACACTTTGATTCAGACAATCAACATTTCCGGTGCTTTGCTCACATTTTAAACCTTGGTGTACAAGATTTATTAAAGACCTTAGCATTACACTGTGAGTCTGACACTAACGCGCAAGATCAGCAGTACGAAGACTATGCAGACGAAACTGAGGATGAGGAAGATGAAGAATCTGCACCAAATATTGCTGACTCGCGTACATCTGTAACAAAGTTACGCAGTATTTCCAGTAAAATAAAAAGAAGTGAGATAGTGAAGAAGAAGTTTCAGTCTGCTTGTGAAGCAGCTGGCGTGCCATCAAATCTAAATGCCATTCTTGACTGTCCAACGAGATGGAATTCCACACATGATATGATTGGATTTGGTTTAAAAGTGAGAGCGGGCATTGACATATTGTGCAGTTCTGTCACCGAATTAAATGATTTTCAAATCACAGCTAATGAATGGCAGGTACTCGAAAAATTACATAAATTTCTAATAAACTTTAAACTTTTAAGTACAAAACTTGGTGGAGACAAATATGTTACATTAAATTTCTTATAAGTTGAGGGTTCAATCTCTTTCTAGACAGATAAGTATTGTTCTTTAAAATACAGTCAAGTTATTGTAATTAATTTGTTTTTTTACATGTTTTAGCAAATGTAAGCTTATAAATCATAAATGTTTATTAAGAAACAGTTACTTCCATGGAAAACGACATATAGGTCAGTTGACTTTTCGAATTTCTTATCAAATCTTCAGTTATTTATTAATCTGCTTGATCTTTACTATGGCTATGTTAATTCAAGCTCACAATGTTCCAATTCTAATACGTTTTTCTAAGATTTAAAGTAAACTTTAATAAATAGTAATAGACTAATAGGTAATTGCAAGACTTGCAAGACTCTTGCTGCAAGACCAAGACCAAGACCAAGACTGGGAGCGCAAGACCAAGACCAAGACCAAGACCAGGTGTATTGGCGCAAGACCAAGACCAAGACTGGCTAAGTCTCGTCTTGTTCTTGCATTTGGGCAACACTAATTCTAGCGCGTCGAAAAAACACACTGCTGGATTTTCAACTCTCGGCGCTAAGCAGAGCATTGAAAATGCAGTGCGCGAAACAAAATCGCCGCGTTATGTTTACGTTCGTGCGAACGTCGATTTACAAGCTCGTATCTAGTTTGTACACACGGTTACATATCAAGCTATACAATTGCAGTATAAGCTGACCTCTCATTGTATGGAAATCCTATATAATGCTAGATCAGCTTATACTGGAAATGTATAGAGTGATATGTAGCCGAGTATACGTTACACAATCGACATAAGGTTAATTTTGCTATGTACAGTGGGCTGCATCAATTGGGTAACCCAGTTGTATTCAAATTTTAATAGAACATCCACGCGGGCAAAAGCTAGTTTGAAATAAATTATTTGACTTTGAAAGATCTAACTTTTAGTAACAAAATAATTAAATCCTCACTAGATGAACCGACTTGGCGAAGGTCGCATATTAAATGAATTAGTCGGTTGGTGTATTAAAATTTTAATACAACTGGGGTACCCAATCGATGCAGCCCACTGTACATCATCTCGCTTCCATGCCGTTCCGCGGTAATGTGAATTGAGCCTAATAATTAGATGTAGTAAAATTATGTTGACAAGACTCACCTGATTAGGCTTGAGCGCGATCCAATTGAGCGTTGGCAGCTTATACTTAGTATCCACCTTCCTCTTTATAGTCATAGCGTCCGTGTGCATCGGGGGCGCCATGAGACCTGGAGCTGGGGGCGCCGGGGGCGGGGGCGCGGGGGCGGAGAGAGGAGGGGGCGGAGGTGGAGGGGGACAGGGAGCGGGCGGTGGCGGCGCGGGCGCAGGCGGCGCGGGAGGTGGCGGCGGGGGCGGGGACTTGAATGTGGGCGTGTCGCCGTTCGGTAAGGGAGAGGGTGGAAGGTGACCGTTCGCTGTGCCGTTACATAGCGCGTGTGTTGATATAGCACCCACTGGAAAGTAAAATTGACAGTAAATTAATTAATTTAAAGGAAAATTGTGTATGGGCTGATAAAAAAAATATAATCTAACATTTTGAGGCCTGAACTTATAGATACATCCGTGAGAGAAGTTCACGATACAGTAAAGCTATATTACTTTGGCCACTTGTACTCACTCACACACACACTCACACTCAAACACATTACACACCGGCGCAAATGTATGATTTAACTGCCCTCGCGCTATACACTCTGGCTGCAGCTATACCTACGTTAAGCCGCCCTGTATGGCCTAACACGGTCTCCTAAGACACAGGAATACCTAGTTTAGGAGACAGGGTTACATGACCTGTGTATATTTATGTAGATATTGTTGTTGTTGTTATGTACATGTAACAACAAAAAATCGTAGAACATACATGGGAGTTAAATCGATAGGTATGGTACTCTGCTATCAGCTCGCACTGGCTTGATACCTTAAAAGAAACACCCTGTATATAGATAGATTTATCCATCTTACATCTATTATTACTATATTACCTACAGAGTGTTGCCAGGTAGATCATTGAACAGTAAGAACTAGTGATGAGGTACTCACTGGAGGCTCCTCGGGGCAGTGACTTGGTGAGAGACTCCAGTTCCTGCACCTTGGACTCTAACATCGACTGACGGTTGCGCGAGTCCTGCTGCGCGCGACGTAGCGTCGACACCTAGGGACAAACCAACAAACATGTTTAAAGCGTACTACTACGTATTTAGTAGACCTTCGCCAAGTCGGTACATCTAGGTAAGGATCTTTCAAAGTCAAATCATTTATTTCAAACAAGCTTTTGCCCGCGTGGATGTCGGAAAATATCCCACGGGAACTTCCTACCCGGGAAATCCTTCCTTATTCCTTGTCTACGTTATAAAGGGAACCCCTGTGCAAAATTTCAGCTTTCTAGGTCCAAGGGTTTGGGCTGGGCGTTGATGAGTCAGTCAATCAGTCATAACTTCTCGAAGAGATACTTTTGAACTTCAAAATTTACAAAAAAAAAAAATAGAATTGATTCAAGTAGACCATTCAGATTTAGATTCAGATAACTTTGTTTGCTCAAACATGTGTTTACATACAAATAAAGAAAAAATAAAATAAAAAATGCATGCAAGGTTTTAATAAGTACACAAAAGGTAGTTTCGTATGGAGAAGAATGTGCAAGAAACTCCACCGCATATAAATATGAGTATGTTAAGGCGAGAGCGCCAGGGTAGCCCGCGAAATTCAAAATTTCTTACGTTTTTTGCGATTTGTAGGTCAGTGTGACCTTGTATGTTGATTAAAATATGATTCGCGGCCGTAACTAACATGGCTTTATAGAATTATAATCATTAGAGTCAGCAATACCACTCCATAAGTTAGAATTGACTTCAAACCTCATGATTTTGGGGTCAATTCTAACTTATGGAGTTTTATTGCTGATTCTAATGATTATAATTCTGTAAAGCCATATTAGCTACGGCCGCGAATCATATTTTAATCAACATACAACCTGGCACTGACATGTAAATTGCAAAAAAACGTAAGAAAATTTGAATTTCGCGGGCTACCTTAGCGCATCATCCTTAAGTCTTACCTCCTCAACAACTTGTCTTCTAGCTTCAGCTAACTGGTCTCGCTCTGCTCTCACCGCAGCCAATTCCGACTCCAACGTTGCTAGCTTCGCTATCGCTTCTCTTTCTAACGCCGCCATTCGTTCGTGTGCCTGTAATGGTGAAGTAAAGAAAACTATTAAAAAAAAAAAAAATTAAAGAAATAAAATTTCGTACAGGAACGGTACACCTATGAACGCGTTCAAATTGCGTTTGCGCTTATACGACATGTCCCAGAATTAAGGTCACAACCATTTAAGGCGTCATCGTTACGAACAATTTTTACTGTAGGACCAAACCTGAAATCGCAAAAAACAATCAGCTGTTCCGTACATTTATCTACATCAAACTCGTCAAAATGTAGGGAGCAGCAGAATTTTTTTCGTGATTTGGTTTGGTCCCAAAGTAAAAGCTTTCATAATGATGAGTACAATGACCCCTTAAGCGGTTGTGCCCTTGCTTCTGGGACATGTTGTAGTCTACAGCTTCAGGACTTATGATACGCCCAATTTAGCGTATGTGTCAAATAGGATTTTTTTTTTAACTAGCTACGATAAACTGTTGATTATTTAGATGTTGTTAAGCCAAAAATTACCACTATCAGGAAAGGATATAGACCCTTCCGGACTAAAAATTTGATTATCAATCCGTTTGTGTAGTGGCACAGAATACATAATAATACAAGTACAGAAGAAAATAAATAGCGACTCTTGCTACGACACAATAAAGTGCAATTCAGGTCGCACAGCGTTAATTACCTACAGTTATATTCACCTAGAAGTTGCCTCTCTTTCTATCGCTTTGAATTTTTATTTTTATTTTTCTGGGTTCCTTTCTCGATACTGAACCTACCCCTAAGCTATGGCACGCGACTACTTTAACACCTATATATATATATATATATATATCTGGCGAAATGTGGGTGTACTATAGCTACTCCTCTGCTTAACCCTTCGAAGACAGGCGTAATGTTATGTGTTATCTTCATTGTGTCTATGAAGGCCAATGTCAAGTGACAAGTAAACTTACATGTCCCAACTCATCCTCGAGTTCATTGACCTTCTCCAGGGCGGCAGTCTTGGTCTCACTGTCCTCCATCAAAGCGGCCACGTCGAACACGTTGTCCAAGTACGCTGAGATTTGAACCTGGAACCATTTTAAAATGTTTTAGTGAATAAACAATTGGCTGTGGTTTCTTGAGGTTTCTTCTATGGAGAATAGATTATTGTTATGACAGCGTAATAAAACGTGAGAGAGCAAGACCACACGCACGAGACTTGAGTAATGAGTACTTCAAATCCCCATTCATTATTATTCTCCATCCTCCTCTCAAGTTTCATCAGCATCATTCGCAGAGGCTCGCGAAGGCGCATAATACAAGATAGGTGTCCTCAATACTTAATAACTTATTTGCATTCCACATGTATACTTAGGTGGTTATTTAAAATTATGTGAACATTGTGGACCCTGTCCTGCCTCAGCAAAATAGTAGGAGAGAGGAAGCTTTTAAAAACCTCCACCACACCCCCTCCCACTGAGCTTCACTCCGATACATTAAGAAAGATAACCCAGTTCCTGATTTCCTCCTAGTGACAGAAGAAAGGAAGTCTACTCTAAAAGGTACGCACCTAAAGGCTTTGGCACAGTTTACTTGTAAGTCATCACTTTGGCAGACTGTTTACCTGTAAGTCATCACTTTGGTAGACTATTTACCTGTAAGTCATCACTTTGGCAGACTATTTACCTGTAAGTCATCACTTTGGTAGACTGTTTACCTATAAGTCATCACTTGGGCAGACTGTTTACCTGAAAGTCGTCACTTTGGCAGACTGTTTAGCTATAATTCATCACTTTGGCAGACTGTTTACCTGAAAGTCGTCACTTTGGCAGACTGTTTACCTATAAGTCATCACTTTGGCAGACTGTTTACCTGAAAGTCGTCACTTTGGCAGACTGTTTACCTATAAGTCATCACTTTGGCAGACTGTTTACCTGAAAGTCGTCATTTTGGCAGACTGTTTACCTATAACCCATTACTTTGGCAGTCTGTTTACCTGAAAGTCGTCACTTTGGCAGACTGTTTACCTATAAGTCATCACTTTGGCAGACTGTTTACCTGTAAGTCATCACTCTCACACAGCCGTAGCCTCTCCAGATAATCATCTAACTTAAGCGCTGTGAACTCGTACTGCAGGTGTACCCTGAAGTTCATGTCCTCCACTGAATGAACTATAATGTTCACGAACTGCATGCACGCCACCTGTTATATGAAAAGTAATATTCATGTGGGCGTAGCACTGTTATTCATATTATGAGTATTATTACTTTGAAAGATAATAAACAGTAAAACTATAATAAATACCGTTTTTGCGCTGTCTCAGCGCAACTCTGCAACATCTTCATCTAGTCTTTTTTTTTTATCTATGACATTGTTTGTATGTGTCAAAGCAAAATGAGAAATGTATTGACAAACTATTTTGCTACATAATGAAGTACTTAATGATTTACTAATGTGCAGTCAATCGAACTACGAAAACCACCCTACGACATAAAGGCATTGTCGATGTCAAAGTCAACAAGGCTACCATGGCTACATGGGCACTTCGAGTATAAAATTTTATCATAATGATAATCAAAATTAATTAACATCTAATTAGGTCCGAGTACTCATAGTTTTGTTCAACGAAATCTCCAAACGGCTCGTTGACACTTCCCGTGACCCCAGGGCTGGCTTTTACCTTGGCCAGAGGCTTAGCATTGCCATACAACGTGGCAATGCCGCCAGTCTCTTGGGTACTTTACCAGTCGACAGCGATGCGGAGGAATTTTTCGACGCCATATTTTAGTTTTTTAATAGTTTTACGTTAGTTTATGATATTATATTTTTAAGTTAATTATACTCATGAATAAAAATATATTATAACCCATTTAAATTGAATCTTGACATGCTAATGAGAAATCATTAAAAGTTTTTACGAACTCACCATAAACTCAATATGAAAATTATCATAATTCATAAAGTACTCCATGAGCGTGTGAAACCGCCTGGGTTCGCCGACCACCTCCTTGAAGTTGTCGAAGGCAGACAGGATGATCTGATGACCGCCCTTCACTAGGCATATGGCCGCCAGCAGCTCGAGGACTAAAGCCTTGGTACGGAGGGAGTGGTGGACTAGCGAGAGAGCTATGCTGTTGATCGCTTCACGATGCTGGATCACCATGTTGAAGCCATACTGGAAGTGGAGAAAATGGATAAGATAAAAGGTTGTTTTTTTTTTAATAGTTAACAAATTCTTCGTAATGGAACCAGCACCCCAATTATGTCTCTCAATCGCTCCATTTTGGATTCTTAAAACTTCTTATGTTTAAAAAATCCTCAAATTTCGTTAATTTGCTCCTTCAGCTAATTTTTAATGTCTAAAAAGATCTGGATATCTTGATAAATGCTATTTATTTCTGTAAATTACTCCAAAAAAACACTTAGACGTCAAAAATAAATCATGTACTAGATGAGTTTGGTGTTGCATAAACAAGTTTTGTTTTTTTTAGATAATTTGTTTTTTACAGAATAGACCGACTGGTCCAATCCCATCTAACACTCCCATACCTTGTTATTCATGATAGCCCGCATGCACATGATGCACACATGTATATCATCAGTGGAAGCTCCCATATTCAGCCTGGCCGCATGCCTGGTCCTTCTCCTGGCCACCGCTGGACTTGCGGCACCCTCGCACTCGGCTTCAGCACTGCGAGCTCGTCGCCTCCAAGATGCTGACATTGTGGACCCGGTTTCTGTTGGCCCGCTGCATTCTGATGTTGTGGTGTTTACTGGTGATAAGGAGATCAATGGATCAGTTAAAGTACTGGTTGTTGATGACGAGAAGTGTAAAATATGTATTAAGATACGCGTCTAATATTTTTTTATTATTAAGTGACGAATCTTTATCGTCAGCTCTCGTTAGTATCCTGATAGGCAAAATCTGTAGCTACTAACTAACCTTGGTTGATCCCATCGCTGGACTGGCTCCTGGCGAGCGCAATCCTCTGCTCATGCCGCATCATGCTGAGCCGAAAGCTGAGGTAGTCGATCAGCACGTCCAGGCCCTGATTCTGTTCGTTCAGGAACTCGCGGACCCATCTGAAAACATTAATTAATTGATTCATTGCACAATTGAAAACAATGACGTTTGTGTATTTGATTAACTACTCAGAGCCTGTCGCACATGTATGAGTGTAAAACGGGCACATAATAAAGCCAAACTTTTTCAAAAATTCGATTTCGAAGGCAAATTAGTTAACAACCGCGTAATGTAAGTTCTAAACTACTATATGGATTTAAACACAGTTATATTATTTTTTGGAACGAAGTTCTTTAACGCAGCTTGCGGTAGGACTTAGGCGCCATCTCCACGGGTGTGAAAATCGCGGCGATAATCTCGTCGTGCCACCAAATTCAATAGAAACTATGAATCAATCTTCACACGGCGATATCATCGCGGCAATAATTTGAAGGCACAGCGTGACTATCGTCGCGATTCTCTCGCCCGTGGAGATTGCGCCTAAACTGGTAAAAATCGTCACGTAATGAAAAAGCGTTATGTCATGAGACTTTCTCTCTCTCACTTTTAGAGAGAGAAAGTGTTTACTTGGTCAAAATGAAAATTGAAGATGGCGGCTGCGAAAATTTTCAAATATCATGGGTGTTGTTTTCAAGGTTTTCGAGGATGATATTCGCTAGTGACGTTAAAATGTAAATCCAAGATGGCGGCTGCGAAAATTTCGTTTTTCTTTTAAATCATACGTGAGAAGGAACTTCATCCTAACGGGGGTCAACGACCGCACACGTTTTTTTTTTTTGTAAGATTTTAGTATGGATTAAATTCATATTTTACCCGTAGAAAATGGGCCGCTTGTTCGTTCAATAATGTAATACGAATTTGTTCAGTCCCAGTTCTCCCTGTCAGGAAGATACTTATATGCGAGCCTATCCTTAAACGGTGGATAATTTCCTGGCTCCCGTCCAGACAGATATGGGAATGCACTATATTCCGGGCGAGTCGATGGGCGGTAAGTTACAAGCATGTTGCAGTGGTTACGATACCATTTCTGCTTCCAACATAGTTATATTAGTTACGTCATACATCTATGCTGTGTATGGACACAGCGTAGCTTCTAACATAAACCATTTGTTTAAAAGCCGCCGCAGACAGACGCGACGCGACGGTACGACGCGATTCTGGTAGAACAATTTTTATAAAGTTTCACAGAAATTGTTCTACTAGAGTTCGTCTGTCTGCGTCTACTCCGAGCCTTCAGTCAGTTTTGTAGTGGTAGTCAATCAATTTATCTTTTAAAATGTTTTTTTAAAAAAAAAAAACCCAAAAAGAAATACTCACTCTATGTGGTTAGTTCGTAAAGATATCTCCAAGTCCCTGAGGACTTGCGTCGAGGTTGAGTCGCCGACCATTTTCCGTTTCTGAAATAAATAAAGATTTACATATCGTTATTCAAATTGAACCACTCTCAGGATTATCCGACATATTTTTGCCTACAAATGGCGTACTTAGTTTTAGTTCAATAGGCTGATCCGGCAAAAATATTCAATCGATATACAATTGCCTCTATGAAAGCCGTAAAATATTCAATCGATATACAATTGCCTCTATAAAAGCCGTAAAATCTTAATTCCGAAACCGATACTCAGTCCTTTAAGTTAGGTACATTTAAGATGCAAATGTATGCCAATGGCCTTGAGTGGTTAGCTTGCGTGCTCTGTGCTGAGCTCACGCAACGCGTTGTACGTCCACCCAGTAATAGGACTCGCCCATCAAGCAGCGCTGTCCCAAATTAGGCGCATTATTAATTTATTATAGATAAAACACGTAGGTATAAGTAAATAATTAAATTATCTTTAAAATGGTGAAAGTTTCATAAAAATACGATTGATAGTTTTTGCGTGATTCTCAGTTTATATCCGATTTAGACATAACTTTAAATCGTTACATTTAGGGCTGATTTTTCAATAGTCATATAACTTTATGTGAACAATAAATATGATAGTTTGACATAATTTCTATACAAAAACTGTCAAATCACCATATTTATTCCTAAGACTAAGCCCTAAGCCCTAATCAGCCCTAAGTAATAAAAACATAATCTAAAATATTCAAAGATTAAGTTATTAAGAAAATGCTCTAATTTAACATATATTTTTTCTAAATCATTACCACTACTCGTTTTTAGTTTAAAACCAATAAAAGTCGTTTATCGTCGCCTTAATAAACAAAGCTCAAACAAACTGCACAGATAACAAACGCCTCTAGCTAATCACGAAGTTAACAACGCTAAACATCCGGAGAAAGTCGCAGAGCATGCTCCTCCCCATGCACCCTGAGACCTGACTGGAGATATGTTTGTATGTGTAGATCACGACTGCACGAGCTGCGGCTAACATCATGTGGACCGAGAAAGGTCAGGGATGCTGGTATGCACCATACGTTGGTAAGGCAAAGAGGATTTTTTATTTGAGATGGTTAAAGCTTTAAAACTCACTGGTTCAGCACATCTTTTTTAAGTTCTAATCTAAATTCATAAAGTTTCATTGCACCGTACCTTGAATCATCCATAATAAAGTTAAAACAATGAGTTTATTTCGACAAAAACATAAATACTTAACCAACAAAAAGCCATAAGCTGTGGTGCTGCATTAAAAATTGCCTCCACAAGTGGCGATACTTTTCAGTACACCCTGTATAGTAGACATTCTACCTTTGAAATGACGAGGCAATATTTTGTTTCATAGCACCAGCTGAGAGCTGTCCTAATTATATTATTTTCGAAGAATTCTTAGAAGCATGGGACCAAAGACAAGCAAGCAGTCTTTGGTCCCATGCTCCTAAAAGTTCTGTCTGTTTGCAGATTTCTTAGTAGCTGGCAAAGGTGATGAAAACTATTCCGTGTATGAAATATTCCGATTTCACTGGATATCAACGTATATAATAACAATTACAAATCTCCCAATACATAAGACATTATCCCACCTTACTACCTTCCCGATATTTAGTGCCCATACGAACTCTTAACACAAGTGCTCCATTTCTGGCGAAAGTTCAGGTATATCACGAACAGATAGGACAATCTACGTCCCATATACGTTGCGCTAGCATTCATCTCGACTGTATCTGCATTATGTACGCCCATACCAACCACGTTGTGGCACAAAAAAAGAGAAACAGCGATTACATTATTGCACTACGAATAGCTTGCAATGTGTTACGGATACTTCTAAAAATGAAGTTGAAAACCTATTACAAAATGTTCATACAGCAGCGCAAACACTATTGCAGATTTACCTTTTGTTGAAGATCATGATGGGTCATCATTTATTTTCCGGTCAAAGAAATCACACTTCACACTAATATTATAAAGGCGAGTGTTTTGTGAGCGTGTGTATTTTTGTTACTTCTTCACGCTCAAACGTCTCGACAAATTTTGATAAAATTTGGTGTGTAGGTCGCTGACACCCTGGATTAACACATAAGCTACTTTTTATCACGATCTAAGCGGGTGAAACCGCGGGGCGCAGCTAGTAAAGATAATAAAGGAGTTAAAGAATGAATCATCCTTATCATCTTAGTCTACAGTGTCTACTGTTGGACGTATTTCAGCATACCTATATGACTGACCATACCTGAGGACTTTGTAGCGATTCTTGGGGAAATTGGAAGTTGTTCCCGCAAGAATTGCAAAATTATCGGTCCTGCGCTGCCCGCATCTAAGAGATTTCCACAACCTTCACTAGGTCATCACTGTTTTTATATTTCTATGGTCATCACTCATCAGTCCAATTTGCGGGCAGCTACCCAAGGACTTATACCCTGGATTGACCATCTAAAGCTTCTGCTCATCGCTTCAACCACACGCCATCAGAAGCACGACACAACAATATGTGACTCAGACATGACTACAGTTTGAGACGCGACCTTTTCGGTAATGCGAGCCGATTGCCGTGCGACCTCAATAATTAAAATAAAGGAACAGGTCAGAGATTATCACCTCGCTCTAGTGAACTTAATGGTAGATACAGATAAATTGTCAAAAAAAATTATAACGATCAAAGTTTCGTGTGGTCTTGGTGACGAAAGATCTTTCTGTTGGTTCTCAGGTGTCATAAGATGCGTTTACCTGTTTAAGTTGCGTCATCGAAAGGATGGACAGCAACATCACATGTAGTAATTAGTGCTGTTATTCTGTAATCTACATCAAAGTATTGAAATGGTCTACAAATGAAATTTTTTGGTATTACAATGTCACAAGTTCATAATACAACCACAAAATGTTGTACAGTGCACTTATAAGATGCCTGTGTCCAGAACTAAAGGTAAGTAACAGAATTATGAAATAGCACTCTTTGTCATCATCTTCCTGCCCTTGTCCCACAGTACGTGGGGGCGGCGCAGCACGTTTTCTTCTTCCATTCTCCCTGTCAGCTATGTCCTATCTTCTTCATATCATTCCTCACACAATATATCCATCTTTTCTTTGACCTTCCTCTCCCTCTCCATCCATTAAAATTTATATTCATCACTCTTTTAAATAGCACTACAGCAAATAAAAATGCATTTAGCGATTTCTTCATGAAAGTCATTGAAAACATAACTTTCATCATTCGTCTCCAAAAGGAAACCTCTTCGTCTGCACACAATAACTTTACATGTGGCTCGTGATCTTGGAGTCTGAGGTCAAGTGGCGCGCCGTTCTGTGGGGCCTCGCTTATCTATTGTTGTATCTCATCGGGATTTACTGTTAGGCACACGCTGGCTTAATTGCCAGTTGGGTTCTTGTTGAGATATTAGTGTTAAGGGTCCACGAAACTATCAATTCAAATTGTAAATTTTTACGTGATTGATGCGCATATTGATCGTCTAACAAATGCAATTGAAGCGATTACTACAATAGAAATTGATGACAATTGATCGTTTTGGTGAAAATGTTTATTAGCAGTGCCATAGAAAATGCTTTCAAAATCATTAAGGTATGAGGATTTGTTTTACATCTGAGAAAAACGTTTAATTCTGATTTACTACATTCTGTCGTTGCAGCGACCATGTGCCTGTGATGTGTCATCATGGTGTCTGACACCGTCGTCAGTGATATTATTAAATCAGTGTAGATAGCGAATTTGTGCGGTTATATATAATATCTACAAAATCGATGGGATGGTCACATTTTCGATATATTTTTCGGTTTTCTTCCAGCCTTTCAGATTTAACCTCGTGACAGCTATAAAGATCTACTCTTACGATAACTTGATACATATGACGTCACACTTCCTCAAGTTCGCTCTGGTTCACTTATTCAAGTATACCGAAGTACTTTACAATTGAACCGCTGATTCTCGCGAGTGTATTGAAACATCACACTGGGTATCTCGTTACAATACACATATTTATGTAATAAAGCAATGTCGTTTCTCACGTACTCATCAATAACTTGAATTGTGTGAGTACAGTATTTAGCGATAGCTCTATTTCATATTTTTGTTACTTTCTAAGAAACCCATTATTCTGATCCATGGAATTATGGGTGGGAAAATAAGCATTTTTATTTTAATACGGTAACACTGGAGTGTTACAAGGATAATGCAGTAAAAGTTGACGCATTCAGAAAGTATTGGCTCGTAGTAGCAGGTACCGAAAGCCTAAACTATTAAAAAGGACCACAAAAGCTCAAAAAACACAAATATGTAATAAATTAACATAAGACTTGTAGAGTACTAGTGTAGAAAAGTGATTTTGTAAAACGTATCGGGACTATACGTTACGACGGGTTCCATCTTATGTATCCTACATTATAAGGAAATAAATGATTTATATTTCTATACCATTTGTTCTTATTTACATAAAATATATAACACTAATTAGTGAGTAGCTATCGCAAATACAATAATTACTAATAATAATAGAATACTATCTTTAATCAGAAGACAGAGTACAGAAACAATGTTTGTTATGTACATAACAAACATTGTTTCTGTACAGTACAAACTTAGAAGTGTCGAAATCACTTACGAAATGTGAGGACTGTGGGTAAATTAAAACCGCCACTTTGGCGCCTGTTGCTCATATTTTTGTCGCTATTTGCAAAAGGAGATGGGAGTTGATTCACACAGAGGTTATACGCCTAGAGTATTCCTGTCCCAAGAGTTGACTCAACCGTATCTTCAGGGCAGTTCAGGGATTATGCATCCCTATCACTTTATCTGTGCAATTATTGGAATTAAGGTATTCTGGTTATGCTCTGAAAAGTGCCTTTGGTGATGGTCCTGGGGAGGAGCGTGGATAACTTCAGTCAGGTGGGGTAATCCGATGAGCCGAGCCACAGTGTGGAGCTAAATCGCAAACGATGCCTCATCTCTTGTGCTCTCTGTGTCCCAAGCATCCTTTTCCAGGGCCACCTCCATCCAACCCTTCGCGTGTAGGTCATCTCGCCACCTCTTCCTGAGACTGTTGCCCAGCGGTCACTTTCCATGCGGCTGACCGCTGACATGACCCGCCCAATCCCATTTTAGGCAGCCATTTTGCCTATGTCTGTATGTTGTGTTTCGTATTCTGTCAGTTTGTTTTACGACCAAAAGCTTATACATAACTAGGTGACCCGACAGACGTTGTCCTGTGCCAATATTCCCATATAAAATCCACTTCCAGTTTTCCAGAATTTTCCCGGTAAATGTTCCAATTTTTCTCATCGTTTAAACCTTCCCTGGACTACGTCAAAAATTTCAAAACCAAAATCAGCTAAATCGCCCCAGCCGTTCTTGAGTTACAAAATTACAACGAAAAGTGGCATTGATTATTATGGATATAGATATCACACTAATATTATAAAGGCGAAAGTTTGTAAGTGTATGTCTGTGTGAGGGTGTGTGTATGTCTGTATGTTTGTTACTTCTTCAGGCTCAAACGGCTGGACCGATTTGGATGAAATTTGGTATGTAGATAGCTTATATCCTGGATTAACACATAGGCTACTTTTTATACCGGCCTACGCGGGTGAAACCGCGGAGCGTAGCTAGTAACAGATAAATGGAAAGCATCGCTACGACAAGGCTACGACGAAGAAGAAGGTCTGTGCAATTTGATTGGACCGGAAACTTTTTAACAATATCGGAAATAAATTAATCTAACAGTCCTCATTACATGATTGAGTTCTATTTCCAGACCAACGCAACAAATGAAATCAAACTTAATCACGACTACACAAGGACCAAAATCGTTTAACGATGAAAAAAAACACACGTTTTTTTATAGCTGTATGTTACTGTATGTACTTAATTCAAGTGCTTGTAAAACACGGATCAATCAGGTCTATATGTTTGAAGCACCGTTGCAACGGTACCTCTATGAAAATAGACTTCTTGCTTTCATTTTGAGAGGTAACTTTTTTTGTCAACCCTACGTTGTGGTTTAATTGGAAAGCATTATGAAAGGTGTCTGGTTCACAAGTTTATGTATAATAACGAGCATAAAAGAATAGCGTTTTATATAAAGAACCTACTAGCTTTTTAATTAATTTGGTCCTAAGTTACAAAAATAGTCCTCATGGAAGGTAATTTTTCTGCTTGCGATTGTTGGCGGAGAAAATATTCGCATTTCTATCTGGGGAAGGGTTATAATTAGGGTGTGTACTACGCCAAATCGAATATCAATTTTGATCGACCACTATAAGGGCGAGCGCGCATTGCGGTGCGTTTCCGGTAGTTCTGCCGCAGTGGGCGGGGCCTACAGTAACAAAACGCATGACCGCAGTGCGCGAACTTCAAAGACATTCCATACTTCACAGATTTTGCGGTAGAAAAACGCACCGCAATGCGCGCTCGCCCTAAATCGAACGTCTAAATACTCGAACGTTCATAATATCGAATGGTTAATAATTCGAACATTCAATTTAACGTACACTCAATACATCGAGTATTCAAAATATCGAATGTATGTTTGATCGAGCGTTCAACGCATCGCATATTCATTCTATCGAAATATAAATATACTGAATACAAAGTAATAAATCACATTTTAGTATAATATTATGTACACCCCTAATAATGATATATTTTCTGTTTAAAGTTACTAAGTAAGTAGATAAGTTTTGTGCATTTCACTAGGCACAATTCAAATACTTTTTTCCTTTTACAATAATCACTCGTAGTTCGTATCGAACCCTACCTACATTATCAGATGACGTATCTACATACGGCCGCTCGAAGCACCTGCGTTTCCACATTTACGTAAAAGCTGCCAAACCACAGCACAGGTGTTTACAGCCTTTACATACTACACGAGGATTTACTAAAAATATCGTTTATATATTTATTTTATTAAAGATAAGTACGTCAATATTGAGTACAAAGCAAAGGTACTGCTTATTTCTTAAGAAATTTCTTCCAGCAGACCTGCGCAAGGAGAAATGTGAAAGAAATGTAGACAATAGTGTGCGAGAAAAAGAAGAGAAGAATAATGATTATAATGCAAGAATTAACAAATAAATAAATATGCTAAAATTTCCAGCAGACCTGCTAAAGGAGAAATGTGAAAGAAATGTAGCGTGCGAGAAAAAGAAGAGAAGATTTGTGACTAAAATATTAAATAATACCTTCACATAAAATGCAAGATTTAACAAATAAATAAATATGCTAAAATTTCCAGCAGACCTGCGAAAGGAGAAATGTGAAAGAAATGTAGACAATAGTGTGCGAGAAAAATAAGAGAAGAATAATGATTATAATGCAAGAATTAACAAATAAATATGCTAAAATTTCCAGCAGACCTGCTAAAGGAGAAATGTGAAAGAAATGTAGCGTGCGAGAAAAAGAAGAGAAGATTTGTGACTAAAATATTAAATAATACCTTCACATAAAATGCAAGATTTAACAAATAAATAAATATGCTAAACCTACATATGTATTTAAATTCTCACAGTTATGAGGAAAGGTAACCTACTCTTCTCGATATTTGAATTGAGCAACAGATTTTGAATCTCGAATGCTAGGCGGAAGCGAGTTCCACATCGTATCACTCTTAGTAACGATTCAATAATATTTTATGGAACGCAATCGGTAAGTTTTAAGTAAGTAGATTAAAACCAAGACAGGGATAGCAAAGATTTTGACCCTGCACTGCATGAGCTTATCATGTTCCCACTGCTGGGATGAGACAGACCTCGACTTCCTCTCTATAAGAGAGCCGTTATCCACCCACAAAGCGGACTCATTGCAGGTCGCTGGATGTCACAACGTCTTCGATTTTTTGGTTCTAGAACATGTGCCGTTTCGTCGTTCTGAGAATATCTATGATAATGTCTGCCTGCGGTTCGAACCTACGACCTACAACTCGGTAAGTCTTCACTGGCTGACACGGCGAGTCCCGTACTCTGGAGAAGTCCGACATATCCTTCCGCCTTCCTCAGGCACGGAAGGTATCTTGACGTTAGGGTGGATCCGCACTAGAGCCCGCGATATTCAAATTGTTTTGCATTTTTTTGCAATTTTCAGGTCAGTCTCAGGTTGTATTTTGATCAAAATATTATTCGCGACTACAACTAATATATAATTACGTGATTATAGTAACCATAAGAATCATCAATACATCTCTCTAAGTTATAGTCCGGGCGGCGGCTGCACGATCACTTACGTCACAGAGTTACTGGAAAATACCACATTCCACGAAAAGTAGACTTAAAATAGGTAGGAAAAAATTTGGTCTGCCGGGGCTCAGCTTGGAGGATTCGTGGCAGTGAGAAGTTATGCTACCCACTTTGGACCATCATTTTACCTCATGTGGTTACTGAACGAAACCTTTTCGTTGGTTTTAGTGTCTATTAGTAGAGTCTAAAAAACTTTGTCGGCCGAGCGTGGTGTTGGAGGGTTTCGGAGTCCAACCATTTTTATGGCCACATCAGGTGGTCTATTTTACCTCATCGAGTTACAGGGTGAAACCAAGTTCTCCTAGTAGCTAAAATGATGCCCTTTAAAAATTCATTGGTCTGCCAGCTCGCAACCTGGCAGTTTTTGCAGTCCAACCAAATTTATACAGGGTGGAATTTTTAACCACACTTGAATGGAAAGTACTCTAAATACTGGAGATAGCAAATTTTACTCAAAGGAAGCATTCCTTTATTTTTAAAAAGAAACAAATCCGCATTCAAAGATTTTCGAAAATTCGCTTGCCACACTCAGGAATCGAACCGACTAAAATCCGAAAAAATAACACCCTGTACTTTTATGGCATCAATCGATAGGGTCAATCATAAGGATCAAATCTCTCTAACAAACATGATAAATTAAATGAAAGAAAAACCATGAAATCGAAACTTTATATTCAATGGGACAAGATAAAGCACTTTTACGCAAAGGTCCATCAGATTACTTATGTTATCACCTAATCAACTAACAATTAACAATTATCTGTGACATCAGTTATATAAAATGACGACCACTGCCTATATTAATAACCATTTCAATACCTGGATTGGTACAAATGGCACAATCAGATGGCCTGCAAGATCAGCCGACCTCACCTTTTTAGATTTTTATGGGGATATGTTTTAAATCTAATTTACCAAAAATCCTATGTAAAATATTATTTGACTTAGTTAAATTTTCCGTCTATAGACCAAATTTTATTTTTATTTGTTTGCTGGATTTATGTTTTTTATTTGCAAACTGAAATATAAAATAGTTTTTTTTAATACAAATGACTCACACATAACACAATTTTTTATTAAACTATACAAAATAATTAAACTAAAATTACCTATTTTGAATAAAACAAAAAGTCTATACAGTATGTTAAATAACAGAGGGCGTTCCCCTAAACTCGTTAATCTATATCAATAATAGATTAAAATAAAAATATCAGCATAGAAAACTAAGCATAAAATAATCCGAATTCAAAAAAATAATTAATTGACAATAAATTCGAAACATCCTGTTTAAAATCAAAATAGTAGCGCGGAATAGTACCTAGCGTAGTAGCATTGCCCAAACCGGCAACGTTGCAATACGCACAATGCCGAGCGTCTCACGAATACTCACGAAGCCGAGCGAACCTGAATGGCGAGTGGCGACTTTTATAATGGCGGCATAAAACGTCTGGGAACTAGAGTTCCCAAGGGCACTTTAGTTAGCGGATAATGAATTAGAAAGACACGTCGTCGTCGTCGGGTTGTTATCAGTGAAATTAAACATTTATGTAAGTATGTGTAGTTTTAGCAATAACATTTAACAACCCGTCTGAAATGCCCGGCTGACAAAGGAATGCGTCACTGAGGCACCTTGGACTTGGAAGGACCTATTCGCAAACATAGTAGGTAAATAAAAAAACCAGGCCACTCACAATAACACGAGAATTCCGCGGTTGATTTGTGCATTGGGGCACCTCTCAGCATACATCCTCAGAGCACGTGCACCATCATTGCACCATCATAATTACACTCAGCATAAATGACCACCATGTTCGCATACTCCTGAGCACTGAACTGATAACACGGCATTTTTCACACAAGAATGACGCAAGATGTTGCAATGCAAAAATAATGCACGTCCGGTCAGCGCGTGATATTAGTTCCGACTAAAATTAGGTGGACATCCGGGGGCAGGGGGCAGGGCTAGGCACATCAGATCGCCGCACGCGCGGCCCGTCATTCATAAATAGGTAATTGCGAACTTGCCGTCCTTCAAGTACGCGTGTACAGAGTGTTTCTTTTACGTATCACATTTTTATAACATTTTTAGTGAATATTTTAATATTAAAAAAAAATAAATACATTTTGTTTTCGAATGGTAATATTTTTTTTAGCATGTATGCATGCTATACTATTGCAGGTTAACGGGAACGCCCTCTGTTAGTTAACATACTGTATATAAAACAAAGTCGTGTTAGTTACACCACTTATAAGTCAAGAACAGCTGGACCAATTTTTATGATTTTTTGTGTCTTTGGATTTGTCTTCGTCCGGAATAGCATAATAAGTATTAAAACATAGAAAAATTCACAAAAAAAAAAATATGAAGAAAATTCATTTTCTCATACATGAAATTTAGACAGGGTAACAACGTCTGTTAAGTCAGCTAGTACGATATAAACAGACAAATTCCAAAAAAATATATCATAAAAATAGCGAAACAGGTTACCATTAATCTAATCTTCATCAAAGGAGCTATCTATATTGTCGTCTGAAGAACTATCGTCAAGGACTATAATTATCCTCTACACGCAGTGGTGTAGGATCGCCTTCGAACCATTTAGGCTGCAATTTATTGTCTCTTAAAAACCAACCGCAATTGCTACTAGGGCATGTGGGGTATCATTATGAAAGAGCGCTGTTTGCACATTCTCAAACATTTTTTTTTTTCTTTTTTTTAGGCCGCATATTTTTCGACTTCTGATGAAAAATGTAAAAAAAATACCGTTCCCCCCCCTTATCTCCGAAGTTTGTGTTGGAGGAATAAACTTATTAAAAGAATAATGTTAGAAGAAATGAATTTAATATAATAGAACCGAACAGCTTTATAAAAGAACAAGGAATTAAAGATGACAAGAATAGAGTAAAGAGTACAAACCATAACTTTTTGTACATAGGTACACACCTAATAAGTATAACATACAACATGCTCCCTCAAAAAGTTAATTGCATTGCACTCATAACACAAAAAAGCATATAAAACCAGTAAAGAAAACCATTACAAAAACTAGGATATACCAATCATTTGCAAACAACTGCGATGCTTTGTTGGACCCAAAGGTTTCGTCAAAACATCTGCAGGTAACCTGTCGGTGGGCATATACCTAAGTTCAACGGTTTTATCGTTCACTTTTTCTCGGACAAAATGGAACTTAACATCTATATGTTTTGTCCTATTGTGGTGAACCGGATTCATGGCCAATTTTTGTGCACTCTGACTATCCGTATACAAAACTATGTTAAGGGACTTACCTGTTAAATCGGATATCAGTCGTTTTAAGAAGCACGCATCCTTTACTGCTGTAGCCAATGCCATATATTCAGCTTCAGCGGACGACAAAGCCACTGTGGGCTGTTTTTTAGCTTCCCACGAAATAGGGCCGCCTGCAAGTTCATAATAGAACCCAGTGTAGGATCGTCTATCAGTTGGACAATTTGCCCAGTCTGCGTCTGAAAAACCCGTCAAAGTTGTAGTATTACCTTTTTCTTTCCTGTATGTAATACCACTATTTTTTGTCACTTTCAGATAACGTAGACATCTTTTAGCAATATTCCAATGTGACTCATCAAATTTAGAGTTAAATTGACTCAAGTAGCTCACGGTGTAGGCTATATCTGGTCTGGTATTTACAGACAAAAACATTAGACAGCCAACTAACTCTCTGTAAGGGTACTCACACTCACCAATACCAGGCTCAAGGTTTTTCTTGACCATTGGGGTAGAAACACCCTTACAATCTTGCATGTTGAATTTCTTTAGCAACTTTTCAATATACGTATTCTGAGATAGCTTCATTCCATAATTATCATGGTAAATATTAATTCCCGTAAAGAAATTAATTTGTCCAAGATCTTTTGATGAAAAATATTTCTCAAATTGACATTTGAAATTGTCAAACGTAGTTTCATTTTTATACAAGATTACTAAATCGTCGACGTATACAGCCAGAACCAAGGAGTCTAAGTTCGCATTGTTTTTAAAAATACACGGCTCAGATGTTTGCATAAAACCAAGAACTGACAAAGTCTGTTTTAACTTTGTATTCCAGGCTCTTGGTGCCTGCTTCAATCCATAAAGGGACCGTTTCAAAAAACACACTTTCGACTCTTCCCCTTTCCTTACAAAATCTTCTGGCTGTGTCATGAAGATTTCTTCCTCTAAATCGCCATTCAGAAAAGCTGTATCCACATCCATATGGCGGACCTTATAATCTTCCTGCACTGCAAGCGCTAACAGGGTTCGCAACGATGAGTTACGTACAACCGGAGAAAAGGTTTCGTGATAATCGACACCTTCTCTTTGTCGAAAACCTTTTGCTACTAGGCGCGCTTTATACCTAACAACGCCACCTTTCGCATCACGTTTCAATTTGAAAACCCACTTGCAAGGAATACACTTTCTATAATTTGGCTTGTCTACCAAAACCCATGTGCCCTTTCTGAGTAAGGCATTGTACTCATCTTTCATAGCTAAAATCCAGTTATCTTTCTCATTGCTGTTAATCGCAGCTAGATAATTATTTGGATCATCGCACTCATCGTCTAGCAGAGTATTATATGAGAAGTAATCCGGTGGTTTGCGAACTCTTGAAGGATAGCGACTAGATTCATTTGAGGAATCTGTAGCCTCACTTGACTGCTGATCATCAACATTGTTGACCTCTACATTGACTGCTTCATTGATTTCAACATCAGCATCCTCAGCATCCATGAAAGAAGTATCTATGCTAGGAGCATCTACCTCACATCTCCCAGATGAAGTGGAGGGCAATATTTCTTGTCTTAAAACTGCTGGCGATGGTGACTGGGAAAGCAAATTGACAATATCAGAGTTCACAGTACCTATAGGCTCAATATTTTCCTTCAGTCCAGTAAAGTTATTTTCAAAAAATGTAACATCTCTTGACTTTAGTAACCGTCTAGGACTTGCCGCATTCCGGAAATAATAAGTATGAGGATCATCTGAATATCCTACAAAAATCTGTTCCTCAGCTTTCATGTCCAATTTACATCTCTGACTTGATGGAACATGAACAAGTGCTCTGCATCCAAAAACCTTAAGATGAGACAGATCGGGTTTTCTATTAAACCACATTTCAAATGGTGTTTTACCACTAAGCGCGCGGTGTGGTGATCGATTTTTCAAGTAGACGCTCGTCTCCACTGCGTCCTGCCAGAAAGCTTTTGAGAGGAAACCATGTGACAATAGTGACCGAGCCTTCTCTACTATGCTACGATTACACCGTTCACTTACCCCATTCTGCTGAGGGCTGTAAGGTGCTGTCGTTTGCCAATCGATACCCAGTGACTGAACATAATCCATCAATTCCTTATTGATGAACTCAGTTCCATTATCTGACCGCAAAGTCTTTATTTTTCCACCAAACTGTCTCTTGACATAAGAATGAAAAGAACAAAACTTAGTTTTGACTTCAGTTTTAGAAGACATAAAATACACAAAAGTAAAACGTGTATAATCATCTATAAAAATAATAAAATATTTATTACCTGTAAACGAATTTGTAGAAAAAGGTCCACAAACATCGGTATGAATCAATTGAAGTGGCGATGTAGCCTTCCTGTATTTTAAGCTTTTGAAAGGCTTTCTAGACTGCTTACCCTCTATGCAGGGTATGCATGGTTCCTTGTCGACCTCCGTGTACTCCACGCCGATAGCCTGACCTTTTCTAAGTAGATCCATGCCAATTCGACAGAGATGTCCCAACCTCTTATGCCAGAGCTGAAAATTGGAACAATCAGAGTGCACATAAGCTGAAACATTATTGAACATTTTAATTGAACAATCGACAGTATACAGCCCATCACTTACAGAACCATACGCTAAAACATTTTTATTGTTTACTACATCACACTTAGAGTCATAAATAGTGCAGCCTTCTTTATTGAAAACTACAGAGTAACCCTTCTCTACTACTTTACTCACTGAAAGTAAATTACAGTTCAAATCAGGAACATGAACTACATTCTCTATTCTGTTCGCCAAAGTATCCGTATCAATGGATACATCACCAATACCTACAGCCGCCAGTTTTTGTCCATTAGCCACAGTAATCGTTCCACTTTGTACTGGCCGATAACTGCTGAACCACTCACGGTGCGGAGTCATGTGAATGGTTGCACCGGAATCAATAATCCATTTCCCGTAACTTGCAGCCGGCGCAGAGAGAGCCATTTCCTTCACAACAGCCTGTTCCACCTTTTCATTATGATGGCAATCTGTACCTTTAAAAACGTTTCTTGACACACTCATAGCCTTCCTGTCCTTCTTATTGGGACATTCGGGACTTTTGTGTCCTGGTTGTCTACACTTAAAGCAGATTATAGACTTCTTCTTTTTGCTCGTAGAACCTGTTGAATGTAGCGCAGCCACCTCGTTCTGGTGAGGGTCCTTCGAAAACTCGTTTAATAGTTTTGCCTTAACCAACTCACTGGTTACATCAACATTCGAATTCTCTAAAGCCATTATCAGCGGTTCGTACCGAGATGTCAATCCTCCGAGAATAATCGCAGCCAGAGATCCATCGTCGATCTTCTTACCAATATCTTCAAGATCTTGAGCAGTACTCATAACGGCGTTGATATAAGATTCTATGTCTTGGAAATCGGTCAAGGTATATTTATATAATCTACGCTCCAAAGAGAGCCTTCGACCCATACCTTTATCCTCGTATGCTTTTTGTAAAGCACTCCAAGCCTCCTTAGCGTTTTTCGCATTTCTCACGTGCGAAATTGCACCTCCATCTACCGTAAGGCATATTTTTGACAATGCCTTCTGGTCACTACGAGAGCGCACATCCTCCGCCGTTTTATCAGAATCATCATACCCAGTGATAGACGTCCACAACTCCTCATGAATAAGGAGCATCCTCATTTTGAACTTCCAGGTTGGGTATCCGTCTCGGTTTTTTAACATCTGAATACCTTGAAAATTCATAATATTCCCTGACATTATCTTCTTTTAAAATAAGAGCTTCTTCGTGCTGATAACGTGTTGGAGGAATAAACTTATTAAAAGAATAATGTTAGAAGAAATGAATTTAATATAATAGAACCGAACAGCTTTATAAAAGAACAAGGAATTAAAGATGACAAGAATAGAGTAAAGAGTACAAACCATAACTTTTTGTACATAGGTACACACCTAATAAGTATAACATACAACAGTTTGCAAAGCGAAAAATATGAAATTATTCTATGTGATAGAAATTTATGTAAAGATTACACGAAAAATAAAACTATGTCTCCATATAGCACACTTTTTCAGAAATCGGAACGGAACCCTCGGTGCGCGAGTCCGACTCGCTATTGACCGGTTTTTTTATGATATATTTTTTTGGAATTGGTCTTTTTATATCGTACTAACTAACTTGACAGACGTTGTTACCCTGTCTAAATTTTATGTATGAGAAAATGAATTTTCTTCATATTTTTTTTTGTGAATTTTTCTATGTTTTAATACTTTAGTGCAAACAGCGCTCTTTCATAATGATACCCCACATGCCCTAGTAGCCATTGCGGTTGGTTTTTAAGAGACAATAAATTGCAGCCTAAATGGTTTGAAGGCGATCCTACACCACTGCGTGTAGAGGATATAGTTCTTGACGATAGTTCTTCAGACGACAATATAGATAGCTCTTCTGATGAAGATTAGATTAATGGTAACCTGCACCCTAATTGCGTAACACATTATCAACCGGAGTTGGTTTCATTTTGACAGTTGAACAACATTCATTGCGTTATTTACGTTGTCGAGCAGACAAATTTTTCGAACATATGAAGTAATGGGTTGACAATTTGTTTCAAAATGATTCAAACTCCGATTGATAATGTGTTACGCAATTAGGGTGCTGTTTCGCTATTTTTTATGATATATTTTTTTGGAATTTGTCGTTTTATATCGTACTAGCTGACTTGACAGACGTTGTTACCCTGTCTAAATTTTATGTATGAGAAAATGAATTTTCTTCATATTTTTTTTTGTGAATTTTTCTATGTTTTAATACTTATTATGCTATTCCGGACGAAGACAAATCCAAAGACACAAAAATCATAAAAATTGGTCCAGCTGTTCTTGACTTATAAGTGGTGTAACTAACATGACTTTGTTTTATATACAGTATGTTAACTAACAGAGGGCGTTCCCGTTAACCTGCAATAGAATAGCATCCATACATGCTTTAAAAAATATTACCATTCGAAAACAAAATGTTTTTATTTTTTTTAAATATTAAAATATTCACTAAAAATGTTAAATTGATACGTAAAAGAAACACTCTGTACACGCGTACTTGAAGGACGGCAACTTCGCAATTACCTATTTAGGACGGATTTTTGGTAAATTAGATTTAAAACATATCCCCATAAAAATCTAAAAAGGTGAGGTCGGCTGATCTTGCAGGCCATCTGATTGTGCCATTTGTACCAATCCAGGTATTGAAATGGTTATTAATATAGGCAGTGGTCGTCATTTTATATAACTGATGTCACAGATAATTGTTAATTGTTAGTTGATTAGGTGATAACATAAGTAATCTGATGGACCTTTGCGTAAAAGTGCTTTATCTTGTCCCATTGAATATAAAGTTTCGATTTCATGGTTTTGCTTTCATTTAATTTATCATGTTTGTTAGAGAGATTTGATCCTTATGATTGACCCTATCGATTGATGCCATAAAAGTACAGGGTGTTATTTTTTCGGATTTTAGTCGGTTCGATTCCAGAGTGTGGCAAGCGAATTTTCGAAAATCTTTGAATGCGGATTTGTTTCTTTTTAAAAATAAAGGAATGTTTCCTTTGAGTAAAATTTGCTATCTCCAGTATTTAGAGTACTTTCCATTCAAGTGTGGTTAAAAATTCCACCCTGTATAAATTTGGTTGGACTGCAAAAACTGCCAGGTTGCGAACTGGCAGACCAATGAATTTTTAAAGGGCATCATTTTAGCTACTAGGAGAACTTGGTTTCACCCTGTAACTCGATGAGGTAAAATAGACCACCTGATGTGGCCATAAAAATGGTTGGACTCCGAAACCCTCCAACACCACGCTCGGCCGACAAAGTTTTTTAGACTCTACTAATAGACACTAAAACCAACGAAAAGGTTTCGTTCAGTAACCACATGAGGTAAAATGATGGTCCAAAGTGGGTAGCATAACTTCTGACTGCCACGAATCCTCCAAGCTGAGCCCCGGCAGACCAAATTTTTTCCTACCTATTTTAAGTCTACTTTTCGTGGAATGTGGTATTTTCCAGTAACTCTATGACGTAAGTGATCGTGCAGCCGCCGCCCGGACTATTAGATTTGTTCTAAAATGTCATGATTTCCGAAATCAGATCAAAAGAGAACAAATCACCACGCGGGCCCGTGCGGGTTAGCGGATGTCACATGTCTTCGATTTTTTGGTTCTAGGTTTCCTCACGATGTTTTCCTTCACCGTTTTGAGAAAAAAAACCGGCCAGGATCGGATCACGCACATAAAGGGTTCCGTAGTTGGGATGAATTTATCCCAAGAACAATCTTAACATTGTCGTTGAAATACATGTTGTCCCATACATGCCAACTGTAAATATAAGTTTGTACTCACAATATAGATTTACCATGTTATTTTGAGATCACAGAATTCTTATAGGTTCTCCTGTAATTTACAGGTAAAGAACTATTTTCTGTATTTTTTTGAAAATTTTAGGCTCAGTAGTGTCGGTGATAAAGGGGGGGGGAATGGTCAATTTTCGTCTATTTTCTTAAATAACTTTAAAATAATTTATTTTAAAATTATAAAAAAAATATATTTGATACCCTCTTATTAAGCCCTTTTATTTGATATGCCACACGGTAAAGTTTGTAAAACTTTTTTTTTTATTTTCTTATTAGCCCCCCCCCCCCAAAGTGACCCCCATATTCAAAATTCATTTATTTACTTTACCCATACCTGTTTGGGTCACAGAAATCCATGTGTGTACCAAATTTCAACTTAATCGGTCCATTAGATTCGGAGCAAATTGGCTGTGACAGACGGACAGACAGACAGACAGACACACGAGTGATCCTATAAGGGTTCCGTTTTTTCCTTTTGAGGTTCGGAACCCTAAAAGTAATAAGAAACATGAGATACACATGTATATCTTCAAAATGCAATGACTTACATCAGAACAAGACAAACAATATCTTCAGATATTTTCTCCCATAGCAAAACAAACAAAATAATCCGCTATTCACAAACAAAACTCTAAACATGGTAATGAGACGTGTCCATAAAATCTACGGCACCATTAGCATTACGCTGAGCTATAATATGTACACTATACACTATAAATAGCATATACACTACAGCAACGGGAGACTGTTTATTTGTTTGTCCCGAATCTCGAGGTCATATCAAATAACTGGTAATAGTTCAAGTTTACTCTGTTCAAAAGTGGGCCAAATAATGACGTGGATAATTATTAAGGAGGAGCTCGTGGCTAAGTAATAACAGCCGCACGGATCGATCCATCAGGTTAAGCTACGCTTGCCGCGGTTGGTCCTTGAATGGGTGACCAATCTTTATATACCGAGACTCCTCCGTGCCTCGGACAGCACTTTAAGCCGTTGGTTCAGGCTGTCATTCGTGAATCTTTGACAGTCGTTACGGCTTAACGTGCTTTCCGAGGCACGGAGGAATCTCGGTATGTAAAGATGGTCACCCATCCACTGACCAATCCCGGACGTGTCGACCTGACGGATCGACCGTGCGGCTGTTATTCCGTAGCCACGAGCTCCTCGAGATTGATAATTATTACTATAAGTAGGTAGGTACTAAATATGTGAAGGTTTTCAATCCTCCATTTATAGTCTCTCGCAGATTTCCAACAGTGAGCATTGTTGATACGAACTTTAATGCATGAGAAGATAACATTTTTGTAAATTGAGAGAAGTTCAGTGACACCTGTCACACACATTGGACGATTCGAACAAGATTACTTTGAACTGCCTTCAATTATATGCATATGAGTAGACTGAAATTGATTATAAATAGCCTTAAACTGATAATTCAAACCAGACAGAAAAAAATATACCTACTAATAGCATGACTGCACGACACGACAATATGAAAAGCATCACATCAAATTGCCCCAACCGTCTTTTCCAATTTTATTTTTCATGCTCAGTGTAGATAGAGCAGACAGTGAATAACTGAATTAAATGACTACATCATCATGACGTCGGGCTTCGTATTGATGTTATAGTCAAACCTCGAAGACTACGCTCCGGATTCGCGTTCCGCGTCCCGCTACTTGACGCTCAGGTCTGACCGTAGCATAAACCTTTTTTTAAGAGGAAATGGGGGCGAAAAGTTAGGTATTTTAAGAAGGTATTGCTGTCGCTCTGCGAGCGCTCCACCCTCGAATTCGTGCGATAAGGACAACTGCAGATTCGACTAAATAGCCTGTGTAAAAAACTTTTTAACAAAAAAAAAAACCGACTTCCATAAATCACTACAAAGTGAAAAATAACTTTGATTTCGGAAGTCGGTGTCTTTCGTTTTTTATTTACTTTCTTTTTTTTGCCACCGACTTCCGAAATCAAAGTTATTTTTCACTTTGTAGTGATTTATGGAAGTCGGTTTTTTTTTTTGTTAAAAAGTTTTTATTTCTCGCTTTTTAGTGGGTCTGTTTATAATTTGTATAAGTTACAATAGTCTAATGTCAATTGCTCATCACATGTTACAAAATATTGCTACCATATTAAAGTAATCGAATCGCAACACGTGAAATATTTCTCATTGAGTAGTTCCGGTAGCCATCTGTGGTCTTCGTCATCAGTCCACTTCACCAAGTGGTGCTTTCCGAGAGCAAATGCACAAGCTACTATAAAAAATACCCAAATCGCTATAGGTGTGCCTATAATATTTGAAGAGTTCCTTCGATTTCTCCAGGATCCCATCATCAGAACTGGATTTTGACAAAAATGGGACCATTTGGGAAGTATACCCTTTCCAACAAAAAAATAATTTTTCAAATCGGTTGACAAGCGACGGAGTTATGCGCGAACAAACATAAAAAAAAAAAAAAAAAAAAAAAAAAATACAAACATCCGAATTGAGAACCTCCTCCTTTTTTAGAAGTCGGTTAAAAAGTCACATTTCGATGTTTGGCTCTCGCCTATTTCCTCCTCCAATATTGGACCAATTTAAAATATATTTCATAAACTGAATAAGAAGGATATATACTATGCCTCTATGTTTTTCTTTTTTCGTTAATAGTTGTCAAATTGGTACACTAGGCGTCTGTTGACAGCGCGGCAGCGGTCTGAATAGGCAATTTTGAGCATTTTTTGAGGGTTCTAGTTCTTATAAAAATAATAAATCATCAAAAAGGAAAACATAGGGGCATACAAGTAGTTGTTTTGTATGGAGAAAAGAGCACCCACGCTTCCTCTTAACGACTAGCGGTTGCCCGCGACTTAGTCCACGTGACATTTCCCCCGACCCATCCCGTTGCATCGCATCGCCGTGTTTTCGCTTTGCGTTCTTTCTGACTTTTTTTTCCTCGGCTTCTAAAGGTCCTACCTAGCGTGGTGTTAAATAGTCTTCCTGAAGAATTGGGCTATCAAATGCAAAAATAATTGTTTAAATCCGACTGGTAGTTCTAGAGATTAGCGCGTTCAAACAAAAAAACAAACTCTTCAGCTTTATTATTTAGTACAGATATCAGAATCTTGCAATCCAAAAGCCAATAAAGATGTGAACAGAATTCCTAATACAACTAGTTTTTCTTAGATTCCCAGAGCATTCCATTAAAGAAACCTTAAAGGGCTTTAACCCATTATTTGTAACGACCACTCGAACAGTAGCTTGTGAAGGGATTGCCCACAAATTGAAGCTGGCCAGCGATCCCTATCGATAAAACGTGATGTATTGCTCATTGTTTGCGACATGTAACGGGACAGGGTGCTTGAGGGCTTTTCTATGTTTATTGTGTAAGAAACATGGTGTTTTGACATTGAAAGTACACGAACTCACTTAACTGTAATACTGACGGAACAAAATTAAAGGTGGCGGAAGTGGGAGCCGCCCAGCGTAAAATAGGAAATGTCACAAAAGGCACTTGCTCAATGCATCTAGGGACAGAAGTCCTTACGAAAAAACCGGTCAAGAGCGAGTCGGACTCGCGCACGGAGGGTTCCGTACCATCATTTATATGTAATTTTTGTTGACGATTTCTGAAAAACTGTGCTATTTACAGACATCGTTTAATTTTTCCTGTGATCTACACATAAACTTCTATATCTACATAGAATAATTTCAGATTTTTCTCTATGCAAACTTAGGAGATAAGAGGGAGGGGAACGGTATTTTTTTACATTTTTCTTCAAAAGTCGAAAACTATGCGGCCTAAAAAAAAGAAAAAAAAAATGTTTGAGAATGTGCATTGTGCAATAGCGCTCTTTCATTTATGATACCCCACATTCGCTAGTAGCCCCACATCGAATTTTCAAGACCCCTTTCAATACCTGTTGCAAAAAAAAAATCTTTCTTATTTGCAAAATAGTTGCTCAAACGTCATCTAAAACTATTCCAAATTTCAAGTTGATAGCATTAGTAGTTCTTGAGATATCCAGCTGTGATAGACAGACAGATAGACAGACAGACTGAGTCACACCATAAGGGTTCCTTTGTACCATTTTGGTACGGAACCCTAAAAACCAGAATAGAACAAGATGGTCTACTCAAAAACATACCAAAACATTCTCAAACAAAAGGAGAAACGACAAAAATGTTTTTTACAAGGAATAGTGATTATCATCTACCTATTATAGCCTTTTCCTAACTATTTTGAGGTCGGCTTCCAGTCTAACAGGATGCAGCTGAATACCAGTATTTTACATGGAGCGACTGCCGATCTGACCTCCACAACCCAGTTACCGGGTAATACTGATACCCCTTGGTAAGACTAATTGTAAGACTTTCGGGCTTCGAACGACCCGTAACGACTGTTAAAGATCCACGAATGATAGCCGGGCCAACGGTTTAGCGTACTTTCCGAGGTAAGCATGATGTAGAATTAAAGAAGTCGCCTGCCGTCACTCTTCAGCAAAAAAGGAAGACATCTTATCAGGAAAACCCAGACCATTCCAAAGTCAGTTTCAGTGCACAATAGTGTAGTACCCACAAATTGCCGGCGGCCACAGATCTTTATCGCTCACTAATGCCGCTCATTGTTTACAATGTGTAACGGTATCACCGAATACGGTGAGCTTGGCAACTTAGTTCGAACATTTCTTTATGTAGTATCCTTTGACTGTGAAGGGAACAATGAAGTGGTCTTGTCTTGTAACAATATCATCTACATAGCGATATAAAAAGTGTAGATTGAAACCTGATTATGCTTATAAACGCAAAAGTGGGAATAAAGTGAAGTACTTGACTACAGAGCAGTACTTGTACTTGCTTGATTCCTGAGGATTCAGCTCTAGCCTTCTACCTTATTTTTAGAGTGCATATCATCGAACTAAACTTAACTCAGATAAAGCACAAGTTATTCATCAAGTGTGTTCCAGCTGAATAGGTTTGCAACCCCGAATCTACTCCAACTGTTAGCTAGACATGGTTTTTATCGATTCCCTACTACCAAGGCCTAGTTTCAAGTAAATATTTGAATTTGGTACATACCCTGTGACTCCTGGACGCCTTAGGATCGAGGTACGTTCTGAGCTTGTTGAGGTAGTGCGCTGGTGAATCCTTGGCCTGCACCATGTCTTGGTCGCAGATGATCTCCCATTTCTTCTCCAGGTCATAGTTGCGTAGGAGTTTCGCTTTGTCCGGGGGGAGGTCCATAGATGCCTGTAACAAAAGATGACGATACGTTAAGGTTTTGCAATGCAAAGAAGACTACTGAAAAATATTTGATTGTTGCATAAAACATTGAAGATGTAGTATAACTGGTAGTGCGCTGCTGCTGGTGGGAAGAGATCAAGAATTAATCATTCCAATCGTTTTGGGCTTCAAAACTTTTGGTTATTTCAGTAGGAGAGCAAAATCGTCAACCCAGACAATACAAAGACTTCGCTATCTTTTCCTTCAGGTCTATTTCCATCAAAAAAATCCCATCCACGTATAAATTACGTTACGCCTATATAAGCGCCTATATTATAACAGCATATTGTATTCAATCGTGATGGATTTAGTATCCCAACAAGGATCGGCTAGCATTGAACCAGTTTCAAGATATTGGCTTATACGTCGGCAACGGTATATGTAGACCAGGGCTGATACCTTACTAGTTAATTATATTTTATGATAGCGCATGTGATCTCAAAAAAAAAGAGAGAGCGGTCACTGAGGTGAGAGAAGTTCTTCATCTGGGTGAAAAAATTAAGGTGGTTAAGTTGGTCTTCCCTTCTTCCGAGTGACATAAAAGACAACTTAGGGTTATATCTAAAAATTCAGTCATCATCAGATGATGACTGAGTTTGCTGGTAGCAATGAGATTCTCACTGCTAACAGCAAACTTTGATCCACAAAGGTTCCCAATAAAATTTCTATAAGGTTTTGTAGACCATTCAGTGAGGTTTCACGAGTTGATATGATTATGTCTCTACTCTCAACCAATGGCGACAGTATGTCTTAAAACATGGCCTCATGAGGTCCATTTATCGCAATTCATTGAACACAAATTCCAACGTATCAATGTACTGTCAACTTACAGGTGAATGTTCCTGGCTATACGTATACACCTGACGTCTACAATATCGCTCAGTCGCATCTTTTATCTGATAAAGACGTTCCGACGCTTCAAAGTGAATTCAAGACATGTCGAGAACTACAAGAGATACTTCACTTAAGAGTTATAAGTATCCTTAGGTAGCTAGAGGACCTCTTCACTCCACAAGGGGCTGCTAATTTCGGAATCTCTGAATGGCAGTTCTAATTCAAAGCAAAATTTTTAGCAAAGATTTTTTTACCCAAAATCTTTATCTCCTACGCCTCTGCCTCTTTTGAAGTCCTACATGTATCAAAACAACACCAATGACACGCTCGAGAAGTGTTTACACTTGTTTCATAGAATAATACATTATGATTAGCTTGACCCCTGTCTAAGACCAAAAGGTTCGTATTCTATATCCCAGCCCTGGCCATACATATTTCTCTTCATATAAGCACGTTTTGAATACTTGACATTTACTACGTTATAATTTATTGCCAATGTTTCTAACCGATCGGTTCGCGAACCTACGATCCGCGCTGCGTAGACATAAATCGATGGTTATAGGCACAGCGCTATCGTAAATATACCTTTTTACTAGAGTACTGATAAAAAGGAGTATTTTATATTAACTTAACTTTTATGAATACTGTACTTATTTATGATGGCAACCGAGAGTTTATGCAAAGATTTAGTTTAGAATTGCCGGGAATGTAACTCAGCCAGCAGTTGCAGAGTCATTACAGGTTGACAACCCAATAACACACAGGTTTTATTGAAAAAGCCTGGCAATGACTAAAGGACAGGACTTGTCAGTCTCGTAAAAGTTTTCACGCGATGAGAGAAAGTCGAGGTTTAAAACAATGATGATTCTAGTAATGGCTCAGGAAAAGCTCATGTTTTACCTACTCCAACGGTAGTTTGTAGGAGTCCACAGCAATAAACGACGATATTGCTGTAGAGAACTCGAGGTAGCCCTATCTATCAACCTCTGTGGCTACAGCTAAACTCGTCTACGCATAGTACATAGGCTAAGGACAAACTGTTTAAGTGCACTCTGTACATTAATTGGTAATGGCCAAACTAAACTGGACTAAATTGGACAGTTTGGGTTTCGCGACATTCGGCATACTCTACATGATGTAGTGGCCAGATGTTTAGAAAGTTAGGTCTTTTAGAAGTTGAGATCTGCTAAAATTATGATTGCTTTTGGATCTTAATTGTTTAATGGCTTAAACAAACAAACCAATGTAAAGGTACACCGTGGTGGGTGGTAGCTGGTGTAGGTATATGTCAGAAATTTCCAATTAAGAAAAATTGCTATGATTGAAATCAAAAGCTTCAGGTACACCAAAGTTGAGGCTTATCAATATCGAATCACTTTCGCAAGATCTGATCGAAGTTACTTAGTCAATTCACAAAGCGTCCATCTCAATCGTAAGCCACAGCACGTGCCATGTGGACTTGACCTAAACCTGTTCGGAAAGCTTAAGCATCATCGTAATCTTAGTCAACATCTAACACTTGGAGGGTGTTACGGAATACAAAAGCATGAGGTTTCTTAAACGGAATATGTTGGGGCTTGTTGATTTGGTCCTAAGTGTATGGGTGGTCGTTCAGTCCAAATTCATTGGTCCGAGATCATTTTATGACCTGTGATTCTGTAACTGTTACCACTCACTTCCCGTGGGTGTGAAAAGATATGACCACGGTAATGACCACAAATGAGCTTATAAGCGCAGTAATTTGTGTCGTCTGGATCGCACATATTAAGCCATGTGTGGTCGTTTGACAAATCAACTTCGTTACTAAAACCATATTTCGTTAAACTCCAATAATTATCAACGACTATTAATTGGCTTGATAACATTTATAGAACATGCTCACGCCCATGCATATCGCAAACAGCCTCTATCACCAGTTTAATTACTGCAACATTGCCTATCGCGGCGAATGAGACTCATCTCCCATGATTCACTACTTCAACTCCTGCCATTTTATCAACGCCTTCTACTTCAGATCCTCGCACCTTATTGCGAAGACGTAAAGGTTAGTTTTAAGTGGCTGGAGTGATTGAACATGTTGGTGTTATGATGCTCGTATTAGCATAGACGGTGTGTTCTCAATTATGATGCTATGGGCGTGATCCCACGCATAGGTGTCTTAGGTGTGGTCCTAAACTTAACTTTGTAAGTAGCAATACTGCTGTCGAAATTGCGCATTCTGCAATTACGTTTTCATTTAGAATGCGCTTGGCTTAGCAGTTTGTTGACTATAGCTCATTTACATTCAATACATTCAATATATTCTATATCAACAGCTTTGTGGTGAATTTCTCATGGTTTGTTAAAAAAGATTTTGGATTCAAAAATTTTTAGTCAGGTTTTAAAGTAAGTACTTGTCGATGCACCTGAAGATAAGAACCAAATTAATGAGATATGACGTTTGAGGGTTCGGATTCGGAACAGGAAAATTAAGCATCAAAACTTCAAAATTAATGCAACAGAAGTTCAGGTACGAGCGTAATTATGCAGAAACATGTTGATGACCTTCCGTACGCTCAAAAGAAAAGCATTTATATCTAACTATAATATTATATTTTCCTAGGATTGTCTTTTTTGCAAAACATGAGCCTAAATAACCTTTATCTACAACCATGCCATAAATCCTCTATAAAAGTTTCTGAAACAGTTAGCTTATTGCCAACATTAAAACAGCCGTTGTCATAGTAACCATTATATCATCCGAACGGGTGTTTTAATGTTGTACTGAATTTCATAATGCAACTCGTTTTAAAAAAAAATAACATTGTAATGCACGCGCGTTTCACTACAACAGCGCCGTAATTTTAAAAAAAGAACTTATTCGAATTCACGTCGTATACTACGCCGGCCGCCATGTTCGATACGAGTATTAGTATTGCAAAAAACTGTTTCAGGACCTTTTATAGAGGATTCATAACATGGATGTAGATAAAGTCTTGTATGCAACTGTACATAATTAGGTATTAAAACATTCATGTGATACTATAAACCCACATTCGTGTTTTAATACCCCCTATTAAACGTCAGTTGCATAAATAACTAATACAGTGTACGAGAAAGTCCACATAAATCTCATGATTTAGATGGGAATACCGACAAATATACTTCCGATGTCAAACACAACACAGTATCTAATTTCTCAATCAATAACTATATAATACTAACATTCACTAAACGTAATTACTACGCAACAAAAAAGTTGCTGATCATGTAGGTGAATGGCCTACGTATGTGTTTGTGCTTTGTAAATATTTAACATCTTCACATGACCAGTAAATAAGTAGCTAAGTCATAGATGTTGAATAATTAAATACGGTAGAATCTAACAACTTTTACCGGGAATCAAACAAACCTGAAATCGCGAAAAAAAATCAACTGAGCTCTACATTTAAGTTCGCATAATAACTAGTCAAAATGTAGGGAGCAGCTGATTTTTTTTTTCGCGGTTTTAGGTTTTGGTCCCATAGTAAAAGTTGTTCATAATAATGATAAGTACCTTAAGAGGATGCCCATGAGTCCAATTTCGATGTTAGAAGTCAGTTTTGATTTTAATGTGACGGGAAAAGACTGGTCGCAGAAAGCAAACATCGAAGTGTTGAATGGTGTTAACAAAAATCGAAGAATTTTCTTAGATTTTTTCCGTATTTATCGTCAACATGTTTCTGTCTGTGAAACCGTGAGACGTGCACTTTTGGATTTTCCAAATTTTTACTTTTGTCACGGCTAGCCCGTGGGAGTCAAAGAAGATTTTTAAAGCATCAGCAGTTTGAAGTATAAAAACAAACTTTAAAAAAAAGTTATGGGAACTTAAAGTAAGTAAAGCTCATTCTAGTTACCATAAACTAATACAAACAGCTATGCAAAGTCAAGTAGGTACACATTCTACATTAGTCTCAAGATTTTTCCAGAACTTGAAGTATTCAAGAACTAAGTCAACATTTGCCCTTGAGAAGCCAGAACTAGTCAGCAGAACTGAAGTACCATTAGTCACGGTAGTTTTAGAAGCTATCGAGTTCGAAGAACGAATTGATGTTCATCGTTTATTAATAACCGATTGTTTTAGAGTTTGATAACATGAGATTTGAGCGAGTCATGGGAGGAAGCAAAAGCTAAAGGATACTTTTAAAAAGAAGCATAAAGAAACCTCCTCCTCAGAAAGATAAATAGATAGATAAGATATATTATGTAATAGTCACAGGCCTGTGGCACGATGATGGCGTGCATGGTAAATACTGACACCAACGAAATGTGTAGGTGTATATGTTCTTCATAAACTTCCGTATTTTATATCCCAAAATTCATATTTAGTCAATCAGTAGGACAAGATGGATTATGTGCCATCAGATCAGCAAAACCCATTTCCACGCCTTCACAATATTAAGGCAGACAAATAATTAAATCCTGCATTATAACTGCTTTCTAGTTATTAATGGTTCTCCTTATAAACTGTACTCCTGGTACATTTGTCACTGTAGCTGTCACTGGGGCTATTGTACCTGTTATAGCAAGTCCAGAAATAAAGCAGGATTTATTGTGGTTTATTAGTAAAACTGTGATTTTTGACATAATTTATATTCTGTTAATTTGTTAAGTCTCGGTCTCTTTTGGTATTATGGCATTATAAAAGGTTGATACCATTCGTTTCAGCCTATGATGAATGTGCTGTTAATGGCTTGGCTATTAATTTTAATATCACTATTGAGAACAAAAACGTGCCTCTTTGCTCTCTTTGATTGGAGGAACAATATCAATGTTTCAGCTAAGAAACAGTTAGCGTAACGCCACTATTTCTTGTGGCTATCCTTGTCTTGAAAACAGTCTTCCTCTGCAAAGTAGCTACTGGACAAACATGGGCTGATACGATGATGATGCCAAATGGTAACACACGACAATACGCCGCAATGCCGTCATGCATGTGTTTCCGAATCGATTCATTAGAGCGAATCGAATTCGATGCAAATGCGTGACGATCACGGTCAGTGGCTGAGTGATGGATAGAGTCTAGATCGTGAATGTGAATGTATCGAGACTGGCATATGCTTAAGTACTAAAAAGTCAATGGGAAAGCAGTGACACTGTCTGCTGATGTTTGCAAGGTGGCTGCTAGCAGCTGGATGAGACTATCTGAGGATCAAGTTACTTAAATGGTAAGTGTTTGGAACCTATGTCCAGCAGTACCCTGCTATAAGTTGATGATGATGACACTGTCATATTGGCTAGCAGGTATGGCTATCCTTCAAGAGTCGGGCGTGGTTGGATTTGACGTAGTGGTTTCTCCATTAGTATAATACTTAACTTTTAATATGCCCAGATGTCCTGTATGTCCTAACACTGTCTCCTAAGATACAAGACTACCTAGTTTAGGAGACAGGGTTACATGACCTGTGTTGATTTATGTAGATATCCGTGTTTTGTTGTTTTGTACATCTGCTCTTGTGTACCTATCATGAATCTTGTGTGTGTAATACATATTATACTTCTTCTTCTTCTTTAAGATAACGTAATTTTAAACAGTATCTTTCGATGGTTTCTGAAATTCCTTACCGATTTCATCTGACCCCAGGCCAATATACAATATGCCAGGCCTGCAAGATATGCGCCACAGAGAGGCTCTAGCGAAATAATTAGATTTTCTACTTTCTAATTAGGCACTCGTAGTGGCGCCAGCGCTTCCCGCCTCATTAGACGCACATGCTTGTAATCAGACCATGAAAGTGCACGGACTTTACCGTTTTTATGGTTTGTTTTTACATTTAAATCTTCGTTTATATTCGTTTTACCTGTTCCATGATTGTAGGTGTGCGGATTGTTAATTTAATTGTGGTTGTTGTAAATGGTGAGTGAAGGGATAGTGTGATAAGAAGATGGGAAGAGTTTTCCTATTTGCTAATAACTACTAGGTAACTGTTATACTAGCTTAAATTACGGTCAGAAATATTCTTATTCGTACTTTTTTAAGAATCTTTTGCATTAAATACGGAGTCCTTTAGTATGTTTCTTTATAACAAAATTGTCATAAAGGTTTCCTTTTATTATTTTTCTCATTTTAATACTCCATCTTCCTGTGTTCCAATCATCTGGAATGACCCGTAAAGTCTTGAGAGGATCGTAAAGTAGTTGCGAGAAGTCTGTCTATCTATGTGGCCAGGTATCAATGTACGAGTACCAATAAAACAAACTAAAATGTCTGACCGTTTGGCCTACCTTCTTAAAGGTTAGACCCAAAAATGTCATAGATTAATCATGACTCACGACAAAATTTAATGCTCGGGTTTGTTTTCAACAAGTGGTCCTTTTTTAGGGTTCCGTACCAAAATGGTAAAAAGGAACCCTTATGGTGTCACTCAGTCTGTCTGTCTGTTTGTCTGCCTGTCTGTCTGAATGTCTGTCACAGCTGGATATCTCAAGAACTACTAATGCTATCAACTTGAAATTTAGAATAGTTTTAATGACGTTGACCCAACTATTTTTCAAATAAGAAAGAAATTAAAATATTTGTTTTTTTGCAACGGGGACTGAAAGGGGGGTCTTAAAAATCAAAGTGGGGCTACTAGGGCATGTGGGGTATCATATGAAAGAGCGCTGTTTGCACATTCTCAAGCATTTTTTTTCTTTTTTTTAGGCCGCATAGTTTTCGACTTCTGATGAAAAATGTAAAAAAAAAAAAACCGTTCCCCCCTTATCTCCGAAGTTTGCAAAGAGAAAAATCTGAAATTATTCTATGAAGTTTATTTAAAGATTACAGGAAAAATAAAACGATGTCTCTAAATAGCACACTTTTTCAGAAATCGGAACGGAACCCTCGGTGTGCCAGTCCGACTCGCTCTTGACCGGTTTTTTTACGAACAATACTACTCTACCCTCATATTATTTAGCATTGCGAAATTAAGTCCCAAAACACCATAAGTGCACATTAACCAATGATGTTAATAATAGGCACGGGCGTACCAAAATAAAACGCACTGCGCAGTCTAAACAATGCAACAAACTACCAAATGGTAGAACAATACCAATTTAAACTAATGTTTCCTATTTCCATTCACTCACGTTAATTCTTTATTTTGGGCTACATAATATACAGGGTGAAATTTCTATCGTTTTAATCCTCTTAAGGGGTCATTGCACTCATCATTATGAACAACTTTTACTATGGGACCAAACCTGAAATCGCGAAAAAAAAATCAGCTGTTCAGTACATTTATCTACATCAAACTCGTCAAAATGTAGGGAGCAGCTGATTTTTTTTTCGCGATTTCAGGTTTGGTCCCATAGTAAAAGTTGTTCATAATGATGAGTACAATGACCCCTTCACAGGATTAAAAAGATTAAAATTTCACCCTGTATAGTGAATGAAACGATTGCGTAAACTTAACAAATACTATATTTAGTAGACTAGTGACGTGAAAGAGGTATTAAACCTATTATTTATCGATGCTATGTTTAATATTAGGTATCGATAAATTAATCGAGATTTATTGACATCGATAGAGCTTGTTATAGGGGAAATAAATCGTCAATTTATAGTTATTATCGGATTGTAAAGCGATAATTCAATTTTATCCGACCGTTGTTTATGGAGATATTGAGATAGTTTATAAAATAACATTATTCTTTAGAGACGTAATATAAATAACCAATGTAATTTTAATTGAAGATTTACTGAACAGTAGTTCTCGGTAGTAATAACTATTCAGCACACAGCAGCACCATCAGCAGTGCACTGTGCAGTGCTGCGCTGCGTATGTACATCATAGGAAACATCTTCATTTACGAAATAATAGGAAACTATTGTCATTAAAACGTAGGTATGTTTACAGACATCGCAAGCAGACTCATCTAAACCAGTGATTCAATATTCTATAAATAAGTTGATAAACAGCGTATATTTATAAATTTTTCAAGAGTGACATTATAATAGTGAATCACGGTGTATGACAATGAGGAAACTCGTGGCTTGAATTATAACCACGACAACTTGACGTAACTGTTAGAAATCAAATGTAGATAATATGGCCATTTAAATCAAATGTAGATAATATGGCAATCTAAATATGTATAAATAAGACCACCATGCTTCTGAAATAGTAGTCATAAAAGGCGATTACGAGATAGGAATATCGAATTTTATAGCAAAGAAATTCATCCATTGGTATAATAATTGTGACTTATACGATACTACGACCGTTAATCTTCGTGTCATTCACGGTGATTGCAGCAATTTTCTTTCCAAACGTGGATGAACTTTGGATTTGTAGTTGACCTAATGATGACCATTTAAGTATAGAGGAGTTATTTGAAAAGATATATTCACATTGTAGGACGAAATTGTCGTATACATCGTAAAAGTACTTACTAAGCCAAATTGATATTAACAATTATTGAAAGTCAAAACAGCTGTTCGTTAATTAAAAGTCACATTCTGAGATAATTTAATAGGTCTTTGATTCATTAATTCCTCGTTATCTACACCAGGATGCGATATAACATCCAACTAATGACTAGAGGCTATAACAACAAAAGGAAACAACATAATTATATTAGAAAGGAAGTAATTAAACGTTACAAGGAATCGCATCGATACATTCGCGGCTTCCCGATAATTTATCGATAACGATGGCGCAGCACTGGCCGATGAATCAGACGAGAAAAAAATAAACTTGGTACGAATATAGTCCGCGACCTTCGAGTGAGTCAATCACTAAATACTTTACGAAAGGGAGACTGAAACGACTCCAAATTATACCCTGACATAAAAACTTGGAACTTGTTTTTAATAAAGTGGACCAAAACTTGTGGTATGGAGCGCTACCTGACGTACCTGTATGCCAAGTTTTGGTGCAAATTAAGAGGTATTCTTGACTTCAAACAAGTTTAGGCTTGACTGTGTCTGTGATTGATTTTTGATACTAATAATCATTCTATTAGTAATATATATAAAACATATAGCATCCATAGCAATCTATTGTGTATGAATCATTAAGTAATCAAATTAATTTTAGGACGACCATCATTGCGTAATTGATGAACAAACGAATGACGCACACAAGAATAAATGACAAATTAACATAATTAAAATGAGTAACAAATAAAAATATGATTATCATTTTTGAATAAATGAACACATAAGTATAATCATATTAAAAATATTACGAAGAAAGATTTCAATTTTAATACAGAAAAAGAAAACCATGAAATGAAACAAACAGATATACAAATCTGCCAAGTCGTTACGGAGATAATCGCAAGACAAACGGACTTTCCAACAATATTGCACACAAATGGTCTATTTGGACGACATAATAATACACTACAGTAAGCACTCGAGAATCGAGAGTTGCTTATTGACACTTCCTGATAATAATGATGCACTTCCGGTAGTAAAGTTTATATTGCTATGCAAATATTTTGTTTCCTTGTCTAAGAAGAAATTCGGGGTCACTGAAGTATGAATTTGAGAGGTCCAAGATGAAGAAGACATAAATTTGGAAAACTAAACCAAACATTGTCTGCGGTAAGACAATAGAATTACTTGACGATTTGATCAGAAGTAATTTCCGTCTGATATGAGCAAGGTTTCTGGAAAGCAATTCCGCAACCGATTCATCTGATATAGCTGACGTTAGTGTAATATATTACCCAATAACAGTTGCATAAAATAAGCTAAATAAAGTTCTCACATAATTCATAGAAAAAGTTCTAATCACGCGAATATAAACAATGAAGAAAAGTGGCGTCTTTTAAATTTTTTGCTACCACTTGCTAACAGTTGCTTATTTTCCAGTAAGTATACAACAAACATATGCTTAAACTTCTTCAACTTATTTTGGGCGTCACTCTGGCCCGTTTCTAATACAAAATCGAGAAAAAGTTGTTTTCCTGTAGTCGGCCATCAAATCCAAAGAGTGACAATTAATCTTTCTTTTCCTTTCTATATTATCAATTTTCAAACCATATTAAATTCATGTCGACAACTCCACAAATCGATATTTCGCGTGCAACTATGCGAGTCATGTCGACGGCGACGCCCCGAACAGTTGCGTGACGGTACTTACTACTGAGAGATCATCCGATTCTTGGTCGCTACCGTCTCGGGAGCTGTAATTTTTGATCGATGAGCTAGATTTTCGCTTTCTATAATTTTGTGTGGATATAGTGTAGTGAAATTTGTTTGTTTTTGGAAGTGTGGTGGCTATTGCTAACCATGATTGTAATGACATAACAATAATTAATAACATAATAATCCTGGGCTTAGTTTCATTCAGCAGTTTATGAGTGAAACGAATATGATTTATTGCAGTATCTTATACCAGCTAATATCCTGTGAACACATCCATCTGCGAACTGAATAATATATCCTATCATGCCTCATGCTATAATGCAGATGCCACTGCAAACTGCTTTTTCACAAAGTTGCTTTTCAGTGAAAAAGCATAATTTTAAAGTACAAATTACCGAGACAATAACATTTGCATAATGTTTTAATTTTAACACAAGCATTTTAATTCAAACTTTTAATTACGAAGAAAAGGTGGCACCAAAAGCAATTAGTTAAAGCAGGCAGTTTACAGTTCAAATGAAACAATAGCAGTATACTCCTGTATTCTTCCAAAACGAAAATAAAACGCGAAGAGTCCCTTCATTAAAATCCAAAGAATGTAAGGAAAAGAAACGAGTGGAATTTCACACGACGTTGGAACGAATGAGGAATACACATGACGCACCGCTGATCCGAAAATAGACACCAAAACGGTTTTAGCCCTAACCCTAATCTTTTAATTGTACGCTTCAATCGACAAAATGTAGTTTTCAAGTAACTTAAATCTATATTCGGATTGCTGCTTGTTTATTGTTATTTAGACGGAAGAAGATGTAAAAATAGCTCTTTGATTCATCCATGCATGATGGATACGGAAAATTATTATGAAAGCGGTTGTTATTCATTTATTTTCAAACTCACTTTTCACAAAACATGAATGACTAAAGACTTGCTATCAATTCCACTAAGTATGCATTTACAGCGAAATAACTATGAACTTGAAAATAAGGAAAAGTAAACAGTTTTCGCAGCCACAAGCCACAATATAGTATTATTATCAACTAGCCATTGCCAGCGTCTTCGACTGCGTGGATGTCGGAAATTAGCCCCTGGGAACCCACTACCGGGATAAAAAGTCCTATCCTATGTGTTAATCCAGGTTATAAACTATATGTGTGCCAAATTTCGTTTTTGCGTGATTGTGTAACAAACATCCAAACATCACACACAAACTTTCACATTTATAATATTAGTAGGATAATAGAAACTATAAACAATAACTTTGTGTTTAAATGCGATAAGGTTTAAAACAATCGTTTAAACCTTAATGAATAATCCATAAAAATTCAAACAATGAAACGTTATTTCTCAAAAAAAAAAAACATTTTTAGGTACAAATTAAACCCGAAGCAATATTATCAACATCGTGAATCGTGCGACTGAACAGACAAATCGACGTCCCAATCCTTTCTAATATATACGGGCATTAGCGAGGGTCAGAGCATGGTTTAGCATGCCTGCATACCATTGTCGCATGGCACTTCGGGTGGGCATTGTGAAGCCCTAAGGAATGTTCCATGCTGGAATCAATAACATCTTCTGACGAGGAATTTTTCCCCCGAAATTCTTAGGAAAGGACAAGTTCGCAGTTGAATTCTGAAACGTCAAGTTGTTCTAAGGTTATTCGTATCTGAGCGATCCGAAGATTTTCCATATCTTGGTTTTTTAAATGGCACCTGGAACATTGAATATTCCAGTATGATAATGTTCAATGATAATGGCAAGTGTAAATGATTGTTAAGTTTCTTGTTTACGGACATTTGCTACTTAGCAGTAATGGATATTTAGTTGTCTATAATCTGCATTCAGAAACAGCTTTAACCCTTATAAGGCAAAGACCACAAGCAGATACTTATCAACGTCATGTAATATTCAAAATGGAAATGTTAAACTAATAAAATGATGTGCCTTAAAGAAATACAAGGATAAAAAAGATTGATGATGAAAAAGGATTACATGCAGAGGAGATGGAAATATTGAGAATAGTTGAGATGGACGTGTGGAGTGACGAAAATGGATAAAGTAAGAAATGAGTATGTTCAGGGGAAGTTTGAAAGTGGCACCAGTGACAGAAAAGTTGAAAGGAAATCGTGTGGCTTGGTATGGGCATGTGATGAGGAGGGAGGTGACGCATGTTACTAAAAGAGTCATGAATATAAATGTTGATGGATGGAGAGAGAAAGTCCAAAGAAAAGATGGATGGATTGTGTGAGGAATGATATGAAAGAGAAGGCAGTGATAGAATAAAAAACGTGATGCGCTAACCCCAAGTAACATGGAATAAGGGCAGGAAGATGATGATAGAAATACAAGGATAGAAAGACCAAACTGACTTCATAAAGATCCGAAAAATTTCATTTGTACCAGGTTCATTGATCTACACCGTTAACCAAACCTTACAATCTCGTAACATCGGTCAGTTCAGAGGTCAAATTCCGCTTGCAAGAATTTCTTTAAACCTATGCACACAATGGCCGATCAAAATAAAAACAGCTCCAACCTAGCTAAAGAACTGCAACAACGTTTCCTACAAATATACCAATAGTAACAACACAACTCCCTATCAGTGACCGTCCAAATTGAACAACATATAATTCTCCCGAATATAGCAAAATTTCCCATTTGCTATGAGAAAGCAAGCTTGTGCATTCAGTTCAGTAAACCCATAAACGTATTTTAGATGTCTAGGCTAGTCCAACTTTATGTGTGTCCAATTCTACCTTTGTAAACGATACCTTACCAACCATTTCAGGTTCAGAAGTAGCATTCTTGATACTATACTGTCCTTAAACTTATTTGTGTATTTCCTTATTGGTCTTGGAGTCAAGCGATGTCAATAGTACGACATAGTTTTCACGAGCACAGAGAGTCTATTTTGTTTCCTTAGTATGGCTCTTACTGGTTTATGGGCCAACATTGTAAACGATACTTTGACAATCACAAATAACATTCCTGCCTGAAATATAAGATCTTGTTAAAGACTTGAAGGCGGTATTATCAAATCAACTGCTTACACTTTCACAGACCAACACTACCCAAAAGTCGACGTAAAACGATAAAAAATTTGACATTTTAGGAAAGGAGTTAGCAGCTTGGATTCCCCCTACCAATAAACATTATTTCAAGTGACCGATCGCACATTTTTGTGTCCTTTCCATTGTAAACCAGACTTTAGCATCCCGTGTCTACGGGCGGTTCAGAGGTGACATTTCGATTCATGTGCCTATTCTGTCTGTTTGTGTATATGAACAATGGCATTGACATGAAATATGTGAGGGATCTTTCGATCGTTATTAATTTTACGGGAGGAAGAAATGAAATGACTGATTGACGAACAACAGAATGATTCCAAATATGTGGGTATATATACTTCATATACGGATTACCTTGCGGTTTTATATCAACAGCAGAGCTAATATTTCAACCACTAAATATGCTGACAGCTTGCCAGATAGTATGATGTGATGTGATGTGATGTGATGTGATGACCTATTAGTTTCATATGGAATAACAACTATTCATACTGACGTTACCCTTTATTACAATATGGATGACAAGCAAGTCCTTTGATAGTCATAATAAATAATATATTATTTTTCAGACTTTTGTTGAACTTATTGTCATCAAAACAAAAACAACTCCCAATTCGAATGGTCTCAAATAATCTGGTTCTCATTGCCCTAGAAGGCAACAGTGATAAAGACACAGTTCTCGATAAAATGTAAGCTTGGTTCAGATACATTAGTCAAGTCAGACGTGAACCATGGTGCCCCGTGACTGTGAGCTCTGATTGGCGACCCTTCACTTGCATTACTCACTATCGATTTGGTTTATTTGCTTAATTCTAAGGACCGTGACTTTACTATTTGTGAACACGAATATAAGAAAATAGTTGGGTAAAGCCGCTAACATAAAATTGGGTAAAACCGTCGAAATATTAAGCATTAACGCAAAGGCATGAGAGAAAAAAAACATAACCCTTCCTTGGCAGTCGGGTAAAAAGGTTACGAGTCTTTAGTGAATGATGATGATGAGCAAGAAAAAGATAAAAAAAATATATAAAAGAAAATAACTATAAAACATTTAAAGATTAACAATTAATTAAGAACGAATTTCAAACAGAACATCGAAACTAATTATACGAATGTAACTGTCTACTGCCTACTCGTTAACTGCCTTCACCATCTTGGGTTAAACAAAATTACCCAACCGTCAAATGAGCCAACCATATTTAGACCCATTCGATGGGAATCCAAAGAATTTACATGAACATCAATCCACTGATTATCGAAAAGATTATCAAACTAATGAATATAAATAAGACTTTTTTATTGATTCACCTCGTATTTAGTTTAAGCTGGCATCAAAATCTTATGGAAGGCATAATTATGCTTTCCTAATTTTAGCAGAGGATTAGATTAATATCCTGTTAGTTTGAGCGGCAAATTGTGTACAGGATGATTAGGAATTTAGGATGATAATTGATTGATTGTTATGATCTTTGTGAGATTGATAGATTGTCGTCATGATTAGACAGTTATCCATTCAATTCAATTCAATTCAATCAGTTTATTCGCATAATATGGGTTTACAAAGATGTTTTACAGGTACGGTTTCACCATATTCACCTTATGCATGCAAATTATAATATAGTGCCCAATAACTGTAATTTCACAATAAACCATATATTTTACCCGTTCTTATGAAATGTAGGCTCCTTGCTTTGTTCACATAGTATCCGTCGAGAAACTCATTATCTTCAAGATTCAGCAAATAAAGAAAAGTAATAAACTGTTTCAGTTGTTCGTTCTCTCGTGAAACTCGTAACAACTCCAAGAAAAGTTTGTTACGAGTTTTTATATAATGGTGTTTGTAATTGTTATGTCAGATTTGTATCTGACATAGCAATTACAAACGCCATGATATAACTATATAGCTTCTTCTTTAATTAAAGAAGAACTTTTATTTTTTCTTGTCGTAGTTACATTTTCATAAAATCTATAATGTCCTGACATCAGAAATGAAATATATCACTTCAAGTTTGCTGTTTGTCTTCCGAAAAACTTATTTATATCATACGCAGTCAAATATGTTGCCCTAGGCAAATCTAAATTCTCCTTTCAAAAAAACGAAAGCTTTCTTCCTGACAAGGAGCCACTGGAAGCAAATTTCAGCATATAAAACACCATCAATCAATGGCAACAGACAACAATGGGCTTTTCTGAAGGCTCTGACGTCACACTGCGGTATTTTGGTCACTGTGTTATGTTTTGCAAGTTACTCTGACCAGGCACTTTTGGCATTTCCAAACAGTCATCAAAACATTGATGATCTGCTTGATGGATTTGGATGTTATAGTAAGCACTACTGCTGGTAGTGTGTGTAAATCTTGATAATTATGGTGATTGTGAAGTAAAGATTCTAATAGTACATTTCTCAAATGGCGATGGACCTGATGACAATTTTATGAATGACCATAAAATGGTGAAAGTGAAGAACATTGTAAGGATAGACCAAAAGCAGGTTAAACATAGAACATCTCTGTCCACCTTTCAATCATTAACAAGCGTAAAAATTTTAGTTGTAATGGTATAAAAAGTGATGCAAAGCTGGTAGCCCGTTAGCACATATTTGCAGTTGTCTATTGACAGTGTCGAGGCCTAAAAATGCAAATAGGCACGATTCCGGTGCAGAGCCAACGGACCGAGCTGTTAAACCATTCAATGGAGTTTCATATTACTACTGTCAACGGCTATTGAAACCGGTCGAAAGGATAATGTATTGTTTTAGGTTAGATTTCAAAATATTGGAAAGATTTTAGAACTTTGACAAAAAAAAACCATTAGAAACAGGTTTCTGACCTGAAATATTCGTTTTGATCCTGTTTGGCTTACTCATGCGATTTCTCCATCGCATTGTATCTCTATCGGCCAATTATCGTCTAAACTTTTGTATGTTTATGGTACATTTATCTCCCTTGCCGTAAATGACAATTGAAAGTACCGACTGATATCTCCAATCTATCCGGCTCGAAGGACCATAATACTGGGATGCTGCTTGCTGATCTGATGGCTAGTTGATTCATTTGGACTCTAATACCTCATTAAACTAAAACCATCGCTAAGTTTTGCTAGCCCCATTTGATCAGCAGTATAGTAAAACTCCTTTAATTTCATATCCACAAATAAGAACAACGCCGGAAGCAGGGGAGACATGGGGCACGGTCGGCAGTTCGATGCCCGCCCACAAAAACTTAATACTTCGATTGTTCGCGTATGATGCAGATGTGACTAATCTGATTGTGTCATAGGTGCGATTATGTGAAGCTATGCGACTGTGGTGTGACAGGCAGTGGTGGAATGTTAAGTTTTTGCTGAAGAGGTGTTACAATGGCATGCAAAATGTTTCTTGCAATGTCTTTATTGCCGCGGCAGCAAAAAACCTTTGAACATTAGCTCAGATTATTTCAAACAGTGTTATGAATTTTATTGTAGACACATTTTTTCTATTCTTGATTTATCTATCATTGACCTTAGACATTGAATAATGTAAGTATATATATATTTTATCTCCCCTCATCTACTTTGTTTCTTAAATAACTAAACAAATTAGAACGCGTTTTAATAACGCAATATGATGTTATTGTTTTAAGTTAATTTGGTAATATAGGCGTTATCATCAAATCAGTCCTTTCACCAAATCCTAACTGTCCTGTCAGTCCTGTACCCTAATTGCGTAACACATTATCGATCGGAGTTGGTTTCATTTTGAAACAAATTGCTGATCCATTGCTTCATATGTTCGAAAAATTGTCAGCTCGACAACGTAAATAACGCAATGAATGTTGTTAAACTGTCAAAATGAAACCAACTCCGATTGATCATGTGTTACGCAATTAGGGTGCTGGTTTCCTAAGTTTATTGTTTCAATAAATAATCTACATTTTACAACTTATTAGGTGAGATGTTTAGATGAGCTTTCAAAATATCACCACCATGATATCTGGAGACGAACTCTTTACTGATCTTTATTTTCCCTTCCAGTATTCAACATAGAAAGCTACTATTCCTGATTCATTAGGGTGTGCAGTGTGGCCTACACCCGCAGCCGATATGCAGCAGTAATGACAAGCATGTGGGTGCGGGTTCGACGCCCGAGTACGGACATAATGGAGCGATTGTCGCCGCCCGTTAGACGCCCACCTCGGTGCAGTCGGTGCTTCGGACGTCGTTAATATATTATTAACTTGGTTCTAGGTAAGCGATTGATCTCACACTTTTGGAACAGGTTGTAAATAATGATGGAAAGCATTGAACTGGACACCTAGAAAAGTGACCATAAACATTAATTTCCTCTCTTGCATCCGTATCGCAGGCGCAGCTTGTCAACAAAATTGACAACTTTTTATTGCTTGCATACGAGTGTTTTGGCTACTTTGTATGTGTGTATTTTATATTTTTAACCGACTTCTAAAAAAGGAGGAGATTCTCAATTCGGATGTTTGTATTTTTTTTTTTTTTTTTTTTTATGTTTGTTCGCGCATAACTCCGTCGCTTGCCCACCGATTTGAAAAAATATTTTTTTGTTGGAAAGGGTATACTTCCCAAATGGTCCCATTTTTGTCAAAATCCAGTTCTGATGATGGGATCCTGGAGAAATCGAAGGAACTCTTCAAATATTATAGGCACACCTATAGCGATTTGGGTATTTTTTATAGTAGCTCGTGCATTTGCTCTCGGAAAGCACCACTTGGTGAAGTGGAACTGATGATGAAGACCACAGATGGCTACCGGAACTACTCAATGATAAATATTTCACGGGTTGCGATTCGATTACTTTAATATGGTTGCTAAGCAATTTCCGCTCGTCACACAATGCGTGTGCTGAGTGGTTGTTGAGGAGTTCTCCTGGTTCTTACCAGCAGAACTCCTCAACAATTAACGTCCCAGCATCGGGAAAAGCAATATTTTGTAACGTGTGATGAGCAATTGACATTAGACTATTGTAACTTATACAAATTATAAACAGACCCACTAAAAAGCGAGAAATAAAAACTTTTTAACAAAAAAAAAACCGATTTCCAAAAAGCACTACAAAGTGAAAAATAACTTTGATTTCAGAAGTCGGTGGCAAAAAAAAAGAAAGTAAATAAAAAAACGAAAGAGACCGACTTCCGAAATCAAAGTTATTTTTCACTTTGTAGTGCTTTTTGGAAGTCGGTTTTTTTTTTTGTTAAAAAGTTTTTTTAGGGTTCAGTACCACAAAAGGAAAAAACGTTTTGATATTCGCAAGTAAATCAAAAATTCAAAACCTACAGGGTACTTCCCGTTGACCTACAATCATGACATTTGGCAAGAAGCAAGGTCTCACAGCACAAAGGAAAAAGCCTAAAAATTGTTAATTTGTAATTTTATCTCGTAAAAAAAATATTTTTTAGGATTACAAACTTGACATTTTCAGTTGGAGAATTGACGGTGACGTAAATCAATATATGGGAGAACATGTTTTTCAACTACAATGTTAAGTTTGTTTTTGGGATAAATTATTTTTAACTACGGAACCCTTCATTGTGCGTGGTCTAACACGCACTTGGCCGGTTTTGTTTTTGTAATGTGCGTTTTGTTTATGGAGAATATTGTTCTTTTTTTTTAACTGTCAAGATTAGCATCAGCATCCACTAATTTGTTTGGTAACCCTGTTCTTTTGTTTATTTTTTTGGATATTATATTCCTAAGTGCTCATTGTGCTCATTGCACTCTAACAGGAGGATCATTTTCAGCTGTGGCGTTCAATCATAATTACATATGGTGACAAGCTACTTATAACTTTCAAGTTGAGTTGTCCATGAAAATTCAATATCAATCTGCCTAGCCTTTTCCCAACTATGTTGGAGTCGGCTTCCAGTCTGACCGGATGCAGCTGACTACCAGTATTTTACATGGAGCAACTGCCTATCTGACCTCCACAACCCAGTAACTGGGTAATATGTTACCCTTGGTAAGACTGGTTGGACTTTCGGGATTCTGACGACCCGTAACGACTGTCAAAGAGCCACGAATGAATGCCGGGACCAACTTATCGTGCTTTCCGAGGCACGGAGGAGTCTCGGTATGTAAAGATGGTCAACCATCTACGGACCAACCCCGGCAAGCGTAGCTTAACCTGATGGATCGACCGTTGCGTCTGTTATTACTTAGCCACGATCTCCTCCATGAAAATTGTTTTACTAAAATAGAAGCCAGGCTAACCATTCTTTTTACATTAGAATAACAGAGGCTACGCCATAATCAGTCAGCTAAAGGTCGAAATATATCGACCGGCTTAAATCTGGGTTACCCAGTACATTCCTAAGGCCGATGCGGACAAAACCATGCTACTGTTTTAAGCTTTTTATTATCAACAGCTTTTTCCCGCGAATTCGTCAGTGTGGTGTAAGCGGTGCTTACACCTTAGATAATCCTTTGGCGTGATGAAAATTACCTTGTTGTGTGTTTTAAAATAATAGGTATGCCCTTTAGTCCTAATACTGACAGGTAGAGTATGCCGTAAGATTTAGGGCATAGGTACTCTACCTATGTATCAAGTTGGCAAGTTGATTTAAGGATTCTTAGGAGTACTTTTATTAAGGCGCGGTATTAGCTCAATATTCACAAAAATTGGTTTCTTGGATTGTCGAGTATGACGTAACGCAATTAAACTATCCGACGCAAAAAAATAGTGGACAGAGACGGGTTTCAAGAAAATTTTTAACCGAATAGAATAGTAAAAAATAATTTAATATTCCCAGTAAAAAATTTGGAAGTTGTTCCATAAATATAAACTTTGGCGTCGAACATCTCTGTATTTTCAGACATTTGACATTCTTTTTTTTAAGAAACTTTAAACTTTAACCGGACAATTATTTAATTTATTGTGTATATTCTGAATAATCTAAAGAAAACCCGGAAAATAAATGCCGATTCGCATCTTAGTCACATCTCGGCAACACAAATATTATTTTCAATTTTCAACCTTATTTCAAGCCAGCTAATGGTGACAATAGATTACGCGGTTGTGTACCGTTTAAAATCGTAGTCAGTCCGCTCCTTAAGATGAAAAGTATCTCTACGTTTGCTGAGCCAGGGTCATGGCATAGTCTACCTGACCTGTATATCCTTTGGCGTTTTAAAGCCATCTTAACATTTGAACTTAGAATTGACCAAGCGAGTGAAGCGTCTCTGCTTAAAGTCTGGAAAAAGTTGCTTTCGTGTCCGTGTGTCAGTTTGTTGCAACTCCTCTGTAGTTTACAAGTGATCTGGACGAAACTTGGTAACATACAGGTTTTACGATTTTATGGAATATTCTTGTCGTCGGGGATTTTTGATTGCAGGGGTACTTCCTCCATAAAGGAGCAAAAAGGGGGCTACTGGATATCTCCGCCTTATGAGATCCGATTTCCATGGTTTTTTTTTTATTTGAAAGTTAGTAAGTACTTTAAATTGGTCTCATAAAAATTCGGTGAAGATCTGATGAGGATCTTCGGCGTAATGAGCAGAATAGCTCCTCAAAATGCAGTAAATTAATAAATTGGTCACTTTTAGATTTCTACCAGTGGGATCGGCTTTAACTACTAGGTAGGAATTGATGGAATATCTGGGACCACCTTCTCATCACAAAACTAGATAATTCTGAAAATAATTCGCGAGGTCTACTGTTCGCAGAACTGCTAGTATTAGCTTGGATTCGTTTCATCGAAACTGTATAATAAAGGCAAAAATCAAGATTATTCGGAATACCCAGACCGTTGTGGTTGATTTGATGCGGCCTTACCTGGAACAAACAAGAATTTGGAATTAATTTTACGGTTCAGTGTGACAATTCTCACGGTATTAATTAGAGGAAGAATGTGATTAAGAAAGAGATAGTATGACGTATGAACAAGTGTCCTAACACGGGTCATGGTCTACCCATGTGCCAAATTTCATTCCAATCCGTTCAGCCGTTTTAGCGTGAAAGCGTAACAAACAAACTCACTTTCGCATTTATAATATTAGTTAGGATTACATGGCAATTTCTCAGCACTCTGGCAACATTTTAGTACATTAATAGATTAAAAAGGATGAGTAAGTCTTGTAGTAGGTATTCCAGTCTAGTTACGAGCGCGTGTGTCACGTTAATTGTTGAATACGTCTCATTTGGGTCGCCAATTAGCAAAATAGGACATAAAACTATTAAATCTAAGAGAAACGTGATATTAATGTGGTCTAAGTTTCGTCTAATCAAACCCATTTGTGTCATATTACCGTCTTGGTTAGGAAAGTTTATTGGAACGAAGTTCTTTAATGCGGCTTGCGGTAGGGTTGACTGATAGAATTCGTCACGCAACGAAAAAACGCTATGCCCAAAAAAGTCAGTTTCAAGGTCTCAAGTCTCGAGTGTCATTTGTTTTTTTAATACGGAGCCATGTGGTATAAGTTTTTATAAGCTAAAAACTTATACTTTTAGTCAGTAAGAGTCTGACAGACCCCTCCGCTCACCCTAGGGCGGGGACATCCATGAGGATTTTCCAACCCGGAACAAAAAAAAACGAGGTTTTCAGCTGCTTAACCGGACTTTCCTGTACCCACAGGAAAGTCCGGTTAAGCAGGCCTCCAGCCAGGGCATAACAACTTATAAACTAAGTGACTAACCGCTAAGGGCACCTCCTGTGGAGTACGGGCCTCGGCTTAGGGAGTCTCTGGAAGGAGGACAGCAGGAGACAGGCTGGATGGATTATTAGAGTAAGATTACAAGAACCTATTCAATAAGTAAGCCAATTCTTAGTAACTCAGCTACTGGAAATGATAATTTCAATCATACCAACACCACCTAGTTCAAAGAATTCATATGGACAACCCATATGGGCTGGACCCACATTACGTGACAAATCATTATTATGAATATCAAACTGTCCGTGTGTTACTAATGGCATGTCTACGTGACTCATATATAAAATATTGTTTTAAAGTTTGTGGTAGAAAAATGTTTTTCATTCCGGGAGCTATTGATAGTGTGGGCGGTTTACTAATGTTTGCCATAATTTAGAATGCAATAATTTCATATGCCATACTTGTATTTGTCATAATTTCATTACTCATAACGCCCCTGTTGCCATAATCTTGAAATGACATAAAATCATTTACACTAATTTCATTGGTCATAATCGTTCAACCGTCATAATAATATCAATCCATAAACCTATTTGCTATAATTACCATTTTCAATAATGTCGTTTTCCATAACATTTATTCGCCATAATAATAAATAACATACTTATAGTTTTTTTTCTCCCCTCGCGCGTTAATGGTCACTGTTCTAACCTAACCTAACCTAACCCAAATTATTCACCAGCAATAGAGGTATAGGTCACTGTTCTAACCTAACCCAAATGATTCACCAACAATAGAGGATCTGGCGCTCGGCGGCCGATTTCTGAAAAAGTGTGCTATTTAGAAACATCGTTTTATTTTTCCTGTAATCTTTACATAAACTTCTATCACATAGAATAATTTCAGATTTTTATCTTTGCAAACTTCGGAGATAGGGGTGGGGGAACGGTATTTTTTTAAACATTTTTCGTCAAATGTCGAAAAGTATGCGGCCTAAAAAAAGAAAAAAATGTTTGAGAATGTGCAAACAGCGCTCTTTCATAAATGATACCCCACATGCCCTAGTAGCTCCACTTTGAATTTTTAAGACCCCTTTCAGTGCCTGTTACAAAAAATATATAAATATTTTTAATTCTTTCTTATTTGCAAAATAGCTGGGTAAACGTCATCTAAAACTATTCCAAATTTCAAGTTGATAGCATTAGTAGTTCTTGATATCTAGCTGTGACAGACAGACAGACTGAGTCACACCATAAGGGTTCCTTTAGGCAACTGAAGGAACACGGGTGGGTTTTAGTCAGTAAAAGTCTGACACGCCCTCCCGCTCCACCCAGAGCGGGAGAAGTTATTTGATGATTTCCCACCCTCAAAAAAAAAAAAAAAAAAAGGGTTCCTTTTTTTACCATTTTGGTACGGAACCCTAAAAACAACCCTCTTCCAGAAAAAACAGTAAGTAACATCAGTTCCACTTCACCAAATGTTTATTTTCTGATTGCTTTTGCCTGATTTGTTCAAGATTTGTTGATGAAAATACTACATATGAAAAATTCTTTTTGCATTTTATTAGCCCAATTCTCAAGCATGGTTAAGGATATTTAACATCACGCTATGACCCTTAGGAGCCGAGCAAAAAGAAACAGTCAGAAAGAACGCTAAGCGAAAACGAAGTAATAGCGCGGCCAGGCGATGCAACGCGGCGGGTCAGGAGGAACGAGGCAGTTTTATTAAAATGTCGCTGTTATTTTAGTATATCTTACGACTTCTACGCGAACGAAGTCGCGAGGCACAGCTAGTTAGCCAATAATATTCCTGAACACGAGCTAACTCATCAAGACTTAACAAGGAATCTCTGGCCGATTTCCGGCCACCGTAGGCGCGGGCTTGCGGACGGTGAGTAGTGGGTAGCTCGCCGTCCGGTAAGGACCTGGGGGCCTACTCCCTAAGCACGAAGCCCGTAGTTTCGGCCTTCGTTACGGGCGTTTCCTACTCCGTATCACCTACGGATGGATGATTGGTTCGGGGCTCGAACGAAGTATGAATGACCACATGATTTGCCAGTTGTCTCTACTCCCGATCTGTTTTTGTCCGTCCGAAAAATTTAACTTTTACACTTGTTTGATGGATCGTAATGTCAGACGGACGGATGAACGGACGGACGGACTTAGGTATTAGGCCCCCAGGCCCGGGTCGACGGCGCGTTGTGTGCCACGCGCGCCTCAAAGATCAATCTGCCTAGCCTTTTCCCAACTATGTTGGGGTCGGCTTCCAGTCTAACCGGATGCAGCTGAATACCAGTATTTTACATGGAGCGACTGCCTATCTGACCTCCACAACCCAGTAACTGGGTAATACGATACCCCTTGGTAAGACTGTGGTTGTCAAACTTTCGGGCTTCTGACGACCCGTAACGACTGTCAAAGATCCACAAATGACAGCCGGGACCAACGGCTTAACGTGCTTTCCGAGGCACGGAGGAGTCTCGGTATGTAAAGATGGTCACCCATCCACTGACCAACCCCGGCAAGCGTAGCTTAACCTGATAGATGTCAGCAAAATGATGGGGTCCGATAGGGCCGATGCCGCCGGGTCGCGGGTTGTTCGAAAGAGATACCGTGGCCCTGGCACAGCCAACTGAAGGAACACGGGTGGGTTTTAGTCAGTAAAAGTCTGACACGCCCTCCCACTCCGCACAGAGCGGGAGAAGTCATTTGAAAATTTCCCATCCACAAAAAAAAAGGTAGCGTCATAAAAACAAAACAAACAACTACACCTAAACTAAAATGCTCATACAAGAACCGCTTTCCATACAAACAACAATAAAATGAGTAAAGCAGTGTTCACACAACACTGGTTGCACTTAGAGGGCGATTGAAAGGGCCACCCACTCCCTAAATACCCACAGTATAGTGAGTACCGCTGAAACAATTGATTCGTCAAGTTCGTCCGTCTGTGGCGCCTCGAGCGGGACAAGCGATAAACTGAAAGCGAATAAGAATTTTCAGATCTTTTTAGGTTTCCGTACCAAAATGGTAAAATGTCTGTCTGTCTGTCACCTCATGAACTACTAATGCTATCAACTTGAAATTTGGTACAGTTTTATATGACGTTTGCCAACTATTTTGCAAATAAGTAAGAAATATATATTTTTTTTTGCAACAGGTCATGTGGGGTATCATTATGAAAGAGCGATCTTTGCACATTCTCAAACATTTCTTTTCTTTTTTTTATGCAGCATAGTTTTCGACTTTTCATGAAAAATGTAAAAAAAATACCGTCCCCCCCCCTCCTTTTATCTCCGCAGTTTGCATAGAGAAAAATCTGAAATTATTCTATGTGATAGAACTTTATGTAAATATTACAGGAAAAAAAAACGATGTCTCTAATTAGCACACTTTTTCAGAAATCATCAACAAAAATTACATATAATGATGGTACGGAGCCCTCGGTGCGGGAGTCCGACTCGCTCTTGACCGGTTTTTACTTTTACAATTCTTGAGGAGGGCTATAGGCTATTTAACAAGCTAGGACCCCTAGGAACCGAGCAAAATCAGAAAGAACGCTAAGTGAAAACGAAGTAATAGCTCGGGCAGGCGATGCGTTACGACAAGGTGGGACGGGTGGGGGACAAGAAATTTCACGCGAATGAAGTCGCGGGCAGAAGCTAGTCATTAATAATAGCGCGCTACCATCTTCAACATGCACCCTACAACGAAGTCAACCCTTCAGGTCGTCGCCCTATGTAGTGGGCACGGCTGAAACCTTCAGCGTGACACAGCAACGTTACTCAAACATGTCTGTTTTGTAGCTTTCTATTACGAGACTTGCTTCTGTACAAATGGAAACGGTATTCACTTTATGGAGGACAATAAAAAACTTCAGAATAGGAATAAACAGTTTCCACGAATAACATACAGACTTCAGTCTAAATTTCTAGCTGCGCCCCGCGGCTTTAACCGCGGAGACCGGTATAAAAAGTCTATGTGTTAATTTAGGGTATATATCAATCTGCCTAGCCTTTTCCCAACTATGTTGGGGTCGGCTTCCAGTCTAACCGGATACAGCTGACTACCAATATTTTACATGGAGCGACTGCCTATCTGACCTCCACAACCCAGTTACTGGGTAATACGATACCCCTTGGTAAGACTGGTTGTCAGACTTTTGGGCTTCTGACGACCCGTAACGACTGTCAAAGATCCACGAATAACAGCCGGGACCAACGGCTTAACGTGCTTTCCGAGGCACGGAGGAATCTCGGTATCTAAAGATGGTCACCCATCCACTGACCAACCCCGGCAAGCGTAGCTTAACCTGACGGATCGACCCGTGCGGCTGTTATTACTTAGCCACGAGCTCCTCGATTAGGGTATAATCTATCTATATACCATATTTCCCGCCGTTTGCGCGTGAAGAAGTAACAAACATACAAACACACACACACACACTCACAAACTTTCGCCTTTATAATATTAGTGTAATTTAATTCCTTCTATTTATAGAACTTTAATACTAAAAGCAAAAGACATGAATTCGGTGCCTCGAGCCGGATTACACAGTTAATTTAAACTACCGAAATGAGAAACCAAAACTGAACATAAATATTTTTCTCCTTTTATTTACTGAAGTAACAGCCAATTCCAATCCAGATAAAAGCAATAAAGATTCACAGACACGACATGTCTATTAAGTATGCATGAAACAATTTTGCCCCTGTCAGTCCTCCACCGAATGGGATAGGATATGATCCTATTTGTAATGTCACTTCACGCGAAGCTCGCTTAATGTTGGCACTTCGGCTTTGGAGGGCTGCTCTAAGTATGGAGAGGATGCTGAGGGGAATTGATTTATAAATTACCATGGTAAGAGATACTGGGAAAATTGTTGAAAATTTTGTTTTCCAATTAGATGACGCGTCATGTTCGTGAACGGGCATATCAGTAGAAGAACTAATTTGCGTTGCGAAAAGTTTTTGTTTTATTATTCTTTGTTTAATTAGGGACTCTTAGAAACGCAACGCATATGACAGTCTCATCGTACCCTAAATACACACTACTACAGCTTACATTTGGGTCATGAACCTGAACAGACTCTTCGCATCATCACCATTTAGCTGAGACAGAATTTTATGGAATGTGCCTATTTCAAGTGGGTTCAAGCTCAATACCTCAAACAGATCCTTTCTACTAGACTCGTATCGAACACAGTCCATCAATAAGTGATGCAAGTCTTCCACAACTCCAGTTAACTCCAATTATTCTTATTCTTCTGTTGTTTGCTGGATAGATAGAATTTTTTTTAAAGTTTTTAATCCGAGTTTTAAAAATTTTACAAAAATTATCCATTACAATCCGGGTTCATTAACGCCGAGGTGAGGCATCCACCGAGTTTTCATTAATCACTCCCAAGGGAGACAATTTTAAATACTGCCCATATCCATATCCCAAGATCCCACACATCAAATTAGTACGGAAAGTATAATTATACCCATTTCCCGCACATAAATAACCGGAGTTATCATCAGGGACAGTCGAGTCCATGTAAACAAACCTACAAGGGTGCGGCTAACAACCGCCCTTAAATATGCGCATAATATTACTGCAGACTCACATTAATAACAGGAGGTCTAGGAGTAAAGACAGTGTTAAATGCTAAATTTAATTTTTGGAATATTTAAAACCTTTAAAGATAGTTAAAGTTTGCCCTTAATACCATAATACTATAAGAACAGCGGGGCAATTGCGTAACACACTATCAATCAGAATCGGTTTCATTTTGACAGTTCAACAACATTCATTGCGTTATTTACGTTGTTGAGCAATCATATTTTTCGAACATATGAAGCAATGGATTAGCAATAAGCTTCAAAATGATTCAGATTCTGATTGATAGTATATTACGCAATTACCCCACTGGGCGAAGCATTAATTTATTGTCACGAAAACCCCACAGATCCCTTTTGGTATCAGAAACAGAACTGTGAAGGCCAAAATCGGAAGACATCATGTATCATAATTAGCCAGTGCAATCAGTGTTCCCATTGCTGGGACACAGGTTCCTTTCAAGACTTGTATGTTTGAGTAATAACAAATACAATCAACAAGGCTAGGCCAAATAGTTTAAATTCTACATGCCTTTCTAGTCTCCCCAGATGTGTCTGTCTTAAAATCTGAGCTTTGTAACACGAAACATCTGACGTCAGACTTCTGCAAGTATCATAGAACCAAATGGTCCTGTCTAGTTAAACATTTCTCAACGGAACTCCTTGAATAAAACTTGCAAATAACTAGTTTGTCGTGACTTCGCAAGCATCATAAACTATACAAATTCATAGACACGGCTGCCGCGATGCACTATGATAGATGCATCTACAATGAACATTCATTCCTGGCTCCTCAAAGCTTATTAATAAAAATAAAATAAATAAAATCAAAAAAGGGATGATAATAATAATATGTTAAAGCAAAAAATGTATCTAATATTATTTTATTATCTGACTGACGATGACGTGACGGACTAAACAGAATTTATTTATTTTTTACCCAGGCATCATCCCTAATGCGGAACATACTTTCTATTACAATCCGAAGGATTTTTGAAGGATATTAATTGTTATCATTACGTCACAAATCTGAAAAAATCGTCTGCTCGACAATGGAGGTAAATAACGCAAAAACATACTGTTGTCAAAATGAATATTGGAATTGTGTTGGTGTTGTGTTACCTGCTGGAGCTGCAATGTATCAACAAAACCAATCTGATGTGCCAAGAAATTACTCATAGCTTAATCAGCATCAGCCTATAATGTTCCCACAGCTGGGACACAGGCCTCCTCTCAGTGAAAGGGAGTGGGCCGTAATCCACCACGCAGGCCCAGTGCGATTTGGTAGATGTGACAATGTCTTCGAAATTTTGGTTGTAGGACATGCGGTTTCCTCACGATGTTTCCTTCACCGTTTTGAGAGCAGTGGTGATGACATAATTTAGACCAAGTAAAGCGCCTGTCTGGGTTCTCGCGGCCACTGGGCTCTTAAGAAATTACTCGGGCCACCTAAATGCGGCTGAAAACCGTAACTATTTTACATGAACCCCTTGACCTTAGCCTGCATTGATCACCACAATTATCGGTTATACAAAATAAATGGACCCATGTATGTGTCGCAATGGGGTCCGGGCCTATCTACGTGGAAAATAGCTTAATAACTTGTGTAGCAACTACAGTATCAAGCAGGACTCGCAGGAAAGCCAAGACCATCACGTCGTAAAATATACAAATTCATAGACACGGCCGGTACGGTAAGTGAGAAACTATATGATACGGCACGTACAGGTTTTGCAAGTAATCTGTAAGTTGCCACATTTCTCTGACCCATATCATTACCCATTTTATTGTTGCCTTTATAAAATGTAAGGATCCCATAACTTTGTTTTTGGCCATGTTCTTTCTTTTGCCGAGATGCTTTGTAGAGTTCATTTAAGTTAGTCTTCCTTCACGTACCTTTAAAGAATAAACAATTTAATTTAATTTTATGTCACTGTCCTGTCAATACTCCAAACTCCATGCACCAAAAGGAGCTTAGTCTGACCTCGCTTCTACCTCTTTGATCAGAGCTAATCGTGTTCGTGACATTCCAAGACAATGAAATCAGCTCAAAGTCAAGGGCTTTAATAAAGAAATTCTCGCATGGCTACCAGATATGCATAAACGTTACAATGGCAAATAGCATCCATAAAAGTTCGGTTAATTCAAAGCTCAATATAATTTTACGCTTCTTTATATTTCTCTAAAGACACTTGGACCTCATTAAGAAGGCCCTTAATTTCGCAACACGGCCGCACAACAGTATACGTTTTACAACTCGCTATAGGCATAATAAATCAACGTTGACCCAGAAATCACTAGGCTTTCAAGAGCTTCGAGTATCAAAAATGCAGCTTATAAAGGCATAAAAGCTTCGTAATAAAGTTTAGGGGTCCAATTACATTAATATGGTGTTTTGTGTAGACGCCACGCGAGCAGGTCGTTTTTTTTCGCTTATGATTTGTTTGCTTTCGTGATATGATAGTTAAAAGGGCAGGGTTATAGTTCCGGGTGTGACACGGGAGGTGGAACAGTAGTTTATTATGGCTCGTTAATTTTGTGGAGCTATTATCACTAACTGTATTTGTAATTTTGTATGATGACTTTTTACGGGAGTGCTTTTGTTTGCTCTGAACACAGTCAATAGAAAAATAATTATTATTTTTATTTATGAGTTGGGGAAGACCAAAGAAACGATGGTTGGACTGTGCGAAAGATGATATGGCTAGAAAGGGGTGACTAGCGAGATGACGACTAACACAGCAGTATGGAAAAAAGAGACATGTTGCGCCGACCTCAAATAGTTTGGGATAAGGGCAGGAGAAAGATGATCATGATTTTTATTTATAAGTAACCTGAATTTTCACACAGCAGGGCAAAGGCCTAAACTATTTAGAATGATTAAAATCTTATTTTAGATTCTAAAGCTCTTCGGACAAGATGTCAGTTAGGAAGATCATTCCAAATTCAAAGACAGTTCATTAGAGTTATATCTGCTAACCAATTAAAAATCGATAGCGCCAGAGTCTAAGCCAGCAGAAAAAAACCCACTAAGGACACGATTTTCCTCCTCATTTCTTTTTAAGTCCTTACACGACCACACTCTAAGAGGCAAGGCGTGCTCAAGTAAGGCCTAGAAAATACAAGATGCGAACGAGTAAGAAAGGGGTTGATATTACTAAGATTCTTCTAATTTCTTGTCGTCTCTGAGTAAATGTTAAAATCCAAATTGGTCATCATCAAAGGCATTTACATATTCGTATCATCATCATCATTTTAGTAACTACATCTGATAGCATACTCTCTTTATTATGCACACCATCTAAATTACAGATAAAAAAATGTAGTAATTATACATAGGGTGACACAATGGGCGGTCTTATCTCCAAAAGCGATCTTTTAAAGACAAGCAAAACAAGATGGAAGACAAGATGGATTAAAGGAAGAATGAGAGACCATACTGCAGGTAGTAGTGTTTATCGTATATGTAAACACTACTACCTGCAGTATGGTCATATACGATAAACACCTAACAATGTATACTAGCAACGAAGCGACTGAAAAATCAATATTTGGACACTGAAACCAGACTGAAATCCATCAAGTTTAACTCCCCCGGACCCCGGATTTACGCAAAATGAAACAATTACTTAAGTTTTGTGTCCAACGTACAGATGGGTGAAAGACTTTCAATAAGCCAAAGAATGGCAGGAAAACTAGACACTTGCAATTCTCAGCAAGTTACGCCAGCTGAGGAAACTGTTATTGCATATAAGTGGCCGCAAGTAGACATTATTTATGCACCCACTATCGATTTTCTTAGCAACACGTAAGGATTTGCTTTGCACTGTTACTTTTATTGCAGAAATAAAGTGTACATTCTATTAGTCTTGAAGAAAATACGATACGTCCCTACTTCCTGCCAAGAAATGGTTAGGCAAATTAGTTTGGTACAGCCAGGGAGTACCATAAAAATCGCCAGAATATAGAAGAACATCTTGACAGATGTGCTATTCTTTTAATTATTTTTTTTAAAGCCCTTACTGTCCCACTGTGGAAAAGGCCTCTCTTTCCACCTCATCCTGCTATCTCCGTCTGGGCCTATTACGATGTCGTTTGCCACCCAATGGGTCCCATTGATCGTCTGACATGCGGCGGATGTGTCCGGTCCAATTCCATTTAAGCGTGGCAGGTTTCCGAGTGACATCAGTTATTTTAGTGATGGAACGGATTGTTGTTGGCTTGTTGTTGCTATGAATGACACTTGACAGTGACAACTCAAGCTCGCTAAGACCATAGTCACCGCGAGATTTCTTACATGTTGAAAGAACACAGGTAACTAAAAGAGAATGTAAGTAGGTACCGACGTATAGCCTAACTATTTATAGTATTTAAGATGCATGTTCACCGAATGTTATTATGTTTTAAAGGAAACATAATAATAATGTTATGATTTTTTTTTAATTCATAATATCACGACTGTATGCCCCGAAGGGTTAGGCAGAGATGTACCTAAAGTATACCCACATTAGGGAGCGAGCCTATTGCCGTCAACCGCAAATCCAGACTCTTGGTTACTACTGGGAAATTCCACATGGAAAAATCCAGTAACACTTTCCCCGACCCAGGAATCAAAACCCAGGACCTCATGTTCAACAGCAACCCTTTCGACCACTACACCAACAAGGCAGGCAATTTAAAAATCCAGCCAAGTCAATAACATAGAAGATAAAAACAACTATCAATAACAAACATTGAACACCAAAGGAATCTTGTGTAAACAAAGGCGTTTCTATACAAATAAAATGTGCCATAAGTAGCAGTTGGCAATAATGAATAAATAAAACCGCTATTATACAAACATCCTCTACATTCGCATATGGCGTGTTTATAAAAAATGAAGAAGCTCTCGTCTCGAGTGAAAAATTACCATTGAGAAACTTACTTGTTTTAGCCAAAGTGAAGAGAAAAAAAACTAAATAAAGAGAAAAAGAAAAGAAAGAAAAATTGCTTATTCTGCACAAATAAAACGCATGTATGTACACGCAGTAAGCAATGTAAGCAAAAGCCTCATATCCAAGTTGTCAAATATTTTTGACTAGCTTTTTCCCGCGGCTTCGCCCGCGTGGAAGTTTCAAGTCTATTAACTCGAGGAATAAGATTTTTCATACAAATTTTGGACCCCCGTTTCACCTCTAGAAGACATGAATACTTTCTTAAAAATCCTTTCTTAGTGCACCCCTAGACCCCATAAGGAACCTAAGTGCCAAATTTGGAATCTCTAGACCAAGCGGTTTGGGCTGTGCGTTGATACATCAGTCAATCACTTTTATATTACAAAACTGAATGAAAAACTTTTGGTTGAAAAAAGGCAAAGAATGAGCATTTTCCAAAGTCAAAATTGTATTTGAAAGATGACCCTGTAATACTCACATGGGTAGGTAAGACATGTCTTGACTTTTCTGTTATTTCGTTACCTAACATGTAGATAAATTAGATAGAACAGTCAAAAAGTAAGACAACCCTAGAATATATTCCACATTAACTTAATCAGTACCAAACTTAAAACCGACTAACCCATTCACAGCTATTCCGTGAGAAAGACGAAAGACAATAATCATAAAGATCATCGTCTAAGTACGCATCGACATGTATTTGCTGCGAAAATAATAGGCGCAGGCGCCGATGACGTCAACACCCTATACCCTAAGTGCTAAGCGGCAGCGGGGCTAGGGAAATACGCTCTATCCACCCTAACATTATAAATGTGAAAGTAACTCTATCTGTCTGTTACCTTTTCATGCCTTAACGGCTAAAGGGATTTCGATGAAATTCGCCACATGTAGACCATTTCCTAGGTTAGGAGTCCTAACCCAGGACGTGGTCGTCTACCTGTGAAAGACCCCCCGGTCTCTTCTGTGGGATAATTTCCGACTTCCACGCGCTAAAGCTGCGGGCAAAAGCTAGGTCTTCTATAGTTTGAAAATGTATCATTATTCATATTGTAACGGATTTAATTTATTTGGGCTTTAACAATGAGCTCATATTTTATAATATTAAAAACACGCAATTCATATAGGAAGTAGGTCAACAAATTATTTATATAAAAGACCAAAGAACACAATTTATATTATTGTTATTATCGATCCTATTAAACTCTTATCAGCATTTAATGTTTTTAATATAAAATTCGCTTTTTACTTCCAAAATAAATGCACATAATCAACAAAACAAACAAGTCGCTATCAAGAAGCTGCCGCTTCCACAACGTGCTAGCGGTTGCATTCAAGTTGCATTGCGTACGCGCATCACGCGGCGCGCTTCCTTCCCATCTTCTGGGAACTGCGCTTACGCAGGCCTAAAGTTGCGTGGAGAAACTTATTGAAAATTAATATTTGTCCATTGGGAAAACTTCGCTTGGGGATCGTATTCTAAGGTATCGTCGTGATGGCTGGGGCAGGGAAAGTTGTGCCCGTGAGGCTGATATCATTTAGCTACTCCACGCTGAACTAAAGGTTTATTATTGTAGTTTAGTTAAAGCTTGCGAGGTCAACGATCGACGAGAACTCCTAAGGAAAAACTTTTTAATGATCAATGAAACCAACCCCCTATCTTGGGGGAAAGTTTACGTTTACGACATCCTATGCTAACATCAAAGGTCCACAGCACAGACATATCAAGTAAAATACGATAAAAATGGCAAATATTGCAAGATATACAGTCTTCAGTACATAAAGGTAATACTCGTACAAACATTTCACAACAGCTGAGTCACTCGTATTTGTGCTCGATTATTGCACTGCAGACAAAAGGTGTTTCAACTCCGCGCCTATAATGCGAAGCTGATATAATTGTTTTATCTCACAAAAGCGGGCAATCCATACTTGTATGTGTAAATGTTACATGCACTTTGTCTTTGTGTGCGTAAGCTCGGGAGCGCGCTACTTGCAGGTACGCACACAAGAGCGCATGTCTATACGCATTACATCTACAAGTATGGCTCAACCGCTTTCGTGAGATAAAACAACTGTACCAGCCAGGCGCACTCCGCATTTTATGTATGAAGCTACAAGTACGCGGCGGGATCGACTTGTCGGGATAATTCAGTGTGGGCTGCCGCGCACCGGCCGGCTCGCACGTTAGTTCGATACTCACCCACGCGCCGCGTCGTAAAAAAAGACAACCCTAACGAGTCAGAAGGTATAAAAGTTACGCGACTTAGAGTAATTATTACGCGATAGAAAGAGAGGCATCTTCTAGGTGAATATAACTGTAGGTAATTAACGCTGTGCGACCTGAATTGCACTTTATTGTGTCGTAGCAAGATTCGTTATTTATTTAATTGATTTTGCGGAGTGAATATTCTGTACCTACTTGTACTATTATGTATTCTGTGCTGAAAAAATATATATTATATCTATCAGTTACGCGATAGAAAGAGTGGCAACGTCTAGGTGAATATAACTGTAGGTAATTAACGCTGTGTGACCTGAATTGCACTTTATTGTGTCGTTGCAAGAGTCGCTATTTATTTAACTGATTTTGATTTTTTCTTCTGTACTTCTACTATATGTATTCTGTGCTGATATTAAAGGGCATTAGACTTCAGATGTGAGATACTGTATTGTCAAGCTGAGACGATCTTGTTCTAAATGTTGGCAGTCTAATGCTAAGTCAAGGAGGGAGGCTGTATCTCCAGTTGCACCATAGTGCGTTAGCGATCAGAACCTTAGTTCGAAATACAATGTCCACTGTATTTATACGAAGAACATCAGGAATGACGTCAACGTATGACATCAATACGTTTTTGAATAAAATGGACATATGCAGCTGGAATACAAAGTGGTAGGTATATAAGTTACAAACAATACATGCACACAACACACACAAGTAGTAAAACATATGAATACTGTACACCTTTAGGACATAAGTCACATTTAAACAGTCTTTTTTATCGAGCGCTTGCAAAGTTAAACTACTATTTGGAGAGTAGGTGACCGCACTATTTTCAGTGTAAATGGGTCTATTAAATTAGCAGAGGCCAACGAACGAACAGATTCTAACATGAAAGTACCTATATGTACGACAATATGCCTTGTTATCAGGTTCTCTGTCAAAGCACTCAAAGCCCACGAAACAAGGCCAATAAAATCTATATGAATTGTTGTTTTGTATACTATATTGTCATTTGTACATGTTGCTTAGCTCATCTGTGCCAATCATTTCCGCTTATTATCATGTTACTTTAGCTGAGCAAAAACGAAATCGATTCCATTGCTACGGTTTCCAAGAAGAGCGGTTCCGTCATATAATAACGGTCGTCATGAAAATCTGTCGGTCAGTCAGTCAGTAGGGAGTCAGGGACTGGTCATCTCTTAGCTGCCATGGCTTATTTTAATTGTTAGTTGTTTTTAGTTTTTATCTTTTTACTACGGACGCTTCTTTCTACATTGTTCTCACATGGTATATTTACAACATAAATGATGCAAGGAAGTAACCAATATTTTGTAACAATATTTTGATTTAAAAGAGTGTCCGTGGAGTTTCTTGCCCGTTCTTCTCCATAGGAACTATAGGATTCTACACTACGCTTTGGAATGGGCAACTAGTTTCGTCTTTCTGACTGACCGGACACCTCGACAGTAGAAAAGTGCCTGATTTATTTAAAAGTAGCTCTTCACGCGCGGTTTCGCCGGGAATTCCTTCCTTATTCCTTGTCTACATTTTATAGGGAACCTCTGTGCAAAATTTCAGCTTTCTAGGTCCAAGGGTTTGGGCTGGGCATTGATGAGACAGTCAATCAATTAGTCAGGGCTTCTCTTTTTATTTACATAAGACAGATAAATGCTTAGAGTTTGAGTTTATAAGGTGTCAAAAAACGCTCTGTATATGTATATTTGGACAGCCATTATTGTGTGACCATTCACAGATTTCTTTAAAAGCTTTACACAACTTTTCACAACCACAAACCCGTAATCGATTCATTCGATAATCCTGAACTATGACACTGGCAGCCTATAAAAAGGTTCGAGCATCAATGAGTTATTCATCAGCCGGCCATATGTTACTGACGTCACTCACTATTCTGACAGATTCCTACGAATCGATAGTACGAATCGGAACTCTCATAAAAACCATTCCTTTTATGAAGTCACGATATGATTTTATTATGATTGGATGGTCCTTCAGTCCGTGGCACTATTTTGTGTGATTGAGTTGTACATAAGAGTGCACTTAAGGTTGATGCGCCAGGGTTGCCCGCGAAATTCAAAATTTCTTACGTTTTTTGCAATTTGTAGGTCAGTGTGTTGATTAAAATATGATTCGCGGCCGTAGCTAATATGGCTTTACAGAATTATAATAATTAGAATCAGCAATACAACTCCATAAGTTAGCATTTACCTAAAATCTAGCGATTTTTCATGAGGCTTGAGGTAAATGCTAACTTATGGAGTTGTATTGCTGATTCTAATGATTATAATTCTGTAAAGCCATATTAGCTACGGCCGCGAATCATATTTTAATCAACACACAAGCTCACACTGACCTACAAATTGCAAAAAACGTAAGAAATTTTGAATTTCGCGGGCTACCCCGGCGCTCTCGCCTTAAAGTGTCTTTACATGATCTGAAATATGGAAATGACTTGAAATTTTACGATTCAACAGGATCTCATTCAGTTGGATACGTTGAAACTTAACTCAAAATGGCTGATTTATTGAGAAACCAAACGAATGTCAATTTGTAATTCACTCACGCATAGACGTCTCAAATATACATACAATGTATAAGTTGAATCACGATTACGTGATATTATGACAAATTGTACTAGAAGACCGTAAAATAATTTTGGTCTTTTGGTTTTTTGTCACTTACTGCAATTTGTAATTTTTAAGAAATAAAACTAGGTCCATTTCTAAAATAAAATGTAGTTTAGAAATGGTCCTTTTTTAGTAGAGAAAACTCTCGAAAGACATAAACAAATTCTCTACGCACATTGCATGCTTATTTGCGACGTCCATATTCCAAAAGGCCATGATATAATTTCAATTGGCCAGCACAAATGGCCATATCAATTACGTTATTGTGTAACAATCATGTATGTACATAAAAACAACGCCTCAATAACTACAAGGTAAGCATTTGGCAATACAAGCAACGTTGTACCTATGTATACATTTGTGATTCACATGTTCTGACCTTAGAAGGTATTATAAAAGTAGTTTCGTCATCGGTGGTAAGCACCGTTTATGCCCTTTATGGAGATTGGTGAACCTTATTTTGAAATGGACAGTTAGCCAAACATTTATCTAAACAATCGGTAAGTATAGGGTTACATGTTTTTAATACTCTGGGATTTTTTAAGTTTCGAGTGAATAGGTTGCTTTGTTTCTAGGCAAGCGTGCCCATCATCGAGCCGTGGATCCCATAATCGCTTATCATCAGATTCAGATGAGCTAGTGAACAAAGTTGTGACTATCAATAACAAATCTACTTTTATCGATAAGGATAGAAAGTCAATAAGACGGGTACCAAAAGTTTTAGAAGGCAGTTCCCGTACCTGGTGTTCCTTGATTACCTTCTTCTTTCGCATTTGTCTCCACAACAAAGTAAACTAAATCAAAACATCTTATATTGGCATGACCGCAGCTCAGTAATATCCGAGAGCTATCAGAATAAGGAAGTCCACTGCAACCTATTTCGTACTCCTTACTACGACAAGGTTCTATCACGAGACGTTGGCGTACAAGTTGGAACCTTATCTAAGTACATGTTCAACGACATCCTGCTTAGACCAATCACTCGTTGAGACTGCAAACGTCCGCGTTTGTGATTTTGCAATGAAACTAGGCCGGTCCATGTGGTTTTGTATGCTGATTTAGTTTGGAGAGTTTAATTTTATCAACGAGAGATAGAAATATAATCTTTTAATTCTTAAGTCTTTTAATTTTATTATCGTAGGAATCTCTGATAGAAAACTAACAATATTGTACGGTCTGCTTTTAATTTCAAACATACCGTTCCGATACTAGTTCCAAGGAACGTTTATTTGTATGCAACCAGCGTTTCTCATTCTATGTTAATAAATTGTAGGTATTCTGTTTTTGAGAATCTAATAGAAAATCCTGATTGGGTCTCTATCTATGTTTCGGTCAATCATTCAATTTTAAACTACGTTAAGGCTGCCTGTCCACCGGAGCGGAGCGAGGCTGCGGAGCGGAGAAACGGAGAAATATTAACCAATAGGATTGCACAAAATCTCCGCTCCTCTTCAGAGTTTAGAATCTATTGGCTAATATTTCTCCGTTTCTCCGCTCCGCAGCCTCGCTCTGCTCCGGTGGACAGGCAGCCTAAATGTCAAGTTCGGCACGGGGCTGAGCATTTGAGAAAAAATATTGCTGCCATTTCCACCGCTTTAACGGTGGGAATTTCGAACAAAATTACATACTACACTGCCGTATCGTAACACCATCACGAGTAGCGTGACAAATAGATTACAGTCATACACATCGTTGCAAAATAATACACCCATCCGATGTTCTATGTCACATGATGAGCAGCATTCGTCACGCCACGCTATTGTTTACAACAAAACTGCTATTTGGAAAGCGAAAACATTGCGCAAGTCAGACAGAGGAAGCCAGGAAATAATTTATTACTTATAACGGAAAAGGAAAATGGGCGAATAAATATGTAATAAATTTCTGCGACGGGTTTCTCTTATGAAACAATATTGTAAGTACGGAAAAATAACATATGAAGCTCAGACCAATAAAAAAGTATTATATTGGTCTGAGATATGAAGTATGAACGTATGATTTGAGAACAATAGTCATTTTGGATTTATTATTTTTCCACATGATATTAATAAATCTGTGTAATTAATGTATACGTACTTGTTTATCGACTTCATTGTGTGTTTATTTTCGATATTTAAGTCATATATTTTTTTAAAACACATGGTTTTTCAAAAACAAAATGCAAATTATTTGTTTGCATTTTGTTTTTGAAAAACCTTGTGTTTCCAGTCCAGATTCTTTTGCACAATTTAAGTAACAAAGAAGAAAAGTCGAACCAAGTATTAAACAAGCCATTTTCAAGTCCAACAAACGACCATTTCCAAGTGTTCCAATAATAGCTTGATCAATGACATCATTAGCTCCAGGATATTGCGCCGGCAGGACAATACAATAGCTTTTAGGAAGATTGCTCCTGTTAATACGACTTTATTGTTGAGTCGTTGCTAAGAATAGCAGGGAAATGGCGGCCGGGTTCTTGAGTTGATGTGAATTTGAGGGATTTTGTGGATATTATGAATATGATTGTGGAGGAGCTCGTGGCTAAGTAATAACCGTTGCACGGGTCGATCCATCAGGTTAAGCTACGCTTGCCGGGATTGGTCCGTGGATGGGTGACCATCTTTACACACCGAGACTCCTCCGTGCCTCGGAAAGCACGTTAAGCCGTTGGTCCCGGCTGTCATTCGTGGATCTTTAACAGTCGTTACGGGTCGTCAGAAGCCCGAAAGTCTGACAACCAGTCTTACCAAGGGGTATCGTATTATCCAGTTACTGGGTTGTGGAGGTCAGACAGGCAGTCGCTCCATGTAAGATACTGGTATTCAGCTGCATTCGGTTAGACTGGAAGCCGACCCCAACATAGTTGGAAAAGGTTAGGCAGATTGATTGTGATCTGCCTCGTTGGTTGGTTGGTTGCAAGCGCTACTACTAAGCATGAAGTCCTGGGTACGATTCCCAGGTCGGGGAAAGTGTTATTGGGTTTTTCTATCTGGAATTTCTCAGTAGCAGCCTGGAGTCTGGATTTGTGGCCGATGATGGCAATAGACTCGTCTCTACATGGGATTTAAATATAACTAGACAAATGTGGGTGTACTAAGGTACCCCTCTGCCCAACCCTTCGGGAAAACAAGCCAAGATGTTTTATTGTGGTCTTGACGTCATTAGTAACCTAACATTGAGACTCTAAACTTTGCAGGAGATATCAACTAATCTTAAAAACCACGCGAGAAGTAAGCTATTCGTTGACAACCACTAAAGTCGCCTATTTCATGGGTTAGGTTAGGTGATATTAGGTGACCATCAATCTTACTACGAAGATGCTCTAAGGCTAACCACTCTCCAGATTGGTGTTACAACTCTAAACGCACAATCAGGCGCATGCGATGTTCATACCAACGAAATACCAAAATAATTTGTAAATCCAACATAATCAGTGTGTATTTATTCCGATTGGATTACAGTATATCTAGATTCCCAAGTACATGTTAAACAAAAACATTGATTTAAATATGAAATATGAGAAATATAAGTTTTCTATAGTGAAATTACTCATAACTCGTCTTTAAATCAGTGTCCTTCTCCTTTTAAAATATTTTGGGAACCTAGGTACTCTGTAATCCAATCGGATTAAATATACACTACTTTACAAATTTTTTTAGTGTTTCGTTTGTATGAACTACGCATGCTCTAGGGGCCTTTTAACGAACTACAATTTCGTTTTTCAGATGAAAGTTTCAAAATTCCAGACATTTCCAATCGAAGCAAGCCCCTCCCGCGGCCCGCCATTAAATCGCAAAACGGGAGAGTTCCTTGACATTTTACCAAAGGGAGTGAAGAACGACTCCAAATGGATGTTTTTCTATTAGAGCACAATTGTTACAAGTCCCCAAAACGAGTAAAACGAAAAACGAGTTCAACCGACCGACAGGACAATTTGTTAGGGCCTGTCTGCAACAAACTTTCAATCTCGTAGAGTGTATTGCACATCACCACATTATGTCCATTATTATTTAGGCTGAGACTTATTAAAAAGATGTTACTTTTGTTAATAGTGTAAGCATTTTCCGAAATAGAGTTCGGTATGATTGAAAATTGAAAGATTAGCACACCTCCCATTGTAGATTCCTGGTTTTGGTGAAACGGTTGCATTCAAACATATGTATATTTGGTCCTAAAAATCAGTACGTTGCGGTTTTACAGATCTGTGTTGCTGTTAACCCTTTGTCAACTCCTACAATCATCTACGATAAACAAAATCTTCTGGCCCATTTCTTTTGCATTTCACTGCTTCTAAAGCACTCAAATAGTAATTCTTAATTTTCAAGTTCTAGAGATTTTTTCTTAAGATTTTTTCAAATAACTTTACGGCCTATTTAACATGCACCAGGCATAGGCCATAACAAACAGGTCATAAATGACTTCTACCACTTAAAGACCATTTTGTTCAGCATCCTAATTGATGTTAATACCATATTTCCAATGTAAATTATGTAGCAAACCGTTTTACGACAGTCATTACTTGATGACGATGATGTCAGTAAGATGCTAGTGAATCTAAATACAGTTGAATAGGTAAGCGTGGGAACTATATCTAATTTGGACATTTTGATCGTCCATGGTACAGTTAGTTACCCCTTAAAATTATGGTTAACTGTTCACTTTAGGACCTGAAGAAACACAACGGGCGAAATAAATATCATCATCATCTGCCTAGCCTTTTCCCAACTAATCTAGAGTCTGCTTCCAGTCTAACCGGATGCAGCTGAATACCAGTACTTTACAAGGAGCGACTGCCTGTCTGACCTCCACAACCCATCAGTTACTAGGTAACATGATAAGTACCATTGGTAACATTGGTTGTCAGACTTTCTGGCTTCTGACACTGTCAAAGACCCCGTAACGACTGTCAAAGATCGGTATAAAATAGGTAGTCACCCATCTATGGCCCAACCTCGGCTAGCGTAGCTTAACCTGATGTACCAACCCGTGCGGCTGTTATTACTTAGCCACGATCACCAAACGGGCGAAATAGACATAATTATCCACATTTGACCTATGATTTTTAACTCCCCAATGGGCCAAAAGAAAAGATCACAGACAAACAATACTATTTATTGAACCTACTACGCATATCAAAGACTAGCACAATGTGGGACGTCGGATGCCAAGCATTCGCCACAGTGCCCACAGTGCAATGACTGATGCTGCTATCTCAACTATCGATATATTTAGGGTTACCCAAAGTTGAAGTCTTGAAATTTTTCGCCAGTAACTAGATTTTGACCGCTGCTCCTCCCACGTGGAGGTCGGAATTGATACCATGGGAACGTACTACCGGGATAAAAAGTATCCTATGTCCTAATCCAGGTCATGGTCTACCCATGTGCCAAACATCCAAATCCGTTCAGCCGTTTTAGCGTGAAAGCGTAACAAACAAACTCACTTTCGCATTTACAATATTAGTTAGGATAAGATCAATTATTTGTTTTTTGTCCAAGGGGATGGCGAAGTAGACCGAGACGTAACGCACCGGATCAACTCAGGATGGATGAAATGGCGACAGGTTACAGAAACAACTTGCGACCCACGGATGCCACTCAAGTTAAAGGGGAAAATTTACAAGTCCGTGATAAGGCCTGTAGTACTGTATGGATCGGAATGCTGGGCAGTGAAGAAGACGGATGAAAAAATATTGCATGCAGCGGAAATGAGAATGTTGAAATGGATGTGTTGAGTGACGAGAATGGATAACTTAAGAAATGGGTATATAAGAGGAAGTTTGAAAGTGGCGCCATCGCCAGTGACAGAAAAGTTGAAAGGAAATCGTTCGGCTTGGTATGGACATGTGATGAGGAGAGACGAACCGCATGTGACTAAAAGAGTGATGAATATACCTGTTGATGGATGGAGAGGCAGAGGAAGGCCAAGGAAAGATGAATGGATTGTGTGATGAATGATATGAAAGAGAAGGGAGTGAATGATAGCGTGACGGCTGAGAATGGAAGAAGAAAACATGTTAGATAAGATAGCCTTGGTTATTTTGAGAAATTTTAAATTATGCATTACATACTGAGTCCACTAGCAGCATTTTAAAGTATGGTCTGTATGGTATGTGTAAAAAGTTAGCTATGGACTCGAATAAAGCAGAAGGCAGCTAGGCCAGATTTGATGTGGATTTGGGAAACTGAATGTTCCGGTGCCACTTGAGAGGAGCCTATGTCCAACAGTGACTGAATCGTCCAGAAATTTAAGGTGCGGATAGTATTCAGAAACTTCTGGCGACCTAAGCGATAAAATAACTCAATATTCCTTTGCACGGACTCCAAATAAAGGTCCATGAAAAAATAAACCATCAAACGGCCAGCAACAAAGAGAGACAGGAAACAAAACGAAAAGGTCGCGGGCTGGGTGCCACATGTGATGACGTCATGCAATGGCCGCCATGCCAGTCAGCTGGCGAGTGCAGCGTTTGATGTTCCGATGCGCTAACTTCGAATTGAGCTCATCGTTTACTGCAGTTATGCGGGTTTAGATTGTAATCTCGTAAGATTTGTAGCGTAAGTAAGATTGTAGATAAAAACAATATTAGTTAAGTATGTGCTTTGTAGGCGGTTGTTTTTATTGGAAATAATTTATAATATTTATTCGTTTTGATCTGAATGAGGGAAAATAAAAATCTGGAATTTATGCAAAAGCGGATTATTATATCTATGAAAAAACGGATCTTTTATAACTCCAATAGTGAAGCTACTATCCATTACTTAGCGTCAAGTTTATTTATCTTGAAGAATTTGTATTTGTCAAACTTGGGAAGGGGAATGCTTTACATCGAATGGCTTTTACCACAGCCCCATAACCAACCACATGTATATTGACATTTCCCTAACATATAAGAAATGTCGTTGGTCGCTACCTAATTTTTTTATGGGATTTTTTTCAATGTTTACGTCCCTAAGTAGCTGACATTTGGACGTTCTGCGAAAAATGTTCATATTCCCATAAAAAATACGATAATAATGTTATGGCACCAAAATAGGTTAATGGAGATCGCTCAAGCTTGTTATCCATAATGGGTGAGCAGGCCTTTAATAATTCGATAAACTTTTATCACTAGTTCTTCGAAAATATTTGACCAAATTACACAAGTGGATCGAGAGGAGCTCGTGGCTAAGTAATAACAGCCGCACGGGTCGATCCGTCAGGTTAAGCTACGCTTGCCGGGGTTGGTCAGTGGATGGGTGACCATCTTTACATACCGAGATTCCTCCGTGTCTCGGAAAGCACGTTAAGCCTTTGGTCCAGGCTGTTATTCGTGGATCTTTGACAGTCGTTACGGGTCGTCAGAAGCCCGAAAGTCTGACAACCAGTCTTACCACGGGGTATCGTATTACCCAGTAACTGTGTTGTGGAGGTCAGATAGGCAGTCACTCCATGTAAAATACTGGTATTCAGCTGCATCCGGTTAGACTGGAAGGCGACCCCAACATAGTTGGGAAAAGGCTAGGCAGATTGATTGACACAAGTGGATCGAAATTTTTGACAGGCTATACGTAATATATGGCCTGTTTCACCACCTACGATTAAGTTCCTATAACTTACTTGGCCGATAATTTCATACAAAATTCCATTATGAATTTATTCGGTGAGTAGGGCTATTTGGATATCGTGAAATAGGCCCATAATAAGTAACTATCCCATTTAGCAGTTCAATGGCAGGTAAATTGACTTTGATGAGTGTAGTTGATAATTTTATTAGTAAGATGTATCCTTGAAGAAGTAGCACATCCGGAACACCGCCTTGGAATCATAAGGTCACGGAAACAACAATGCAGATAAGAGCTAGCGTGCAATGCAATGTCCCCTAATCACAATCTACAGTAAACAAATGTGGTTATTAGTCATCATAACCTTTTAAAAACAATGCTTCCGACTGCATCAGTCAATTTCTATGTTTCAGTTTGGTTTCAGCCTTATCTCGGAAATTACTGCACGGATTTGGACACAGTTTTCACTGTCTTTATTACTTGCTACGAAATGAATGAATGAAATACACCGACCGGTGGAGTCGCGACTCCAGCGTGGTTTGACCTGACTCGATTACTCGAATGAACCCAAAGATTCACACTAGACCCTGGAGCCTCACGTTTCATGGGGCTACACCGCTACAGAGAACATTGCATATGAAGGAGTAGACCGGGGGGCGCGATAATGGTAGGGAAGACGTGCCATTAGGATATGGAAGGATTATTAGAGCCGTACCCATAGATATAAGAAAGAAGTTGTGTTTTTTATATTTCTATGGCCGTACCGGATAAATCCTAAAGTAGGCAATGGTATTTGTGGAGAGACAGGTGATATTTATATGTGGATGGATCTTTTAAGCACGACGCTACCAGATTGGTTTAGATCCAGCTTCATCGGTGTATCTTTTGGCGGTGTTTAACTGCTTTCTCTTTCTATGTCACTACTATGCTGGCTGTGTTACACGTTGCTGTTTCCAAAGTCTTCGTCTGAGGTCTCTTTTTTTGCGGATGGGAAATCATCAATTCAACAGTTGCCTGTGCCCGGGCCACGGTATCTCTTTCGAACAACCCGCGACCCTGGCAGGTCTGAGGTCTCCCTACTATCTGTTTCAGGTTTCTTGTAAACGAATGAATCCCGGGTATATGTGAAGCTGTAAGACGGCAAGGGGTCACTAATTTATTTTAATTAGAACTAAACCGAGAAGTCCAAGTAAGTTAAATTGGCGAGCTCAAAGTTTTTCAATTAAACTTGAACATATACGACATCGGGCGGCATGTCTCTGTCTCTCACATAGATCCCTTGATACGGGTGCGAGTATGCATTTGATACGAGTAGAATACTTAATAGAAAGTAACTATATTATGTAATTGTATGTAGTCTACAGTCAATCTGCCTAGCCTTTTCCCAACTATGTTGGGGTCGGCTTCCAGTCTAACCGGATGCAGCTGAATACCAGTATTTTACATGGAGCGACTGCCTATCTGAGCTCCACAACCCAGTAACTGGGTAATACGAGACCTCTTGGTAAGACTGGTTGCCAGACTTTCGGGCTTCTGACGACCCGTAACGACTGCCAAAGACGCTCTGACGGTTGACTATTATGCAAGGTCAAATTAAATTAGCTAGCGGAACTTCACAGACGTAATGGGTATCGATATCTAAACATAATTAAACAAAAAATCTTAATAATGTTGTTTTTTTTTCAAGCATGATTTAATTCCTATGCTGATCTATCATTCAGCAACAAACTCATATTTAAATTAAGAGCATATTATTATTTAATTTAAAAAGTAATCATATTACTTTTAAATCCCAATACCACATGTAGCTCTCAATCAAAAAGATGCGTAGTAAGTATCGACTTCGTTTTTTAGTTAATGATCGCCCGAGGTCATTGACCCGGCCACAGTTCATTTCGGCCGCTATCTGAGAAGTATCTTAGGCGCGTGACGTCACCGGTCCTAATGTCTAGGGTGATAGGGAATTACTGTTAGATTTTGTCATTCATTATTGTTTGTTAATTGGGTATTACTTGGCACTAATTGATGGTATGAAGGGGTGTGTTTACTGTTGAGGATCTGCATCATTAATTATTGTAATTAAGAAGGAGGGAACAGAAAGTAATGTTGTTACAAAATAATAGGTCCATTTTGACAGCCCATGTTTCATATGCCAAAGAGAGACAAACATAGCGGGTCAAAGAGGGACACCCTCATGTCAAATCGGACTTCTTAGATTGTGATAACTTTAGTAATAAATTAATAACTAAACGAGAATATCATAAACTGCATTATTTAAGACATATCTACAGGGTAATTTGCGTAACACACAAAACTTCATTTTGATACTTCAGCTACGTTCATTGCGTTAGTTACTTTGTTGCGCAGACGATTTTTTCAAACCTATGAAGCTGGTATTAGGAATTTTCTTCATAACCTTCGGATTGTGATTGGAAATTCGCAATTAGGGTGCTGTTTTTTACAAGGTTTTATTTAGTTTCACCTGTCCCGGTGTATGTCTGTCTGTAGTCGAATCTTGCAAGTTAAATTTGACCCACTTCCCGGTTTCCGATTGAGCTGAAATTTTACATGGATATGTAAAGCGGATGACAATGCAATATTATTATGACATGGAGCTGATCTGATGATGGAACCGGAAGGTAGCCATAGGAACTTAGTAATAAAACGACGCAACCCTCTCGAGTTTGGGCTCGTTTGATTTGTCTTGACAAAGACTCTGGTCCTAGAAAATATCCAGAATAATAACGCTTGTGTTAAAAAAAATAATCCTACTTTTTATCATGGTAGGTTTGCCCCGAGTAGTCCCTCGACAAGGTCCACATACTTTCAAATCCTTCAGTCGTCTACAGAAAAAACCAACAACACCATAATTCACAAAAAAAAAACCTTATTCTTTACCATCGATTTACCAACATTATTCGCTAGAAAACATCATAACATCAACTAAACCCAAGCGGTTCAAATCCTTGCAAATCTCCAGGATCTTCGCCCCCAACCTCAACAAATGCACAAGAGAAGTTAACAGCCAGCGTCAACGTCAAACACGCGATGTGTCGTGACTCGTGAGTGAGTTTGAGATAGCATTACGTCCTTCAATCTACTAAAAGACTGACGTATACCACTTTGCAGCTGTTTTACAATGCCTTTGCTTTGGAAATTAATTCTGAATGCTGCTATCTTTCTTTGTGATCTAACTTGTTGTGTATAAGAGCTTTATGAGTCTAGTCTAAAGCCTAAAATACTAGTCCTAGGTCACGAAATATAGTTTGTCGAATAAATGTGTTTATGTTTAGTTCATTTGTCATCATCTGCCTAGCCTTATCCCTACGCTGGGGTCGGCTTCCAGTTTAACCAGATGCAGCTGAATACCAGTATGGAGCGGCTGCCTGTCTGACCTCCACAACCCAGTTACTGGGTAATACGATACCCCTTGCTAAGACTGGTTGTCAGACTTTCGGGCTTCTGACGACCCGTAACGACTGTAAAAGATCCACGAATGACAGCCAAGACCAACGGCTCGTGCCTTCCGAAGCTCGGAGGAGTCTCTGTGTAAAGAAGCTTACTTGATCGATCACCCGTGCGGCTGTTATCACTTAGCCACGAGCCCCTCCCCGAGCCCTCCTAAGTACAAGCCCTTCGTTGTCCGTAAATACTGCCAGTTGAAATGTCGAAATCAATCGGAATTTATCTTGACATCAGCAAAAACCACAAAGTAGGTTCCCTTTACCCACTACAAAACTGCGCCCATCGAAGGGATTACATCACTCAGACCAAGGTTTCTTTCGTAATTTTACTACGATCGGTTGATTCTAACTGGCCATAGTATTTCGTGGACACTCGTAATTTCACGGTAGACGACCACGTAATATTTTGTGCAGTTCGTAATACTTCTGTTTACTAGAGCGATCCATTGTTCTCAACCCACAATGAAGGTATCAATGGAGTATCTTAGGCAGGATGTATTTGATGTGTAGAGTCAAGGAAACATTCTAAACGTTCCGAGTACGTTTCTGGGTGCTCTGCTCAACGGCTGGTTGTCAGTTTCTAGTAGGTATTTGGTCTTTGTCTCGAAAGACCAATTTTCTAACGTATTTTAATTTGATGCGTATACGCAATATCCGAATTTTAATCAGTGTTAATTAATAAGGACTTAGGGCCTATTTCACGATGTCCGAATAGCCAAGCACTACTTAACAGAATTTGTATGAAATTATCTGCCGAATAAGTTAACAGGAACAAGTTAAAATGCCCATAGAATGACTACCTGCTGTTGCACCGTCATGTCAAATGTAAAAGATAAAGTTCGGAGCAGGGACATGACAATCGACGCGTCTGACAGAAGTGACAGATATTTAACAATAACTTTAACGACGGTTTGGACGGTTAAAGTTACCGTTAAATTTATGACGTCAGCTAACAAATTGACAAATGGAACAACCCATTTTTTGTCTAACAATAACTTTAAACTTAATAAAGTAAGATGGTGCAACCCACCCTTAATCATAGGTGGTGAAACAGGCCCTTAAACTTACTATTTTTTTCCATGTTATTCGTAGTTAAGGAATTCGACAAAAAAATTACATTCACTTGTTTTCTGTCCTCTGATTAAAATGCCCTCAACTTGACAAATGACAGCTGAGAATAACTCTTGCTTTTCTTTGACCGTGAAACTCCAATTATCATCATAATAATTAAATTCATAATTAAAAACGTAGTGTGTGAGACGGCCTTCAGCGGGTCTAGGCCGTGACGGCGCCCGCGCACCTCAAGTGTAACTGTCCACACTCGATGCACTGTGGGAATTTTATCTAAGTAACTAGCTTTTGCCCGCGGCTTCGCCCGCGTGGATGTCGGAAAATATCCCATGGGAACGTTCATGTGGAAAACATAGGGCATATCCCTAACTTAAGAAATGCTGGGTTTCCCATACAAACTTTCATCCCTTTTATCACCCCTTGTAGGATAATGTTTTAAGACAAAAAGTAGCCCATGTCCTTTCCCAGGATGCTATCTACAGCCTTGCCAAATTTTATCGAAATCCGTGCAGTTTTGTAAATTTTAAAATCAATCCCTATTTTACCCACTTAGGGGATGATTTTTAAAAAACGCTGACCCGCATATTTTTTAACTTCTTACCAATAGCATAAATTTGTTATCCCTAACTTAAGAAATACTGGGTTTCCCTTACAAACTTTCATCCCCTATGTCACCCCCCGTAGTATTATTTTTGGAAAAAATAGTATCCTATGTCCTTTCCCAGGATGCTATATAAAGCCTTGCCAAATTTTGTCGAAATCCTTGCAGTTTTGTAAATTTTAAAATCAACCCCTATTTTAACCCCTTAGGGGATGATTTTTCAAAAACGCTGAACCGCATATTTCTTTATTTCCTATCAAAAGCATACATTTTAATTTTCACATCCCTTTTTTTTTTTTTTTTTTTTTTGAGGGTGGGAAATCATCAAATAACTTCTCCCGCTCTGGGTGGAGCGGGAGGGCGTGTCAGACTTTTACTGACTAAAACCCACCCGTGTTCCTTCAGTTGCCTATGCCAGGGCCGCGGTAACCCCTTCAGACAACCCGCGACCCCAGCGGCAACCCGCGACCCCAGCGGCAAGAAATACTGAGTTTCCCATACAAACTTTCATCCCCTATATCACCACCTGTAAGATTATTTTTTAAGACCAAAAGTAGCCTGTATCCTTCCCCAGGATGTTATATAAAGCCTTGCCAAATTTTATCGAAATCCGTGCAGTTTTGTAAATTTTAAAATCAACCCCTATTTTACCCCTTAGGGGATGATTTTTCAAAAATGCTGAATCGCATATTTCTTAATTTCCTACCAATAGCATAATTTTTTTATCCCTAACTTAAGAAATACTGGGTTTCCTTACAAACTTTCATCCCTTATATCACACCCTGTAGTATTGTTTTTGAAAGTATTCTATGTCCTTTCCCAGGATGCTATATAAAGCCTTGCCAAATTTTGTCGAAATCCGTGCAGTTTTGTAAATTTTAAAATCAACCCCAATTTTACCCCCTTAGGATATGATTTTTCAAAAACACTGAACCGCATATTTCTTTATTTCTTATCAGAAGCATACATTTTAATTTTCACATCCCTAACTTAAGAAATACTGAGTTTCCCATACAAACTTTCATCCCCTATGTCACCCCCTGTAGGATTATTTTTTAAGACCAAAAGTAGCCTGTGTCCTTCCCCAGGATGCTATATAAAGCCTTGCCAAATTTTATCGAAATCCGTGCAGTTTTGTAAATTTTAAAATCAACCCCTATTTTAGCCCCTTAGGGGACGATTTTTCAAAAACGCTGAACCGCATATTTCTTAATTTCCTACTAATAGCATAAATTTGTTATCCCTAACTTAAGAAATACTGGGTTTCCCTTACAAACTTTCATCCCCTATATCACCCCCTGTAGTATTATTTTTGAAAAAAATAGTATCCTATGGCCTTCCCCTGGATGCTTTATAAAGCCTTGCCAAATTTTGTCGAAATCCATGCAGTTTTGTAAATTTTAAAATCAACCCCAATTTTACCCCCTTAGGATATGATTTTTCAAAAACGCTGAACCGCATATTTCTTTATTTCTTATCAGAAGCATACATTTTAATTTTCACATCCCTAACTTAAGAAATACTGAGTTTCCCATACAAACTTTCATCCCCTATGTCACCCCCTGTAGGATTATTTTTTAAGACCAAAAGTAGCCTGTGTCCTTCCCCAGAATGCTATATAAAGCCTTGCCAAATTTTATCGAAATCCGTGCAGTTATGTAAATTTTAAAATCAACCCCTATTTTACCCCCTTAGGGGATGATTTTTCAAAAACGCTGAACCGCATATTTCTTAATTTCCTACCAATAGCATAAATTTTTTATCCCTAACTTTAGAAATACTGGGTTTCCTTACAAACTTTCATCCCCTATATCACACCCTGTAGTATTGTTTTTGAAAGTATCCTATGTCCTTTCCCAGGATGTTATATAAAGCCTTGCCAAATTTTGTCGAAATCCGTGCAGTTTTGTAAATTTTAAAATCAACCCCAATTTTACCCCCTTAGGGGATGATTTTTCAAAAACGCTGAACCGCATATTTCTTTATTTCCTATCAGAAGCATACATTTTAATTTTCACATCCCTAACTTAAGAAATACTGAGTTTCCCATACAAACTTTCATCCCCTATGTCACCCCCTGTAGGATTATTTTTTAAGACCAAAAGTAGCCTGTGTCCTTCCCCAGGATGCTATATAAAGCCTTGCCAAATTTTATCGAAATCCGTGCAGTTTTGTAAATTTTAAAATCAACCCCTATTTTACCCCCTTAGGGGATGATTTTTCAAAAACGCTGAACCGCATATTTCTTAATTTCCTACCAATAGCATAAATTTGTTATCCCTAACTTAAGAAATACTGGGTTTCCCTTACAAACTTTCATCCCCTATATCACCCCTGTAGTATTATTTTTGAAAAAAATAGTATCCTATGGCCTTCCCCTGGATGCTTTATAAAGCCTTGCCAAATTTTGTCGAAATCCATGCAGTTTTGTAAATTTTAAAATCAACCCCTATTTTACCCCCTTAGGGGATGATTTTTCAAAAACGCTGAACCGCATATTTCTTTATTTCCTATCAAAAGCATACATTTTAATTTTCACATCCCTAACTTAAGAAATACTGAGTTTCCCATACAAACTTTCATCCCCTAATCACCCCCTGTAGGATTATTTTTGAAAAAAAAAAGTAGCCTATGTCCGTCCCCAGGATACCATCTATAGCCTTGCCAAATTTTATCGAAATCCGTTCAGTGGTTTAGGCGTGAAAAGGTAACAGACAGACAGACAGACAGACAGACAGACAGACAGACAGACAGATAGACAGACAGACAGACAGACAGAGTTACTTTCGAATTTATAATATTAGTATGGATTAAACGCGATAGCTATGTACCTACAGTACATGCGGTATGCGAACATATGTATGTGATACGTCCGCGACACGCCCTGCATCCGCTGAGATCATAATAGAAGATCGAATAATAGTATCAATATTTCTCTGGTCGAGAACTTAGTAATTTATGTTGAAGATGTCCTTTGCTCCTAAACTTTTAGCCACCACGCCTTAGTTTGGTTTCAAACATTTTAAAGTGTCTTCCAAGCTATACATAGCTAAGGCTTTCCTTTTTCCGCCAGCCAGCCTATTATACTCCTAGTGCCCGCAGATTCCTGATCATAATACTTGGAATATGACTGGGAATTTGGGTAAATGTTATACGAAGGTATAACTTGCCGGGATTGGTCTGTGGATGGTTAACCATCTTTACATACCGAGACTACTCCGTGCCTCGGAAAGCACGTTAAGCAGTTGTCATTCGTGGATCTTTGACAGTCGTTACGGGTTGTCAGTAGCCCGAAAGTCTGACAACCAGTCTTATCAAGTGCCATCGTATTACCCAGTAACTGGGTTGTGGTCTAGGTCAGATAGGCAATCGCTCCATGTAAAATACTGGTATTCAGCTGCATCCGGTTACACTGGAAGCCGACCCCAACATAGTTGGGAAAAGGCTCAGATTGTTTATAGGTACAAAAAGGCATCGAAAGATTTAACTTTCTGCGTCCATATTATGGAACGTTATAAAGTTTAGTATTGTTGTATTGATTATAAACACCAACATAAAGTACGAGCCAGCCTGCCAGATAATGAATATTTATGAAATCTCAACGGGTTATAATAATTACCATTGAATAGAAACCACAACAGTATGATATTTTTCTCAAACATGCATGGAAATGTTGTCATTATTTTCGAATAAAGAACACGCGAAGTATCGAATTTACGGTCAAAGAAAATCAAATCCATTGCAGGAGCGTTTTTTGAATTTGGAACATTACAGCGCTCCAGCAATGTTAACATTGCTGGAGCGCTCCAGCAATGTTGTATGAAACGGCGTGCTGGGTTAAATACTCTTTCATTGGATCTCTTTTATCATTCTTGGCATACCAATGGCAGTCTCTTTGCTTAGTATAAATTGCGTTCACGTGGCTGTATAGATAGCCACAAATGCCTTTCGGCACAGATGTTAGATAGAAAATTGGCGGCAAAGCTGAAAATTCATCTTGATTTGAAAATTTATATTTAAGTATTATGTATGTAAATAACAAATTTACATTCATAATAAATATAAAGTGAAATGAAGATTGATTGTAGGTACTCCACAGATTTAAGATAAGAAGCCAAATTGGCAATGGAAAACCTGCTTCCAGCGAAGTCAAAAGAAAAATACATGAAACTAGGTAAGTATTTGATAATTTTATGATTTGGAAAAACGAGAAAAAAGTGAACATTTTCTCTGAAACAGTATTTTTGTCGTATTTTAATGAGATTGCTAAAACTAAAAACCCATCTACATTATGGACAATTTATTCCATGCTGAAATGTACAGTTCATATTAAAAACGGCACTAACTTGAAAAATTATGGAAACTTAACTACCTACTTTTATTTCCCTGCATTCTTTTGAGAAAAGCACTATATATGCCTCGGCGGAAATAGCAATTGCCTGTCTCGTATTAGTGAAGTCCTCGCCTACGGCTCGGCCTTCAAACTCATACTCGACCTGCAATTGCCTATTTCACGGCCTTTGCAATAATGTACTATTAATCATTCCTGTGTCTGACTGTTTACTAACAGTCGAAGTGAATCTATTCGTCAAGTAAGCTTGTATACTTCTTGGCTACTGAAGGACCAGCTTGTCAAAATTGTTCCCAACTTTTATCGAAGCAGATTTTAAAATACAATACGTTACACACAGCACAGGGAATTGAAGTAAATAATACATCATTTTTTTAAGCTATTTCCCAAGAGATGGTACGCCAATGACCCATTGATGGACGACATGGTGGTGGTGATAGTGACCTTATTTGTGATGTTCTTCAGAAAGGTCAGGTGCGTAGTACCACAGAATAGTGCTCGCAACCGGCGCGGCGTGCGTGTATGACCTGTGGCCTTAGTGCGATTTTTTATAGTTACTCGATCGCGTTTACGTTAGCATAATATGTCAATTTGTATGGAATACTGAATAATTTTGTTTCCCATTATAGTCACATGTATGAAAGTGTAGGAAAAAAAGTAAACGAGGAAAAAGGAGTATGTAAAGATGTGAGCAAGTGGCGTTTTGAAGTTTCTGTCTACCCCCCTCGGAAAGGAAGAAGGCGTGAGGTTATTTATGACGTATGTACAGTGGGCTGCATGAATTGGGTACCTCAGTTGCATTAAAATTTTTATCTACACCCATGCTATAAATTCTCTATAAAAGTTTCTGGAACAGTTAGCTTATTGCCAACATTAAAACAGCCAGTGTCATAGTAACCATAATAGCATCGAAACGGGTGTTTTAATGTTGTACTTAATTTCATAATGCAACTCGTTTTCAAAAAAAAAACATTGTAATGCACGCGCGTTTCACTACAACAACGCCGTCATTTAAAAACCGGTCATCTAAAACTATTCTAAATTTCAAGTTGATAGCATTAGTAGTTCTTGAGATATCCAGGTGTGACAGACATACAGACAGACAGAGAGACAGACAGACAGACTGAGTCACACAATAAGGGTTCCTTTTTTACCATTTTGGTACGGAAATTTTGGTACGGAACCCTAAAAAGAACTTATTCGAATTCACGTCGTATACTATGACGCCGGCCGCCATGTTCGATACGAGTATTAGTATTGCAAAAAACTGTTTCAGAACCTTTTATGGAGGATTGATAACATGGATGTAGATAAAGTCTTGTATGCAACTGTACATAATTAGGTATTAAAACACTCATGTGATACTATTACACACATACTATTACGTTTATCACACTCAGCTTCGCCTCGTGTGATAAACCCACATTCGCGTTTTAATACCCCTTATTATACGTCAGTTGCATAAATAACTATAATACAACTGCGGTACCCAATTGATGTAGCTTGTGGCGTACCATACATTAATACTATAATAAAAAAAATAAAACCTCTTAAAATATCTTATCTTATCTTATAAAAAAATAAATATCCTTGGACATTTCACACAATGTATGGTATGGTATGGTATCAATGTATGGTACGCCACAAGCTACGATCCCTAATCGACTTCTTTCGCTTTTCGATGGTTTATCTAATTAAATGCGAGCAGTTCCATGTAACAAGAATTATTTAATTTCATAATTATTTTAATACTAATCAACGTCAACATTCAGTACATAAATCGCATGCCGCGCATTATTACGCGTGTTTTCCGTCCCGCTGACTCAGACAATTATATTCGACCTTGTTTGGACCAGTAATTAATAACCCATAGTTTTTGCCCTCAAAGTGGAACAGATTACATAAGTTAGCTATCTGTGGACTGTGGCTTGTGCCGTGTCAAGCTGTTTTTTTTTTTTTGTTTAAATTCGGAATGTCGCATCTGGGCCTTTAAGTGGCCAGGTGGTTTGAAATGTTTAGAGTTTTTCCAGTATTTAACTTCGGTTTCAAAAGAGAATTATAATGTATGTTTTGCTTTTATTTCCTTTCTAATTGCCGAATAAATGGTTTAGAATACGATGGGCATACTTACCGCGCTTTTCCTTTCGAAATTTTGACGTTAGCATTTTGTCTGCCGTCACACTTCAGTCAAATCAAGGACAAGACAGTCAGCTGCATCTAATGACAGCAAAGATGTTAGAAGCAAAAACTTGTACCTTCGCTCAATTAACGAGGTGGTTTTAACTGTGTCGTGACGTGATTAATTGTCAGATGATGATTCATCTGACAATTAATCACGTCACGACACAGTTGGCCACACGCCATCATTGTTGGTGTTCACTTACCTTGCAACATGATTAGAGATCGGATAATCGGATGCATATTAACCTAAAGTTGAGGTGTTGGCTAAGTATGGAGTGGGCTTTTGGATTAAAAAATCCCAGAATTCCGGTATCGGCCAATTTTGACTTCTGATTATAGAATCGAATGTATTATTTACTTAAGTTCAGATGTTAGTTAATATGGATTGCACTTAAAAAAAAAAAGAAGCCGGGATTCCGGAACGAAAATTTTTAAGTTCTGATTTTGGAATCGAATGTTTTAGTTAGGTACTTGCGTTCAGGTGTTGGCTAATATGTATTGTACTTTTGTATTTAAAAAATCCCGGGATTCGGGGATTCACAAATTAATAGTTCTGATTATATAATCGAATGTATAGTTACGTATACATTCGTATGTGTACTTACGTTTAGATTTTGGCTATTAAGGAATGCACTTTTGTGTCGATCGTCAAAATGTCGCGATTCCGGAATTGATAAATTAAGTATTTTTTTAAAGGGTAACTTTTTTATCACTAAATTTTCATAGCTTGTTCTACTCATGAGCAACTTTCACTATGGGATCAACCCGTAAATCACGAAACATAAGTCAGCTGTTTCATACATTTTGGTCGAGTAGATATTGAACTTTTGTTTCAAACATCGTAATTTTTTTTGTGATTTCAGAGTTGGTCCCATGGTGAAAGCTGCTGAAAATGTAAATCCAAGATGGCGGCTTCAAATATTTTCAAATTTTTCGTCATGGGTACTATTCATGGTTTTCGAGGCTGTTACAGCTGATAGTGACATTAAAATGTAAATCCAAGATGGCGGCTGCGAAAATTTTCAAATTTTTCGTCATGGGTGTCGTTTTATTGGTTTTCGAGGGTGTTAAAGCCGATAGTGACATTAAAATGTTAATCCAAGATGGCGGCTGCGAACATTTTCTAATTTTTCGTCATGGGTATCGTTTTATTGGTTTTCGAGGGTGTTAAAGCTGATTGTGACATTAAAATGTAAATCCAAGATGGCGGCTGCGAACATTTTCTAAGTTTCGTCATGGGTGTCGTTTTATTGGTTTTCGAGAGTGTTAAAGCCGATAGTGACACTAAATTATAAATCCAAGATGGCGGATGCAAATATTTTTTATTTTTCGTCATGGGTGTCGTTTTCATGGTTTTCTGGGGAATTAAAGCTGATAGTGACTTTAAAATGTAAATCCAAGATGGCGGCTGCGAACATTTTCTAATTTTTCGTCATGGGTGTCGTTTTCATGGTTTTCGAGTGTTGTAAAACCGACCGAAATGTTCACAGCCGCCATCTTGGATTTACATTTTAACGCCACTATCGGCTTTAAGCCCTCGGAAACCATGAAAACGGCACCCATGACAAAAAGTTTGAAATTTTTTGCAGTCGCCATCTTGGATTTACATTTTAATGTCACTATTAGCTTTAACACCCCCGAAAACCATGAAAACGACACCCATGATGAAAAATTAAAAAATATTTGCATCCACCATCTTGGATTTACACTTTAGTGTCACTATCGGCTTTAAAACTCTCAAAAACCATGAAAACGACACCCATGACGAAAAATTAGAAAATTTTCGCAGCCACCATCTTGCATTTACATTTTAACGCCATTATCGGCTTTAAAACTCTCAAAAACCATGAAAACGACACCCATGACGAAAAATTAAAAAATATTTGCATCCACCATCTTGGATATACACTTTAGTGTCACTATCGGCTTTAGAACTCTCAAAAACCATGAAAACGACACCCATGACGAAAAATTAAAAAATATTCGCTTCCGCCATCTTAGATTTACATTTTAGTGTCACTATCGGCTTTAACACCCTCGAAAACCAATAAAACGACACCCATGATGAAAAATTAGAAAATTTTCGCAGCCGCCATCTTGGATTTATATTTCAACGCCATTATCGGCTTTAAAACTCTCAAAAACCATGAAAACGACACCCATGACGAAAAATTAAAAAAAATATTCGCATCCGCCATCTTGGATTTACATTTTAGTGTCACTATCGGCTTTAACACCATCGAAAACCAATAAAACGACACCCATGACGAAAAATTAGAAAATTTTCGCAGCCGCCATCTTGGATTTACATTTTAACGCCACTATCGGCTTTAAAACTCTCAAAAACTATGAAAACGACACCCATGACGAAAAGTTAGAAAATTTAGCAGCCGCCATCTTGGATTTACATTTTAACGCCACTGTCGGTTTTACAACCCTCGAAAACCATGAAAACGTCACCCATGACAAAAAATTTTAAAATGTTGGCAGCCGCCATCTTGGATTTAGATTTTAACATCACTATCGGCTTTAACATCCTCGAAAAGCATGAAAACGACACCCATGACGAAAAATTTGAAAATGTTCGCAGCCGCCATCTTGGATTTACATTTTCACGTTACTATCGGCTTTAACATTCTCGAAACCCATGAAAACAACCCCACCGATATAGTGACGGTACTTTCCAGGGACAACCATTTTAATTCGGCAGCTTTGTATTTCTCGCGGGGATCACGTGTAACAAACGGAATATTTATGTGATCCCGATTTCCCGGTATTTCCAAATAAATAAAACCACGTTATTTATGAAGTCGTTTCCATACCATGTATCCGATTAGTTGTGCATTCCCACATTTTCTTGAATCCCGGGATTTATAGTAAGAAAAAAAATGCTAAAAAGCCGCTTCCATACTTTGTTAGCGAAATATTAACTTTAGGTTAATATGCATCCGATTATCCGATCTCTAAACATGATACATGGTGTTGTGTTGACAGTTATCGGATCTAATGACGTACAGCCCTATGTATCGTACCATGGTCGCATACTGCGCAGTTTAAAGCTGTATGTAGGCGAGAACAAATATTAATTATGGAAAAATAAAACCTAATTAACATAACGTGATTATGAAATATAGGGCAAAACTGCACTTGATATCGTGTCCAACTTATCATACGCTGAATACTGATGCAAAAATGAAAATGACGAGGGGATTTTTCTTAGCGGAGGCTATTACATAAGATTTGAAATGAAAGAAAGCTCTGAAACAAAAAAAAATTGAGGGTTTTCTTTTAGGTATCGTTGATGTCTACTTAGGCAATATTTTATGCTGTCCAATGAACTTTGAGATTCTGCTGACATTTTGGTTTAGGCAATTTTTCGCAGTATGTCATTTCAGGAATAAGTAGTTCTAACACGCACCCTAGTGGATGTCATGTAGTAGGTATATTATGACATTAATTAAAAAGTATGTACTTTTTAAATACTTGTTTATTCAGGAATATGGGAACAACTTTTGATGTATACCTGTATATACAGCTGTATAAAAAATAAAAATGAAATAAAATACTTTTAATTCAGACATTTTGGTCCATTTTGGTATAACACAAAAGCCAGTCCTTTATGGGACAGTTTTATTCAGAAAATGTCCTCCAACTCACAGAACCATGATTATAAAACGCAAATTATACATAATATCACAATTACGCCTCCATATTAGTACCAACAGAGAAGTATTGCTGTAATTACATTATGTGACCTCATTAGAACATTAAATGGCTATCGTTAGTTCCGACCAGCGCTAGCGCATCCTTCCAATGCATTTAACGGACGTTTCGGAGCGGAAGCTCCAAACATAGAGTTAATTTATTACAGCACTAGCTGTGCCCTGCGACTTCGTTTGCTTGGAAGTCATCACATGTTAATAAAACTCCCCGGTCGTGACCTGCCGCGTTGCATTGCATCGCCCGCCTGCGCTATTACATCGTTTTCGCTTAGCGTTCTTTTATACTTTTTCTTTTTGCTCGATTTTTAAGAGTCGCAGCGTGATGTTAAATATGCTATACCCATCCTCGAGAATTGGGCTACCAAATGCAAAAATAGTTTTTCAAATCCGACTTTTTGTTCACAATTTCATGGGTTTTATTTTTTTTGCGCGGAACCCTAATTCTTTTTCCAAAATAAAAGTAGCCTAAGTTACTCTTTATAACATCAGCTATTTTCCAGTGAAAGTCTAGTCAAAATCGGTCCAGTCGTTTCGGAGATTTGCCGGCACAAACAGACAGAGACAAAATTTTTTTTTTTGTTACTACCGTATTATACTTTCATATTATGCACAATTAGCAAAAAGCTGTTATTTTGACATTACAAACAGACACTTCAATTTTATTTCTTTGTATAGTATAGATTATTTGAGCCATACACAGTATGGTTATTAATTAGTTTTCACGCTCTTTGATGACGTACTTAATGGCTTCAGTTTTAAGGAAAAAGGAAGAATGTTATTAATTTACAGTTAAAAAAACTGCGGTTGGGTTTTTTTTTAACCGACTTCCAAAAGGAGGAGGTTCTCAATTCGTCGGAATATTTTTTTATTTATTTTTTTTTTATTTTTTTTTTTATGTATGTTCCCCGATTACTCGAAAATGGCTAGACCGATTTGGATTTTTCTTTTTTTGTTCGAAAGAGTATACTTCCCAAGTGGTCCCATGATCATCAAATCAGGATCTGATGATGGGATCCCATGGAAATCGAGGGAAACCCTCAAATTTTATGGGCACACCTATATCGATTTCGGTATTTTTTATAGTAACTTAAATGCACGAGTTACTATAAAAAATACCGAAATCGATATAGGTGTGCCCATAAAATTAATACTCCATGTGGTGTGCCCATAAAAATAAAACTCTCGGAAAGTACCATTCGGTGAACTGGAACTGATGATGAAGACCACAGAGGACCATCGGAAATACTCAATTATATCTAAGTATATAACAGGTTGCGATTCGATTACTTTAATATGGATTATGCTCGTCAAAATAATGGTAATGGTGACTTCACCATGAGCTCCATTTCTCCTGGTTCTTACTAGGAGAACTCCTCAACAATTAACGTCCCTGCATCGGGAAAAGCAACATTTTGTAAAACGTGATGAGCAGTAGACATTGGGTTATTGTAACTTAGATAAATTACAAACTGAACCACTAAAAAGTGAAAAATAAAAACTTTTTTACAAAAACAAAAACCGACTTCCAAAAAAAAACACTACAAAGTGAAAAATAACTTTAATTTCGGAAGTCGGTGGCAAAAAACTAAAATACAGATCCAAAGACACCGACTTCCGAAATTAAAGTTATTTTTCACTTTGTAGTGTTTTTTTTTTGGAAGTCGGTTTTTGTTTTTGTAAAAAAGTTTTTTTAGCTGTATGCTCGTGATTTCAGTTGTGTTTCCTATGTACACGGAAAAAATGCATGAATTCAGGACCTCAATCAAAAAGTCATTTATTCAACAAACTAGGCTGAGAATCAGCACTTTTCGAACGTCAAAATTACTTGAGAGTCACCCAAAAACGCCCGCCCTTCACCACTTCCTAGTGCTTTAGCTGGAAAGAAGTGGCGCAACAAACTCCCCAGTAGCACAGCTGTCTGTTCAGTTACAAAAACTTGATTCTATACAATCATTATAGTCAATCTGTTTACCCAAACATACTCGGTCTTATTACAAAACGAGGTTTTTCTTCTGTCATGGTTTAAAGCATCGAGCCAGTTTTTGTAATAAGAACCTAGCTGTGGTAAAAATACAGTTCTTTATACAAAACTGACAACTCAGTCCGGTACTAAGTTGTCAGTTTTGTAAAACTGTCTTAATGTGTCGGAAAAAAGTTCGAAATTCAAAAAAGGGTCCATGGTTTAAACCTGGGTTTGAAGATGAACCTTGTTTTGTAAGTTTCGCATCCTATAATAGTAGGATGAAAAGATTTAACGTCAACATGTAGCGCCCCTTTTGGTACGGAACCACAAAAACGAGTATTGCTTGCTGCTTGAAAAATAAAGGATGAAAAGATTTAACGTCAACATGTAGCGCCCCTTTTGGTACGGAACCACAAAAACGAGTATTGCTTGCTGCTTGAAAAATAAAAAACCGGCCAAGTGCGTGTCGGACTACGCACAATGAAGGGTTCCGCTTCCGTAGTTGGGATGAAATTATCCCAAGAACAAACTTAACATTACAGTTGAAAAACATGTTCACCCATACATGCCAACAGTAAATGTAAGTTGGCACACACAATACTGAGAGTTTTACCATGTTATGTTATCTACAGGTATAGAACTATTTTCTGTATTTTTTTCAAAATTTTAGGCTCAGTAGTTTCGGAGATAAGGAATGGTCAATTTTCGTCTATTTTCTTAAATAACTTTAAAACTATTTATTTTAAAATTATAAAAAAATATATTTTAGACCCTCATAGTAAGCCCTTTTCATTTGATATGTCACACGGTACAGTTTGCAAAACTTTTTTTAAAATTTTCTTATTTGCTCCCTAAAAGTGACCCCCATATTCAAAATTCATTTATTTACTTTAGCCGTACGTGTTTGGGTCACAGAAATCCATGTGTACCAAATTTCAACTTAATCGGTCCATTAGATTCGGAGCAAATTGGCTGTGACAGACGGACAGACAGACAGACCGATACACGAGTGATCCTATAAGGGTTCCGTTTTTTCCTTTTGAGGTACGGAACCCTAATAAGATTTCCCTTTCGTAATATTGTCTCACAGGGCTTTTAGCACGGTAGCGTTTCTCCCTTCACGTTATGCGAATTTTGCAAACTCATTCACTCTGATGAGGTTGTCGGCTTCCTTTTGCTTTATTTGTTTACATTTTACACTTATTCTCCCTTAATCCCATTTGGTTAATTCTGTGAGGTGAACGAAAATCACAGCCAGTGAACGTCAATTCCCGTAATTTATTAACGTTTAAAATCTATTCGCCATTTCATCTCAAAAAAGTTGACAAAAATGGGTTTAGTCCTTTAGTCTCATCTCGGCAGCCATGAATTTATTGGGATTATTTTTTAGGCTTGATAAATAAATTCAAGGGTGCCGATATGAGTCTATTCTGTTTTACGAATTTTGGATATGGGTTGACTTATCTAAATCAGTATCATCATCCCTACACTTTTAACTCGTCATAATCTCTTAGCAAATCATGGTTTCTGTGGAGT